>JAWNMO010000391.1:0-66133 GCA_035043915.1 Drosophila paramelanica
TTCGTAATTCATAATTATTATTTTTATTATTATTAATTTGTACCGTTGTAATGACAAGTGCAAAATTTTCGTTTTCCGTGACTTTTTGCGATGGTTAAGTAATGTTATGTCATACGCGGATAGCGTGGTAGTGTGGTGCAGTTGGTAAGAGTTGTGCCGGGAGTTCGACTCCCGGTTGTGGAGTTTTTATTTTTCCATTTGTAATTATTAGTAAATTTTATTTTTTACTTTCAGCAGGCTAAATACTCATCAACTGCCGAGAGTTTGTGTGCTTGTGTTCATTTCTGGGTTCAGGGTATCGACTAGTCGGGCGGTCCCGACTAGAGCAATCACACTTGTTTGTAATAGAAAATAGGTCAAAAAAACCGTTATTGCATGACCGCATTTACTAATAATGTTTGCTTCCAAAAAAAGAGCACAACTTCAGAAGCATCGAAAACTATAAGATATAGGTTTAAAATCATTAACTATTTTATGGCAATGTACATATACAAATGTATCGTATTTCTGGTGTATGTCTGGTAATGAATTATTAGGACAGTTAATATTCGGTAGTCCAAACACATAGGGTAATCATGTGCGATTCCTTTTTAAAAATTCTTTTATCAGCTACTATATTAAAGCAAGCATTGATTCCAATTAAAAAAAACATTAAATGGGACCTATAATAAACAATTCAGGAAGCTCCATAAAAATGGCCACAGCATTTCAGGCCAAATAACCACCACAGTGTCACAGCAAAATTAAAAAGCAATAAACAATTTAATAACAATACTTAATGCAGAGATCATAACCGCAACGTGCAAAAAGTGCATTAAAACACTTTAAATGCAAAATTAATACAGGCAGCTCAAAAAAAAAAAAAAATGAATAAGTAGATAAATATTGTAAAAATTAATGGTAATTGAGAATTTATTTATAATGAAAATATGCATATTTTAAAGGAATGGGTTAAGCATGCAATTAATATAAGGCAATTACCAATTTGTGGTTACGTTAGTTTTATAATTTTATAAACAATATTGCGGAGAGGTTCGAACCCAAACCATTTTTTTTTTAGTTTCTTCTGGCTATATATTTTTTATTTTAAAAAACCCATCGTAAATATTTAAATTTCATTTAACTGGGCATTTCTGCCGTTTAATCTGCCGTCAATGCGAACCGTATTTAAGATTTATTTTACATTCATGCCACACGCTGTTGTTTTTATTTTTTTATTATTTTTTTTATTTTATTTATTTTTTTTGTCTGTGGGCTTTGTTGATTTTTTCGCCCTTTGTTTTATTGACTTGTTTTTCAATCTGTTAAATTTTGTTCTTTGCCCCTTGTCCCTTAGGTGTCGCTTCAGTTATGCATCGCTGCCCCGAATGTGTGGCAAGTCGACAATAAAAAAAATACAAATAAATCCGTAACATTCTGTTGAAATTAAAGCTGCGCTGTTGCAGTCGCCGATTGTGGCACATTTTACAGTACTTTCTGTTCAACTTAATGTGCTCTTGTTTATTTTTGGTGAATTTTTTTATATTAATTTTTTTTTTTTTATTAAATTGTCACTGCAAATTGGAGGCAGTGACAATAACACATTCCGCTCGCGTTTTATATGTATGTATATTGCTCGTTGTTGTTGTCGTTTGTATTTCGTCAGCGACGATATAATTAAAATATGAGATACGCGCCAGAAAGCATGCAACGTATTTAACATTGAACTCGTTGTCTACTGTTGCATATGCCTGTATAAAAGAATAAATTTTGTTCATAATATGCTAAGCTGATGAACAATATATTGTATATTACTATTGCACAAATTTTTCAAAAAAAATGATAACATTAAAGCATACTTCATATAAGTTTTATTTATTTTCTTGTAAATAACTCAACAAGGGTCGTAAATATTTTCCTAACTCTTCCTTTGTTCAACCTCATTCAAGAACACACACGCCCACACACACACACAGACACACATATTAAACAAAGCCGATTCCAAATTAATATTAAGTTATGTTATTGATGTGTTTTTCGGACCAAGTTCATTCGTATGTAAATATGTTCGAAGTAAATAAAAACGAGAGGAAAGGACCGGAATGCGAGTAAGGTAAAATCAAATGATAGATGTCCTATAAGTTAAGAAAATGAGGCTTAAGGAAGTGTTAAAAATATAAGGTAAAATGTTTTTTCGTTCACAATTATTCAAGAATGTTTTTTGAATTTGTTAGAAGTTGGTATAAATAATATTTTTCTCTGTTTTATTTTTATTTTTTAGTTAACTTTATAAAGGTATAGTTAGTTTTAATAATCATAATAATTATCAATTAAAGTTTTTCTTATCTTCTCACACTCGCAGAGCATATTACTAAAACCTCTCACCGTCGTCAAGCCGGCATTCTTATTAGAGCCCAGCATTTATTTGCCTCTCTTGCTCTTACCATTCGCACACTCTTTGCTTTTTCTTCGCAGTGAACATGCCATCCACAATGGCTGCTCTCTGTCCGATACACAACTAAGATAATGCCGATTATTTTTCCCGCTCTTGTCATTAACAATAGTTGCTCTTTCTCTCTCGGAAGCCTTGTCTTAAGTCTCGATAAACGCTCCCTGCTACGATAATGAATGTCATTCCACAAATTTAGAATACATAATTTATATAAGCTACTTTATAGCTTCGTATATCGCAATTGCGCTGTTAAGAAAACCCCATGCGCAGCTGGAGGCATATGAGAAATACAAGCCAAAAAGAAAAAATCATCCTTTGATCAACAATGTTTCACCCTGCAGTTTGTTTATTGGTCCACTAAAAAAGAAAAGGGTTTTTTTTGGTGTAAATCAATCGATTTTTGAATGCTATTTTTATACAAATTTATATGCAAGACAGGATGCTTTGATAAGTGTATGTGTGTGTGTTTTTTTTTGTGGGGGCAAAAAGTCGTGGGCTCAAAAATCATGTGTGCGCCAAGCTGTTATTTGAGTTGTTGCTTGACATTCACACGCGTCTAATATTTTTTGCGGCAATTTGCTTGGACCCGCATTGCGTATGCGTAACGTGTGGGATATGCAAACATAACTCATAAATAGCACCCTATTTAGATATATGTTTATGTAATACATGTAGGCAGTTTTTATTATTCCAAAAACGTGTGGATTTTATCCGTCTAATGTTGATTTTTGCGACAGTTGCTTGGCTTACAAATTATTGTATTTATATGTGTTTATTTACTATTATTCTTGCAAATATTTAGTCTAAAATTTATATATTCTTTTTAGCGATTTATTTTTGTTTAATTATGGCTTAGTTTATTACAAGTTTATTGCCATAGTTTTCATAGTTTCATATGAACTTGTGGAAAATGTTGGACATAGAAGTTTTTGATTTGCTGTACTAGGGAAACTTGTCTAATAGACAACTTAAAACTCAATTATTTTAATTGCAAATATTTACATACTTGCACATCGTAAAGAAAAGCACAAACTATTCTATGGGATACAATTTTCAACGCATGTCCAACAAAGACAAATACGAGTACAAAGCCCGAGGAAAGCATTTAATTAAAGCATCATAAATGTATGTGCTTAAAAACAACTTGTGAGAAGCGCAAAAAGGAAACTTTGCGGCAAATCTGACGCTCATCGAGTGCATGCTGACCACAGTTTTAGGCTGTGGCTAGAGAAAAAGGCAACAGAAATTTTCCAGGCTCTTACTTTTATTTCATTTATATATTTTTTTCATTCTATATATATATATATATATTTTATTGAATTTCGTGAGAAAAATAACAATTTGCCCAATCATGACAAAAATGTTGCACATGTGGGTTAAAGGGAAGAAGAAGTCGTGGCAGCAATTGCAACTTGAGCCAAGTGAACTCCTCACCCCACCCCGCTGACGTACGTGCCGGTTCAGCTTGCAGTCGTTGCCAAGTGGCATGTTGCACGAGCTGATCCCACACGCCGCACCCCTGAGTCCGCTGTTAAAGCACTAGTCCAATATTGTAGCTCACACTTCAATTGAATTGAGTGTCAACTATTGGAAATTTATTTGAACCTCTTTTTCTAGCTTGTTTGAAAACATGAAATCACATATCAGAAACGTTAAAAGTGAACTTTAAATTCATTTTTACACACGATGACGAAGTTTACAATCTCCGTTTATTGATATATTCAAATTTTCAAAATTATTCATGCATATAATTTTTGATCATGGCTCTCATATTTCCAACTCCCGATCCGATCTGTTCAAGTATTACGCATTAATATTTTACTTCAGAAACTTTTTATTTTATTATAATTTAAGTATTCGGTTAAAACCGATTAAAGAATCTAAAAATCTTTAAGAAACATTTAATATTTAAAATGTGGATTTGTTCGGGTTTTTCTTATATTCATTATTTATATTTATTATATTGCTTTTATTTTCCGTTTGGTACCGCCCCAAAAGTACCCTTGATTTAAAATGGAACCCAAGTAGCCCCAAGAGGGACACTTAAGTACTTCCTCCGTAGCTCCTACTCGTGTTTACTCTAGCGCATCTATAGAATAAATTTTATCAGTGGCGCGATTATTGAGCCTTTGCCAAGTGGTTTTAACGGCTCTTGGCTAACATTTTAATGGATCGCTTAACGCAAAAACAAGCACAAACTGTTTTGGTGCTATATCATTTTGCACGACCCGCTAAAGTATGCTACACATGAATACACACTTTAACCAAAGACAATATAAAGTGTTTATATTGTCTTTGCTTTAACTTCAATTTAACGGGCATTTTAATGCTCTGTTCGCAACGTGCAAACGGAGTATATTGGCTTGTGAATTGTAAGTTTATATACCACCAGGAAAAGTCGCCCGCAAATTCGTAAGGCTTAAATCAGTTAATCTTTTACGTAAATTACTGACGATCTCTAAAGATCTTTAAAGATTAATAAATCTATATGTTCTGAACTTTTTTAAATCAAAGTTTGGGAACAATATAAATAGTGTGCTTTATCACATATTTTTTGTTAGTTGTTTAAACAGAGGATAGCGCAGTTGTTCTGCAACATTCTTTTCTGTTTCAACATTTTGTAGAGTCTCACACTGTCTACCTTTTGGCCCATTCAATATTCATATGCTGCGGCATAATTTTGGAGTAACTGAAACTGCAAGCCCTGCGAACGGACTGCGCATAAATAAATAATCGTAATAAATAAGATTGAAAGGATGTGCTACCAGTGGATACTCTGTATAATGCTTACAGTGTGGATTTAGAGAGGGATTATAAAATATATTGATATGTGACAAAGTCTTTGACTAGAATTGTGTGTTATGTAATACTTGTGAAATAGGATTTTGTTATTTTTTAAAAATATTATAAAAAATCAAAACATAAAAAATTCTTATTTTTAATATATTAATTTGAGTTTTACAGCCTGAGCCCATTTTAAATGAGTAAAAAGGGTAAAATGGTTTTGTGCAAATGTGTGCAATAGGCAGAAGGAAGCATCTCTGACCCCATAAAGTATAAATATTTGATTTACCCATGTTCGTCTGTCTATGCGTCGGTGCATACAGAGGTATGTACGAGTTGATTTCAAAAATCGATGAATCTTTCCGTTTTCTTATTATCGATATTTATCGCTTTTTAGCTCGTTTTTTTAAGCAGAAGATTTTAAATATTTCAGATTTTTGATACCTCTCCGCAGTCGCCACCAGTATCGACAGAACGATTAAAAACGCAAATCAAATGCTACACGTGCAAATTTTTTGTACATAAATTTCGATACTTTTAGAAAGCCCTAAGAGTTTTATAACTATCATACATTTAGTTTAACAGAAAATAAAGATTTCGTTTCTATAGTGGGGCAGTCGCAGCAACCGAGTAAAGTGCGTGCTACGTGCATTTGTGTGCGTATAGGTGTGAATTGATGTATGTATGTATGAATACAGGTTGAAATTTTGATGCAGATAGGGTTCAGGGTATCTCCTAGTCGGGCGCCCCGACTAGAGCCCTCTCACTTGTTTTTGCTTTTTTTAAGTTATTTAGCGCAGCAAATAAATTTATAAGTACATTTGTATGTGTATATTTCAGCAAAATGATTTCCTGATGTGCAGCCCATTGTTCATGCTTTTTGATCAACAAATAAATAACAAATTTTCGAAGAGAAAATATGTTTTGATCCGTATTTAAAGTCAAAGCTGTGAAACTAAACCAATAATATTTTAAGAATAATATAAACATTTTGCTAGAATGTGATTATTGGTCGAAAGCATGACATGTGAGCAATATTGAACTTTATGCAACGTTGTCAAATAAAAATAATTTGTCTAAAGAATAACTATTTAAACTTTACTTTACTTTACCATACATCGCGATGTCGCTATCCCATTGATTGCTTTGCAAAGAAAAAAAAATGTTGGTAGTGTCAATTCAGTAGCCGCAATTGCCTCAAAGCTCTTTGGAATTAAGCAACTGACAGTGCCAGCCAAAAGTTTCACACGCAATCGATAGGCAGGCGTGGCATGTGGTTTGGGTGGCTTGGGTGGTTTGTCGGAATCAAATGTATATGTATCTGACTGATTTTCTGTGGCTCGCTTAAGGGACTTGTGTGTTAACGAATGTGCAGACGCAACGGCAATAAATAGTGGAATTGATTAAAGAGAGAGATTTAAGCAAATAAACATCGGTAGAATTTAATAGAAGAAACAAGAGAGTTTTTTAATACCTTCACAAAAAAACTTTTTTTGTTTTTTCTATTTTTCTTAATTTTACAGTTATAAATCTATTTCTTTGGGACTCTTATATTCGATTGGCTATATTGCGCTGTTCAGTGTGAGAGATGAAATGATGTTGTTCAGCGCAGGCGATCTACTGCTATTTATTTCCCACTCGTCAATTCAAATTACATTCGACAGGGGCGTTTGGGGGCGTCATAGTGGGCGTGGCTGGGATGTCAAGTGTGCAATCTTTGTGGGAGGTCAGCAGCTATCTACATATCAAATTTGGTGCCTCTGGGTTTAAAACTGTACGAGGTATAGATTATCGCGGTTTGCTGGGAATTTGTTTACCAATCTTCAAAGGAGATGATCAGTTATCTACCTTCCAAATTTGGTGACTCTAGTCTTAAAACTGTTTGAGAGGAGGGGTACTGGCCGCAAATATTTTTCTGTAACTTCTGGGCAAGCTTCCCAGTAATATATATCCCAAATCTAGTGACTCTAACTGAAAAACTGTGGAAGATATAGGCATTTCCGATTTTTGAGGGCGGGGGCGCTGGATGGCGTTCTAGTGGAACGTTCTAGTGGGGGAGGCCACCAGCTATATACATACCAAGTTTGGTGACTCTGGCTTTAAAATTGTGGACTTTATCGATATGCGATTTTATGTGTTATCTGTTTGCCACGCCCCCAGTGGGCACAGCCCTCAATCCTTAACACTTTATCCGACGCGGGTACACGCGAGTATATGTATATCCAAAATTTCAATTCGCTAGCTTCAGCGACTTCATACGGAAAGACAGACGGACAGACGGACAGACAGACGGGCGGACGGACAGCAAGACGGACATTGCACACAGCCAATATACTCTTTTCACTTCGTGAACGGTATAAAAATATAGTTTTTTGCAATTGAACAGATCACATTGCCGACAGAGAGCGTTCATTTGAAGAGTGCACATTGTGGATGTTTTGAGCGTGGCACTTACATAAGCTGTTTGTTGTTTTTCGATGAGTGTAGTTCCACGCGATTGTTTCTGATGTTTTTGATGTGTGGCTCGCAGACTGCAGCTATAGCTAGCGAGTGAGCACTGCAACTGGTGTGAGTGGGAGAGAGATGCATGCACAATGTAAGAGCAAGCGAGTTAGGATATTTGATTTATTTTATTATTGCAGAAGTGTGCATGAAACGATTTAGACTGTGCGCGTCTGCCCTGTTGATCGGTTGTGTTTTCTGCGCGTGTTTAAAATTAGTTCCTCGTGAATTTACATGAATATTTATACATATATATAAGCAACGGTTATTTATTAGCTGCTGTTAAACGCGTCCGCACATACATGTACATAAGTAAGTGTAGGGAAGAGTATTTTTTTACGTTCGTATCATAATACTATAAAAATAATCCTCTTTTATATTTTTTACTTTACTTAAGCGGCTAAAAAGCCGACTTCAGTATGCCAATTAAAAGGTCTGTCTGTCTGTTGGATAAACACATGAACAGAATCTGCGCCATAAAACTTTATAAAGCAAATGGCAAACGATAAACTGTGTGTGCCACGCCCACACAGCTGCAAGGCGCGCACAGCTTTAAAGCGTAGGGGGGTAATAAAAGTTTGGCAAAAGTGTTTTAGGCGGCTACATGGTATGTTAATAGAGTGGATGGTGGAGGGCCTGCTGTTAGCTGAGCAATGTCCTTGACAAGCAGATTTAGCGTAAAGTTGTTTGGCTGTCTGCTTGTGTGCTGTCTCGCTTTCTCTTCCCTTCTTCTCGCTTCCCTCTCTGGATTTGACTGTTGTTCTAAATAGCATCAGAAACATAACCGCAAAATGAACAGCGAGGAGAGCACCAAGTCAGGGGTTGAGGGCAGCATCAACTATTAAGTAAGCAATTTTGTGTCCTTGTTTGTTGCCTGTTTAGCGTTGAAATTTGGTTGTGAAGAGGGGAGGGTGGAAGGGGCTACTGTGTCATTTATATCTTGTTACATGGCGCACTTGAGGTTTGCAGTTTTTCAAGGTATGCGCGGGCTTTTAACAATTGCATTCAGTCAAGTACAGCTTGGAAACTTGGAGAGTGTGAAAAACGGTATGAAATAAATGGCTTACCATCGATTTATTTAACTGACAGATAAAAAAGTTTTAAATTTGAATTTAAATTAGTTAGTTAGTTAGGGTATAATTATATTGCTATAATTATACCCTGAACCCATTGAAAATGGGTAAAAAGGGTGTGTGTGTGTGTGTGTGTGTGTATGCATGAATGCAAACGGGTTGAAATGCTTATGAAGACAGATCGCAGGGTTCAGGGTATCTCCTAGTCGGGCGGCCCCGACTAGAGCCCTCTCACTTGTTTTATTTTTTATATAATAGGATATTACGTGTTTTTTTTTTAAATTTAAAAAATTGTTTATATTGCCATAATTATATATAATGGTTTTGTTAAAATGTATGTAACAGGCAGAAGGAGGTACTCCGATCCCATAAAGTATATATATTCTTGACTCAGGACGACGAGCTGAGTTGATTTAGCCATGTCCGTCTGTATGAACGCAGCTGTCTCGGAAACTATAGAAGCTAGAAATCTTGGCCTTCAGTTCGTATATATCATACGCAGAACAAGTTTATCAAATTTTTCGATAACTTGCTCCGTTTCTTTAATATCGATCAAAATCGATAACGTTTTGTTTTTTTACAATATCTCGGTAACTAAAAGAGCTGGAGGCAACAAGCGCGTTTTGACTAGACGCAGATTTTGATACCTCCGGATTTTAGATACCTCCCCCAATCGCCCCCAGTATCGACAAAACCATAAAAATCGCAAATCAAATACTACTGACCTCAAATTGATTTGAACATGTATTTAAATGCTGCTAAATCCGCAAAGTTTCATAAATTTAATACATTTAGTTTATCAATTTTACATTTAGTTTAGCGAAGCAACCGAGTAAAGTGCGTGCGGCATGCATTTGTGTATGTGTGTAAAATTTGTTTAAATATCTACAAAATTATAATTTTCGATTAAACAAAAATTTTAATAAAAAATACGTTTTCTAAATTGAGTGAAATTAATCTTGAACCAAAGCCATGAAAAACTTAAAAAAATCCCGAAAATAGTTTCTTATTATTACCCGAAATTCTAAATTATTCGTTGCTTTTTCAAAACAAAAATTTGAAGATACTTTTAAATTACGTAACGATGGAAAAAAAAACTATACAATACTCAATTAGAGTTCTTTTTGTGATTTCGTGGGAGCTGGAGTTGAGGACGGAACTTGCGGAATTGGTAATAGCGGTTGGGACGGATTCTTGCTCGAAGTGCCTGGCCTATCTTCATTATCCCGGTTGTTGGCTGGTTCGGGATCATCGGTGTCACTGGCGGGACCCCGGCACGTTTTCTGATACGACAGGCTCTCGTCGCTGGTCATTATCGTGAACGGACAATCCTTGCCAACGATGCCAACACAAATGTTCAGCTTCTCACTGATTGGGGCCGCATAGCTAATGGCCTGAATGCCGTGGCAGATCAGCTCATCCTTGGTGCAGTCGCGGAAAGCGTGCTCGTAGTTACTCAAATAGGTGCGAGCGCCCTGTGATCGATTCCCAATGGCCATCGCCTTGCAATTGAACACATTGGCCGAGGGCATTATCTGGTAAATATGAGTGCCCTTCTCGTCGTACCCAGCGAGTAATAGTCCCACCCCAAGGGGCCTCCGATCGTATCTCTGTGTGCTTGCTTGCATCTTGTTGCCCAGATTTGTGACCAGTCGGGACACTGGATAGTTGCCGTTATAAGAGTGCTTGTAGCTGAGGCACTCGGCGCGCAGATAATGGCCCAGCATTTTGGCATCCGCCGTAATGCCCGCCATGCAGATGCCCACGTGATTGTCCACCGAAATGAGCTTCGGCTGGCTTAATCCCAGCTCAGTGGATGGCTTATATAACCCGACGACAACGGCATAATCGGCACTCTTCAGCCCAACGCTAGCGGTGCCCAGATTGACAGCCTCCATGGCATATTCCACCTGAAACAGGCGTCCCTGAGGACTCCACACGGTCACATCACTATCGTATTGATTTCGAAACATAATTTTCGTAATGTGTGCTTAGACTTAGAAATATATTGGACATTAATAAATGTGGATATGCTTTTTCTGGTTTCTTTAAAAAATTGTCTTCAAAATGTTTTCAATTGTATTTTTTCAAAATATGTATGTATTCTGCTTTGTTCATCTGTCAAATTACAAGCATTTATATTCATTATACTCGCTTACGAATTGAAAAGAGTATATAGGTTTTGTGCAATGTCCGTCTTGCTGTCCGTCCGTCCGTCTGTCCGTCCGTCCGTATGTCCGTCTGTCCGTATGAACGCAATTATTTTGGCTGCTATTGAAGCTATAGACTTGACATTTTGGATATATACTCGTGTGTACCCGCGTCAGATAAAGTGTTAAGGATTTTGAGCTGCGGCAACTGAGGGCGTGGCAAACCGATAACACATAAAATTGCATATCGCTAAAGTCCACAATTTTAAAGCTAGAGTCACCAAACTTAGCATGTATATAGCTGGTGACCTCCCAAATAGATTGCGACCTTGATATTCCGGCCACGCACACTATAAGGCCCCCAGCGCCCCCGCTTCGGATATGCATATATCTCCCACAGTTTTAGAGCTAGAGCCACCAAATTTTGCATATATATTGCAGGAATGCTCCCCCAAAAATAAAAAAAAAGGTTTTTTGGCCACACCCTCTTCCGCCCCCAATAATCGCGAAAACCGATAAATCTGAAAGGTCAAATCGATAAGTGTTGCATATTTGCAGCAGTTTGTAAGATATAGTTACCAAACTTGTTATGTATATAGCTGGTTACCTCCCCCACAGATTGCATCTTTGATATCTTGGCCCCGTCCACTAGAACGCCCAACGCCCCCTCCCTGAAAAATCGAAAATGCCTATATCTCCCAGAGGTTTTAAGCTACAGTCACTTAATTTGAATGTATGTTAGTGGGAAGCTCCCCAGAAGTTACAGAAAAATATTTGCGGGCAGTACCCCCCCCCCCTCCCCTTCCGCCCACGCAACCCGCGAAAATCTATATCTCGTACAGTTTTAAGGCCAGAGGCACCAAATTTAATATGTAGATAGCTGCTGACCTCCCCCAAAGATTGCACACTTGACATCCCGGCCATGCCCACTATAACGCCCCAAACGCCCCCGCTCCGCCGGAAATGCCTATATCTCCCACAGTTTTTAAGTTAGAGTTACCACATTTGGTGGGTAGATAGCTGGGCACCTCCTTTAAAGAGAAGAACAAAATTTTGCCGACGACCACAGCCACCCGTACTCCCCACGAATATAACGCAGTGGTAACGCCCGACTGCAACGTTCTTACTTGTTTTATTATAATTTTGTAAGTTTAATTTACAAGATTGATAAGACTTTTCTTTTTCTTACTTTCGATATTCATCGTTTTTTATATCTATTAACTATAAAAGTTAAAGCCAATTGTTTGTTTATTTGTTTCAATTTGTTCAAGCAAAGCATACGCAGATTTTAAATATTTCGCGTTTTGAATACAGGGCACAGCTAATTGGCTAAAGCACAACCAATTTCTGTGTTCTCGTGCATAATGGTATCAACTTAATTTCCCCATTTTTCGTTAAGATAGAGACTACATCCTTATAACATATTAAAATATTCAGTTACCTTAATGCCTCTATATTTAAATACTTGCTGTTGATCTAGCTAAAAATATGTTTAATTAGTACATTACATATAAGTTTAATAAAATATTTTAAAACACTAAAGAGAAGCTCAGAGCGCAAAGCTAAATTTCTTGACGAACATCTCGTAATAGTAAAAAAGGTCAACAAGTTCTGGCAAGTCGGCTCACGTTCATACACACACTCAATCACATGTATTGGACATATACAAATGTAACACGTGTTTAAATGATTTTCCACACAATTAAATTGCGGCATAGTTTTTTACCCATGGTTTCAAAATTTCCACCCCGGGGCGACGAACAAAAGACGCACTGGCAGTCCGCAAAGTTGCGCAAAAATTCGCGTCGCAGCGAAAATAAATAAACCCATTACACATCCATACGCACACGCACACATATATCCAAGTCACTAGACGCGTGGAAAATTCACATCTTCCGTTTGGCATTTTCTGGGACTGCCGCGTCGCATTTGCATTAATTTCATTTAGAAAATGCGTTGAGCGAGCGCAAAAACTTAAGAAATCACACAAGACTTTCGTCAAGACTGCTGACTAAATGAGTTCAAATGAACTGCTTCAAAAAGTCTGATGTAAGGTGTACGACAGAGTTTGCTTCAACTACATACAAAATAAATGATTAAATGTGTTAAAGTAAAATATCATTGATTTCAAATAAGTTTAATGTTTAATACTTTAGAAACCAAATGCTTTTAATCTTACAAAATGCTTACATATTTTTGTGCTAGTTCATTTGACACAATTCTAAGGCAAACTCATCATCACTCTTGTTCATAAAATTATAGTCTTGTTCGTTTGCACTCCCCAGACATTTCCACACAAAAAGCGGAAAAGTTGGCAACAGTAATTTATGAAAACTCTTACACTTTGACATTTATTTGAAAATGGTTTCACAGACGTGTTAAATGCCATCGTCAGTCATTTTCGAAGCTTGCATATAATTAGTTTTAATTATGCCTTAATTGTGAAAAGGATTTGAGCTAATTGTTTGACTGATTTTCTCATGCTCAACTTTATGAGTGCCCACAAAACTAAGTAATAAATTTTCATTTTCACTTAAAGTTTGCGGCCAATGTTTAATTGATATTCGATCGTCAACTTGGGAATTTTGTTCACTAGCGGTAATTTTTTGGCTTAAGAAATTGAAATTTTCGTTTTGATTAAATTTCTAAAATATGCGGGCACTTATTTAACTTATTTATTTGATGGGAAGGTATAATAAATATTTTTAATATATTTTTAATAATAATTTACATATATTAATTTTATATTTTATTGTTAGTTTTTACATACGTTCACAAAGTGAAACTAGTATATTGAGTTTGTGCTACGTCTATTCCGCTATCTGCTATTGCAGATAGAGACTTAGAACTTTATATACATGTTGTTATCCTCTTCAGACAAAGTTGCCATGCCCACTGGGAGGCTGGCAATTCGATAACCCATCGAAACGCTTCGCAAATCGATTCAAATTTAATATTTTCCACAATTTTAAAGATAGAGCTACAAAAGATATCCCGCCCACGCCCACTAGAACAGCCCCCAGCGCCCCGCCCATAAAAATCGGAAATGCGTACATCTCCCACACACCAAATTTGGGATATATTTTAGTAGAATTCTCCCCTACGCCCCTCCCGGCTCCGTAGTTGCAAAAACCGTTATATTTGACAAAATTTGTTAAGGTAGAGTCATCAAACTTGGTTTGCAGACCGCCCCAAAAGATTGCGAACTTGTTTGATTACCTTCAGTCTAAGTCTATTCACTGCAAATATTGGGGTTGTAAAACTGTAAAACTGTAAAACTTAAATTAAAACTAACTATGATATATTTTGGATTTAATTTATTATATATAAAACGACGTAAATTTGGTTTCATAAATTAGTTTTTTGCAGTCTCAGCCCATTAAAATACTTCTCTCGAATTTCGGAGACTCTTTAATGGTAAATTAATAAAGAAAATATATATTAGGTTTGCTTTCATTTTGAATTAAGAGACTTATTTTCACCAAAATTAAAACAACATATCTAACAAGGACTAGCTCCTAGTATGCCCCTCCGCTCCTCGCCGTTTATAAAATTGACCAGCATGCCGCAATGATGCCGCAGCGTGGCGCCCCACAAATAGCACGCAACGCGCTGGCAATTTGCATGGGTTGCCATTTTTCAGAGGGTGTTGCATAATTTTTTTGCTGCGGCCGCAGCTTGCGCCCCCGAAATGTATGCAATGGAATCCATTAAAGAGCCGCATTATGCGCACATTTTGATGCCGCTGATGCTGCTGCCGGCGGCATCAAAAACCATATTTTCCCCTTTCCCACTTCCTGATTGCCATTAAAAGTTGTGATGCGTAAAATCAGTTTTCAGCTTAACGCACAACTTTAACTTCAATTTTTCAACTTTAATCAGCGCCTGAAGAAAATTAAAACGAAAAGAAAGCACAGAGATATGGAAAAAGTTAGTAGAGAAAAGTTCATCATATTGGAAAATTCTTCTTAAAATACCACTGAGCACTTATTAATTATAATTAAAAGTAATAAAACATGTTAAATATTTTCTCGAAAAAAAAATAACATGTTACCTTCTTTATGAAAAGGATGCGGGTTGTTTTTTGAACATCGTTGTGAGTTTAAATATTAATATTAATGTTTTGTTTTTTTTTTTGAACAGATGAACTAATTTTTTATTTCTGTCAAATGTTTCGCCATAATTTACGATACATTTTATTTTCATAAAACCTATGCTATCTTAGAGTTTTCAGAACCAAGTCTGCAAAACAGTTTTAATAAACTATAGTGAACACTAAATATTTGTCTGAAAAACATGGAATACTGGATTCACAAAGCAAACTTAAGGGCTATCCTTACTATTATTTTTCTCTAGATTAAAAGTCCATATTATTTAATAGTTTTCAACAAAAGTGGTGAAATGGGTATGATGACGAAAAAGGCTTCTTTGAACTCTGTAAAACTTCATCCAGAACTTATGTGCTTATCCTACTTTCTTAAATATAACATGTGAGATAGCGCAAGTCGGGACCGCCCGACTAGTAGATAACCTGAACCTAGAACTTAACATATACACACAAACTCCCGGCACTTGATGATTGAGGCTGTTAAAAAGTAAAAGAAAAATTACTAATAATTACCAACGAAAAAGTTAAAATTCAACTAAAACCGAGTCAAATAAGCGATATATATCGGTAATAAGAAAACGAAAAGAGCTATCGATCTTTTAAAATAAACTGCATATGGTATATGCGAACCGAATCAGTCCAAGATCAGGTTTATAGCTCTTGTAGTCTCTGAAATCGACGCGCTCATACAGACAGACGTATAGACGGACAGACAGACGGACATGGAGAGTATTTTCTAACTGACCACTTTCACCTGGAGTATTTTGACCAGCTCTGGTTTTATTTCCGTTCACTTTGAACGCTGTTTAAATTTAAAATAACGAATATTATATAAATAATGTGGACATAAAAAAATAAATGTTCATGCTTAGCCGATTGTTGGACTTTCAAAGTTTTGCTGCTGACATCTGTCCGGGCCACAAGTGCCGGAGACGCTGCCAGCTTAGGCGGGCAGGACAGTTCACAATTAGTTGTGCGCCTAATCCTCGACAAAACCCAAAAAAGAACAACAAGAAGCACAAGAGGAAGAAGTAGTAAGAGAAGTATCAGAATGTCCAGAAGGATCTTGGGCAACGACAGTCTCGATTAGCAGTGGCCATGAGCGACATTCCATGTCCCTAATCCCCCGCATCCCCCATCAACACTCCAATAATTCCAATTCAAGGACTTTTTGTGTACATTGTGCAGCTTAAATGTTTAACAATTAGTTGAAAGCTGTTTACCCATAACTGTAAATGACACTTGAGGCTTAAATAGAGCTCTATGTGAATGCTACTTTTGAAGTACCAGCCAACTAATAAACATACTTAATCAATGTCGTTTAATTCAGTGCTTGAAACTGTTTTTTAACCCCAACAAATAGTTTCATTCAACTCGGGCATAATTCTCTTATTTTAATTTTGTCTAGCACATTGCTTTGTCCGCCAGATTTGACACGAGCTGTCAAATTTGCTGACATGACATCAAATTTGCCTGGCTCACGCACAGGTGATTAGGGGCTGCTAATGAATATTTGCGTTGCGGGCTTGGCTTATAACTAAGGTTAGTTAGGTTCTTGAACTTGGTAATTTAAAGGCAATCTTTTAACTTAAAGTATAATTATATTATGGGGCAGAGAAAAACTTTTAAGATACAATTCAATTTAATTATGGTTAATAAAGCTTCACAAAAGTAAAAGATGTTTCACATATATTTGTATTGCTTCTTAATTTAATATTTGTTGGTATTCAATAAAAATGAATTTTTTTATTAATTTTCTTTTAGTTAAAAGTGGAATTTATGTCGCGCGACTTTTAATGCTTAATTTAAGCTTTCTCCCTTCCTTTCTGCCTGCTCGATATAAAAAACTTCCTTGATTTCATTTTTATACCATTCGCCTTAGATTGAAGTTTTCCAATTGCTAAATTACTAACTTATATTTTGTAATTTAATTTTGTAGTCTTTTGCTTACAATATAAAAAATACAATTTTGTATGTTTGTTGGCTTTTAATATATATTTTTAAATATACCTAAATTCGTATCTGAGTAGATCTTTGATATCTGTCAATTTATTCTACTATATACGTATTTTTGCCAAAATTAAATTCGAACACGCTAACGCTTGCATATTAAAAATGTAAAACCTCAAAAATACATCCATCAACATGTTGCAAAAGTTTTTCAATTCTTGGCACAAGTGCAGCGCTGCAACGTTTTCCGGGCGGCAGCTAAAACTTGTGGCTAAATGCGAAGACAAACTTTAACGCGTTTCCAGTAACCGCACGTGCCACGCCTTTAACCCAGCCGCCCCTGGCAAGTAATTCTAAATATAAAATGCAAGTAGTGCATAAAATTTCAGTAAACTTGCACCCAAGAAATGCTGGTTTTCTGACTGCTGCAAGGGGTTGGGGCGTATTGTGGTGGAAAGTGGGGGCTCACGAATGTCTGTGGAAACATATATTATTAAATGCATTGCATATAATTTTATATTGCCACGACATCTGATTATTGTTCTCCTTGTTTTGACCTTTAGACTATATTCGAATATTTTGAGTTTCCCAACAACTTTATAGATTTGGCTAGCCCCATTTCTTAAAAATTATTTTTCGGATTTTGTAAATCGTTAATTAGTTGATAATAAAGCAGATAACAATTTTGAGCAGCTTTCAAGTTGCTTGAATTTTTTCAACTAAAAATTGACTTAAAAACTTTCAGTTTTTGAATTCTTGAGTATGTTTTTTTTTGCGTGCGAACAGAAAAACAAAACAAATCCACACATCTATATATCTAGCATCTATCTGATCAAAATTTTAAAAGATTTGCATGCGAAAGATTTTCTTCGTTTTTTTGGCTGTTGCCTATTTTTTTTGGCGCCTTTGGCTTTTATTCTGATTACAAATTACTTGGCTTAACGCAAGTATATGTTATATTACCACTAAATTTCACGACTGGCTGGCGCACAATATACAGTTATTATATCCTGTACACATTTAAAGACAAAAAGGGTGCATTTGTTTTGTGTTCAGGCAAATTAAATTTTATTATATAATTAGGTATAATTATTTTATTTTTTCGGTATCTACGAGAATCGATATATATCAGTATGTAGTCGCGGTGTTTTATCGAGACGAAAGTTTAGTTGCTGTTTAAAGTGATTTTAATATATTTATGCCAAAAATGCATTTATGAAATTTAAACCACAATAATAACTTTGTGTTGGTTACAGGGTATATTTAAGTCATATTTTCTTATTTTCTTGACTAAATTTTATTCGTAAGTGCTAACAATGGAATGTTTGGGGCTTTGGCGTGGCTAGAGCTTATCCAATTGTCAGCATCGTTTTTTTTAGGCTTTTTTGCTGCTTTCGTATGCATTGGGCTTAGTTTGGGCCATAAAAATGATGGCCATCAATGAACATTTGGCCAATAAACATTTCGTCGCGGTGCCTTAAGTTATGCAGCAGTGACTGAAGCTTTATGACTGAGAAGTTGAGAACTTATCGCAACTTTTGAGTGAGTTCAGCGGGATACTTTAACTTGGCCAACTGCTTAAGGCTTTAAATTGGCCGCAAAATTCGTAGCAAATTCATCTAATTGCCAAGCTGAGAATTCTCTCTTGTCTCATAGTTCATTTAACCCTCTCGTTTCCCACAGCAAGTTTGACAAATTGCCGGTCCCTACATAATGATGGGCCAATTGAGTGCAACCCCGAAGGGGCATGCAACAATAAATCACATTGACTCTAGGACTTGTGCAACGACTTGCGTCCTAAACTTCTTAATGACAATTTGCTGGAAAGAGGTTCTCCGCAGGACACTGGCAAATTGCAGCCTGATACAGAAGCAGCCTTGTTAAAGCCCCAAAAAAGAACTAGAAAATTCTTTGCATGCTATTTATATTTATGAGCGAACGAACAATGCATTGATTTATTTGCCCAAAATCGTTTATTAGGCCAGTTTTTCTGGGCCAAGCAATAAGTCGGCAAAATACTTGATTACAGGCTGTGCCTGAGTGTGTTTTAATGTGTGTGTGAGTGTTTGAGTGGGTGCATGAGATCAATAATGAATACTTTTCGGGAGCTAGCAAGTTTTAAAGTTGTATAGACAATGCTTTCCTTGCAATTAGGTAAATTAAAAACTATTCGCCTAGCAGATGTCCTGTAAAAAGCTTTTTAAGTTTTGTTAAAAAAAGGGAATTGATGGAAAATTAATTTTAATGTTTGTATTATTATTTAAATATGCAAATATTTATAAAAAAAACATTGTTTTTAAAAGATGAATAATTATCTTTAAAAATATAATGAAGTGTATACCACAAATACATATATAATATAAAAAGGTTGATTAATTTTTAAAATTATTTATAAATACTTATTTAAAAGTCACCATAAAAACATAAATATAAATATAAATTTAAATTAACATAAAAATGTGTTCAAAAATTGGATGTATCAGCAAAAAAGTAAGAATAATGCAGTTGATATAGCGACGATAAGATAACATTCATTCTGCACTTCTCACACACTTACTTATTTGAGTATCTTCTTTCAACTCCTTTATTGCATACAGTGATATAATTAAAGTCTGTTTTCAGCTTCCAATTAGTGGTCTGACATTTTCGGTTTTAAGTTGTAAATTTTTGGGCAGGTGGGCCACCCACACATTGTGCAATTACATGAATGCAAACTAACAATCCAAATGTCACAAAGTGTATTAAATTTCATATATCAAATAGCGTATAAAAAGTGACTTTGTTGGAAGTTTCATAGAATTGTATATCTGAGATTTATTGTTACAGCTTTGTGTGCCCTGTTGCCTTGTTGGCACCTGCTATAGGAATTCTGCATAACGCACTTTTGATTCGATTACAATGCGCAGTCGTTTAAGATGAATTTTGCTTTTTAGATTTTGTATACCCTGTAACCATCGATAGTGGGCCAAGAAAGAATTAAGGATATAAAATGCAGAATTACAACGATTTAGAATATCTATTCTTGATCAGCAAGAATTGATCAATCAATTTTATTTTTAAGTATCGATACCCTGTCTTCTTTTTCCCAACCGATTATTTTTGATATTCAGCCGATTCGTTGAGCCGTGAAGATTGTAAAAGGAAGAAACATCAGATTTAATCGAGGGCTCATAGATAGTATTCAGAAATGGGGCACATATTATTTATTGGAGAACTTTTCCCTGTTTGTTGATTTTTTGTATAAGTAAAGTAAAAGTAAAAAAAATTTTTTTAAGTTTTAAAATTTATAAAAATAAGTAGTTATGCTAATGACATTATCCAGAGCTAAATACAGTGCATTGTCGAGTTAGTCTATTTAAAGTACTACATACATTATATTTGTACACCCTGTACTCACTGAAAATGGGTAAAAGGCATTTTACCCTTTTTGCCCATGGGTAAAAGGCATTTTACCCTTTTTGCCCATTTTCAGTGCAAATGTATGTAAAAGGCAAAAGGAAGCGTCTGCGACCCCATCATGATCAGCATCACTAGCCGAGTCGATTTAGCCATGTCCGCCTGTCTGTCTGTCTGTCTGGCTGTCTGTCTGTATGAACTCGTCGATTTCAGAGACTACAAAAGCTAGAAAGCTGATCTCGGACTCATTCGGTTCGTACATACCATACGCAGATCAAGTTTATTTCGTTAACTCTTTCCGTTTTCTTATTATCGATATTTATCGTTTTGAATCGGTTATTTAAGCATAATTCCCAAACTATAAAAGCTAGAGCAGGATTTGTTTAAATATGTTCGCGTAAAGCATACAAAATATTTTAGGTTTTTGCTACCTCCCTCCAAATTGACCCCAGTATCGACCTGAAAATTGGTTTGTCAATGCTGTAAATAAATCTAAAAGTTTTATAAGGATCATACAATACAGAAAATAAAGAAAATATAGTTGGGCCCGCGCATTTGCGAGTATGTGTGTGTGAATTTGTGTATGTATGTATGAATGCAAATGCAGAACGCAGGGTTTAGGGTATCTCCTAGTCGGGCGGCCCCGACTAGAGCCCTCTCACTTGCTTTTAATGTTTACATAATTGTAGACATTTGAAACAGTTGCAACAATTGAAGCTTCATTCCATT
Source organism: Drosophila paramelanica (assembly GCA_035043915.1). NCBI lineage: Eukaryota > Metazoa > Arthropoda > Insecta > Diptera > Drosophilidae > Drosophila > Drosophila paramelanica. The sequence goes on from JAWNMO010000391.1 coordinate 21,124, forward strand.
TGGAATTGCCCGTTGCTCCCACATTAAACCGATTTTATTTGGCGCCCAGATTGCACGTAGCTGGCCATGATTAGTGTGTATATGCCTGTGTGTGTGTGTGTGTGTGTTTTTATGTTTGGTGAAGCCTTTATGCTTTGCTCAATTGGAACTGCGGATTCTTCAATGCCTTTGGCTATAAAAACAGAAAATTCATTTTGCATGTGCACCGTCCACAACTAGCTGTTGTCAGAGTTTTTCAGGGTTCCCTTCCGCCCATAACAGACTGTGCAATTTCCGCTGTCAGTAGGTTGAAGCATTACATACATCAACATATCTGCACTGATGTATGTACATATGTGTGTATTCTAAATATATATATATAGAAACGGAGAGAGATGAAACCACACAAAAGTGAGTGCTAGATTTGTTTTTGTGATGACTGAATATTCCATATGGATATTTAATATACTTTATAATAAAGATATTTGGTTTAGTAAAGATTTACAACAATTAAGGTGAAGTAATTTGATTTATTCTTAATAATTTTTATCAAATAATTTAAGTTTTGTCTAGCTAAAATTTCTTTCTTTTCCGACAAGTTTTAGTTTTCTAATAACTATTTATGTTTTTCAATAAAAAACTTCGTTATTATATTAAAACTATAAGAAAACATCTGTAAAAAAATAAAAAAAAAGTTATACGCGTTTTGGTTGTTATTAAGGTAGAGCTCAAGGTCAACTTATATCTCTTTTGGTTTATCAAATCGCAAGTTTTTAAGCTTTTTTTGGTGCTTAGATAAGTGTGATAAATACAAGTATGTCAAGGTGATAAAAAAACATACAAAACGGCTCTGCGAGTGGATTTTTAAGTCAATTGTAATTTGTTGAAAGTTGCGAAAAGATGTTCCGTCTTTTAAGTGTAGTAAGTTTTGTTTTTTTAATATTTATTAAATATGATTGCTATGAAAATTTTGTGGTTGCCTTATAGCTTACAGTTTTGGCTGCACTGAGCTGGCAGCTGCAGTTTGCGAACGCCGATTGTAATTTGTGCCAGGCCAGCAACGATGCGGCCTGCATCAATCAGACCTCGTATCACTTGTGCTTTGGCCAGAGCACCCCGAACCAGGATCAGACCTTCACGTGCCCCGACGGCTTGGTCTGCTCGGATAAGCCGCAAATCTGCTTCCAGCGCTCCGAAACGCCAGCCAGTTGTGGCGACACCGACAGCTGCGGCCTCTGCAACGAGAACTACGTGTTTGCCTGCACCTCGCGGACCACCTTTGCCCTCTGCTTTGGCGCCACAAAGCCCTCAACGGTGAATGGCACCTGCCCCGCCGGTCGCTTCTGCGATGCCTCCAGTTCGGACATTTGTGTGGCGACAACCACATCCGATTCGATCGTTTGTCATTTGGATGAAGTGCAGCCACAGTCAGGATAATTATATTATATATACATAAATATTGGTGCTTTTTGATTTATGTTATCCGAAAATCATACATTTTTATTGGCCTTAGAATTGGACTAGGAAAACTTGGCGAAGAGCTTAAATCCGATTAGTACATGATATAGTTGCCATAGTTAGAATCAATAGACATTCGATGAGAATATTTTTATTTAAATTTGGCCAAGCTATCAAGATAGCAGAAAGTTAAAATACCATCAATGTATTTTCACATTAATTTACTTTTGACAAAATTATATGACATAGTTTTATATAAACTCATAAATATACAATAATAAAATAATTTTTTATTATAAATTAAAGAGTTTACTTTAATAATACTTTAAAATGCAGTCGCGGATCACAGAAAACAAAGTGCATTTAATTATAAAAAATTCGTAGAAATATAAAAAACTTATGGAGTAAGCGCAGACTATTTCTCAAAAGTCAATTAGTAAAACCCAGTACTTGCATATTTGCGAATGTAATATGCAAATTTTAATTACACTTTTCCGCGAAAATTATTTCTAGCGCAAATTGCGCATACGCCATGTTGGTGCACATAATTGCTTAGAATTAAATAACGTTGATAATTTAAATTTTAGAATCTTCACAAAATAAAGTATATCTCTAAAAGACTTGCAGAAAATGTTATTCTGATAAAGCCACAACATGTACAAAATTAATGCGTTAAAAAAAATGATTTAAGATAAAATGATAATAAGCTGTAATACAATATAAATAATTAAATAATAATAAAAATTAAAATTTAGCAGTTTCTTAAATGATATGTATTGTTGTGTTTATTTATCTAAGTACTCTATATGTTAGAACATTCCAGTTATCACAGAACTCACGCAAGTTGGTAATTTTAATTTCGTACTGTCCTAATGTTTATCTACAATTTTCGCTTTTTGCTTTCGCTTTGCGTTTTATGTTTGCATTTAAATAAAGTTTTGCCCCTCCCCTCACCGACGCACCTAGTTCAGTATTTACCTTTGGCATATTATTCAGCAGAGAATTGTGTGTGCGTTCAAATCACATATTAATTCAAGAGTGCTTTAATTAATTGATAAATTTGAGTGTGTGCTCTATTGTGTCTATTTTTAGATTATTATTTTTAATTAGAGTTCGTTTACAAAGCAAAGCGCAGTAGTTATTGCATGGCAATATAACCACCCCTTCACCTTTTCTTCATCAGCCACCAATAGGGTCAACTGGGGAAGAAAAGGAAACATTTTAAGAAATTTCGAACACAAATTTAATAATATAAAAATATAGAAAGCCAATAGGTATTTTTTTGTGGCAGCATGATGCTGCTATCTGTTTTATGTTTAATTTCTATTGATAGTTATTGGTATACCCTGTAGCTATCAAAGGCTTAAAGCACTTGAAAACTGGAGAGTATTTGTCAAAATTGTTGTCAATGCTTGCACGATTTTTGACATTTGATAACAAATATAAATTTACAAAACAAAAATACAATTTTTTTTTGAAAATAAATAAAAAAATCAAAAAGTTATATTTAACAAGAATGCATAAAATTTAAACCCAGAATCAATCTGACATTGGAGTTTGAAATATGACAGCTATAGGGCCGAAAACTTCAACATTTTTAAATTTAAGCTATTAAAAGTTTATCAAGGGTGCTATAATATAATGAGTAACGTTATGTCGAGCACTCTCAACCGTAGCCATTTAATTTCAATTAATTAAACTTATTTATTAAGGAAATAAATTGAATGGCTGCAAGAAGACAGAAAAACAGAGAGCCAGCAGAAAAGATAAGGTGAAATTGAGACAGAGCCCCACAGAGAGAGATAGCGCGTGCACATTTTTCAAAGTTGTCCTCCACTCGCTGTTTCCAGACCAAGTTTATTAGCGTCAAGAGTGGAAAAACAAAGTCGAGATAGTTTTGTTGAGAGATAGTTGAAAGGTGCCAGGCATCTCTTGGGTCCTTACTTATGCCGCTTTCCCAAATGAACCTTAATATTATTTACTTTAAGCTATTTTAAGCTATTTGCAATTAAACTTTACTTTAACTTTAAGTGTTCGCACCTGTGTTAGCGCTCGAATTGGCAATTTAAGTCGTTGTCCAACTTGAAGCAATCCTTTTGGCCAACTTTGCTGTTTGCCAACGTCAAGTTTGGTTTAAAAATTTACGAGTCTTTGCTGTGCTTTTTGCGTTTGTTTTTGTATGTTTTTGGTGCTGTGTACATCTGCGGGGGCGTCTGTGTATGTTTCCACTCTCGTCTGTGTGCACGCGTTTCCGTTTCCGGCTGACAACGTTGTAGGCCTGCTGTACGTCCTGCTTGGCGCGTTTGCTCGCCGACATTAAGTGTACACACAAACTCACACACACCCACGCAGAGACACACACACACACACACACACACACACACACACACACACACACATATTCTTGCAAAAGCTGTGCACAGTCGTTTGGCACTTTTGGTTTTTATAACCACGACGGAGATTCGCTTTACTTAGTCAGGCGCTTGTTAATAACATTTTTAATATATCTTATTTTATTTATTTAAATATTTTGTGTTTTCATTAACAAAATAAGCATTTTATTATTATTATTGTTAAAAAATGGGGATATATTTTATTTATAAACTTAAAAAAAATTCAAATTCATAAATATGTATGTAAGTTGAATGTTTATAATGAATGCTTACCATTTTTAATATATCAAAATATTAACATTTTTTCGTTTTTATTTATTTTATATCAAATTTTAAAATTGTATACAGGGTGATCTTAAAAATAATTAAAAATATTATTTGAATATTTTTATTGTGTTGCATACTCTATTTTTTAGAGAAATACAAATAATTGATTAATATTTATATTTATATACTTATATATATATTTTTTTTAATAATGATTTTACATACATTTTATGTTTAAAGGATATTAACATGTTGTGGTGAATAAATTTGTATTTGCTTTTGCTCTCGTTGTATGCACTTATTTAATTTTTATTTAACTTGTCAGACGCTAACGTTTATTGCAGTACTTTGTTTTGGCTCATCCCATTTGTTTCTTTCTCTTTTTCGCATTTGCGTTCTCTTTCCATTTTATCTGTGCTTTTTACTACGTTCTTTTACTTCTTAAGTCAGGTGAATTATTAATATTTCAAATGAAGCGTTTTTTATAAAAGAATTTTGTGGACTGTTGTTCTTTGGTTATTGTGTTTTGTGTGTGGTTGTGTGTGTGTGCGGCGTTGCATTTTATTCAAAAAATCTGTTTTGTTTTGATTGTCTTTGCCTTCTGTGATTTGGAATACTATTTTATTAAACTCCATTAAATTTTTTTTGCTTTTTCCTTTTGTTATTTATGTAGCATATTGGAAATCTTGAATGTTTGGATGAGCCACTTTAAAAAACTTTTTGTTTTGTTTTAAGTGGATTTTGCCAAAATCCTTTCTAGTTCATTTAAGCGCCTTACAAAGTGCAAACAAATGCATCAGATGCTTTCAATAAAATCCTTGTGCTAACCAATCCGGAATACGTATATATTCAATTATTGTAGGAGCAATTGCCATGCCCCTCTATTCTTTCTAAACTGGCTTTTTCTGCTTTTTCCTGTCTTTATTCCCCATTCCCTTCTTACAAGTCAGGTGAACCCGTAAGCCGTTCATTTAGTCACATTCGAATTCATAGAATTTCTCTGTGAATTCTTGTTTTTCTCATTTCGGTTTTGGACTTTTCAAAAAAAAAAAAAGAAAAAAAACATTTTAACCAAATTCAAATTGCAAACACTTGATGTGCTGTCGTTTAACATCTCGGACTGCTCTGTCAATTGTTGGGGGAATTGTTTTGGTTGTGGTTTTATCCTTTCGTTTAGGCAAATGCATTGGGAATTAGAAACATGTCCATGAAATCTTGTCAATTGTTTTTTTTTATAGAGTGGTGCTGAACACAACTTTATGCCAGAGCCAGAAACTGATACAAGTTAAATTATATTTCAGTTCTATAGACAAGACCTGCTTGAGGGTCAAGACTCATTGAGCTGACCTTGTACAAAGGCTAACATCGATAACGCGTTGAATATGGCCTAAATTATAAATGTGTGCACTTCTCTTTGCTGTGGTGTCCAGACCATTTGTATTATGTATACGCCGCGTGCAAGACACGTTGTTAACTGCTGCACGCAAAGGCCAAGCAAATGAATTGTTGCGAGTGTGAGTGGACTAAATACACAGTTGAATACACTCGTGTTTCTTTTGAAAAGCAAACTGCAACCAAATAAGTCAATAAAAACAATCATTAAACGGTGAAAATAATTATATTATATTAAGAAAGCATGCAACAAAATATAATTGTTATCGATGTGGTTTTATTGAGAGGAAGGAGTGGAAATTTAATTCAATAAGAAAATAAATAATGGAAATGGAATATTTATAAAAACGCAATGGAAAGTATTCATTGATCAACTTATTAACTAAAATGAAAGCGGTTTGAGATATTTTTGAATTAATAATTAATATTTCGAACTGCATATTAAAGAATAGAAAACAAAATCTTAAATTCTTTGTTTTGATTACCAATATTGCCATTCAAGCAAATCTAAATCGACAATAAATTCATTGTTGAGTAAGGAAACTGCACAAGTCACATCTGCATACACATGTATTTATAAATAGAAGCCGCTGTTTTTAATGTAGAGACCGTAGAGACCCGAACAAATTCTCATTAATATGCAAGTAGCATAAACACGTACACCGGACATTTGAGTGCTCGGACTTTGAGACAGGTCCCCAGTTAACCGGGCAAACAAAAAAACAACAGCAATAACATTCATGTTTATTTGCCTGATTATCTAAGCAGGCAAAAGGCAGGGCACAAAAATATGATAAATTGATTACCTCTGAACCGTAAATAGTTGCTTGAATTGACCCAAACAATGGGCCAAAAGTCAGCCAAGTCCGAGCTGATTTAATGAGACGATAATGGCTAAGAAATTAGAATAGATTAAGGCACACAGGTGAGCGACCAACAGGATAATCAGCCAATGAGGGATACAAATAAGGGTCAGTTCAGCCCGTATCGTGTTCAAAATGACAATGCAAATATATGTACATAGACAAGCAACACAAGTTTTTGCATATTAGTTTTGGCCTGTTCAGTTACAAGTTTTGAGCTATCAAAGCGCTGAATGTGATGGGGAAAATGCGGCCGGCGGAAAATCAACTACTTTACGACTACATGTGGTCGTAAAGAACACAGCTCATAACTCCGCTAAAGACATTGGGTCGTAAATTATAAGTTTGAGGCATATTAAAGACTTGTTCATAAAAGGCAACCTTCCTAAAACGTATAAACCATTTAAAAATAGTATGTTAGAATAAAAAATACAATACATGAATTCCAAGTTATAATATTTTTATATTTTTATTACACTCTTCTCTTTAAAAATCCAAAACATATATAAAACAATATTAATCAAATAGCTTTTTAATTTTTCTAAATATTTTGTTTAAATTTTGTAAGCATTTATATTACTACAAATTAATTTATAAATTTTAAGTTCTTCTATTTCTGTACATTTTTTATTCTAATATATATAATATATATAATATTTGCTTAATCTAATGTTTGAGCTACTTCAAAAGTTATGACGCAAATCTATTTAATTTTGAATTTATGTTGCGCACCTTAAATTGCAATACAAAAATCACGTACATTTTTGACAAATATTTTTGCAAATTGAATAAAGCAGCGTAGGAACGTCCACTTCTTTCTTCGCTGACTGTTCGCGACAACTGTTATAAATAACAGCGACGTCTCGTTTGGCGCCGAATGCTGCTTATTAGCAGAGCTGTCAGCTAGTAGCGCTGTTAATAAACAGCAATGATTATTAGCAGTGCTGTCCATTAGCAGTGCTGCTTTCATGTGGTGAGTTTTTTTAACAGCGCGTGCATGGTTCGCATTGTGTTTTCTTTGCTTTTGCATTGAACTTGAACTAGTCACAAAGCTGTTGATTTTGCTTCTGTTTGAGCGCGAATTTCGCCGGTTTGCTTGTGTTGTTGTTGCTGCTGCTGCCACATATTTGTTGTCCGTATTGCAGCAACTGTGCTGCATTTTCTCTCTGCTTTGCACTATTGTTATTGCCCGATTGTTATGAATTTTCGAAGCTAAATGTTAGACTTCTTCTTTTATATAAAGTGCGTATCCCTAAATCTAAAATTAAATATGTAGAATATTAACAAATAATTATTTCATTAAATATTTTATGTATTTTAAGAAAATACAAATTCATTAAATACAAATTTAAAAGTAAAATTTTCAATTTTATTGATCTAAAAATAGTTGTGCACACAAGCTCAAAGTGGGGATAAGGACTTTGAGCTGCTTGATGTGTTTTTTTCAAAAAGATTCCTCATAATTCATATGTATGTGAGAATAGAAATTAAATTAATACAAATGCTGCTAAGAGAAGAGATTATTATCTTATGAAGGCAACAACTGTGCCAATTGATAAATTAATTGATTTTGCAACCATAACAAAAACTTTAATGACCCATGCAGAACAATTATCCTACAGGTTGCATGGGAAAAACGGTATGGGGTAATGTGGCTGCTACGGCTACTTATGAGAGGAAAATTACTATTTTATATATCCAAAAAAAACTCGTCAGTAAAGTATTGCTAAAACCGCTTGTAAAATGGCTTTTTCAGAGCCACAAATTTCATTTTAAATTTAAAATCTACTCGAAACAAAGTTCATTGCACAGTTTACAAATGTGAACCCAGTCAAAGTTGAATGGTCAGCTGAAGTCATAAAATAAATAAAATAATAAAAAATTGCACAGCTTTCATTGCTAATATAATTTTCCAAGTCGAAATTCCCACGCGAAAACTTTCGAATACCGTTAACAATATAAAAAGCAGAAACAAACATTTTATTGCAGAAGCACTCAAGCAAGTTGCACAGACAAGAAATCATTTGAACAGGTGCGAACGACTTGCCAAATAAAACAAAATCAACTGTGGGCCAAAAAGGGGAAGTCGCAGCCTGAAAAATGACAAAAGTTTTCTGGGCAAAACTAAAAAGAAATAAATCTAAATTCAAATAAAAAAAAAAAACATAAAACGTGGTAGGAAAATGCAAATATCGAGAGAATACTATAGAATAGAATACTATAGTGTACATTGGAGAGCGGCCCGTTTAAATACCCAGGTAGCTAAAAAAGTGACATAGTTATTGAAAACTACCCGAAATAATTAAAAATATTCTTATGTTTTACAAGAAAAATTATTGAGAAGCTGTTGCAGAGATTAAAAAAGACAAACACACACACATAGGCAATGCTTTGTTTTTCTTATTGATATCTGTATTTTTTTATACCCTGAACCCATTGAAATTAAGTAAATAGGTTATAATGGTTTTGTTGAAATGTATGTAACAGGCCCAATAAAGTATATCTATTCTTGATCAGGACGACGAGCTGAGTTGATTTAGCCATGTCCGTCTGTCCGTATGTATGAACGCAGCGATCTCGGAAACTACAGAAGCTAGAAAGCTGATCTTGCTCTCATTCAGTTCGTATATATCATAGGCAGCGCAAGTTTATAATTTTTTCGATAACTTGCTCCGTTTCATGAATATCGATAGAAATAGATAATAACCTTTAGCTGTTTTACAATATCTTGGTAACTAAAAGAGCTAGAGGCAGCAAGTGCGTTATGTGCGTTTTGACTAGACGCAGATTTTGATACCTCCGGATTTTGGATACCTCCCCCAATTGCCCCCAGTTTAGACAAAACCATAAAAATCGCAAATCAAATACTACAGACCTGAAAATTGGTTTGTGCATGTATTTTAATGTTGCTAATAAATCCTGAAAGTTTCATATGGATCATACTTTTGGTGTAGCAGAAAATAAAGATTTCGTTTCTATAGTGGGGCACGCGGCACCGAGTAAAGTGCGTGCGGCGTGCATTTGTGCAAAGGCGAATTTGTGTGACAGATCGCAGAGCTCAGGGTATCTCCTAGCCGGGCGGCCTCGACTAGAGCCCTCTCACTTGTTTATAAATAGTTTAAGTAAAAGTAAAGAATGGAACAAATTTGGTATTTCAGTTCAACGAACCATAAGAGATGATTATATGATGAATTCGCAGTCGGGACGGGACATGCTAATGAAAGAAGCCCAGTAGGGACGAAATCTTGGCCACAAAGTGGCTGCCAGTTTGACTGACTGACAGACTGACGGATTGCAGGCGAATCAATTGAATTGTGGCCAGAGGACTTTCACTTAAAAATTGCAACTACTATTCATTGCCTCTGCAAAAGCCACAATGCACCCAAATGTTTTTTGACTAGGGCCACATGGCGTATGCGCAATATTTGCACGTGCCGAAACCATCGAAGTGAAGGCATTTCGTGTGACTAATTGAATTCTCATGTAGACAATTGTTGGGTTTTTAAATAGACAACAAAAATAAATCAAAAGAATTTAACGACAGTTGACAAAGCAAAAAGGAAACCCCTGAGTCCCAGAACTTGATCTGCAGGTCTGCCAAAAATCTAAATCAGTTTTATTAGAAACAATAATTCAAATTTAACTTTTTGTATCTTTTTCTGTATGTTTATATATTGTTATATTATTATTTTATACACTTTGTATATACACTGCAATTCTTAAGAATGTTAATGTTGGATTAGACTGCGACAAATTGTTTGATCTTCCGAGCATTTTTTTCTAATGCCTGCCTCCAATGCTATTGTGGCAAATTCAGAAATTATTGTTAGGCATCTTATATACACTGGCGCACTGTACTTACGCTCTAGATTCATTTCCCTGCGAATGCATTTCTCTTGCGCCAGATAACAGTCATTTGCATGCTCGTAAAAGCAGCCTTTGCCATCGGAACTGCATATTGGAGCAAAAATTTTAGTGCACTTGAAGTTGCATTGTTTTAAATTGTCACAGTGAATGTTCCAAAATGCGAGTTGAACTACAAAATAAAAAGAAGTTATGAAACAAAATTGAAAATAATTAAAAAATATACTATATTCATGAAGCAGATGTTTTAAGTTTTCTTACCAATTATTATAGCCATATACAATTTCATGTTGATGATATTTGCTCGAGTAACGTTCGTTTACTAAAATAAATTAACGGCTAGGTTAGCCTTAAATAGAAAATTTTTAACGAGCAAAGCAGCGTTAACTTATTTGCAATATTTTTCAGAACAAAGTCACATATTTATTTACATAACATTTAATTATATGATTGCTATTAAAACTGCAGATGACATTTTTTTTAGTTTCGTAAATTTCATAATAAGTAAAATAAATAAAAAGTAACCGTTATTGTGAGTTTTCCGAAGATCAAATATTCTTGCACATATTTACAAAACTTTCGTTATTTTTAAAAACTTTATTATTTTATCTATTTATTACATTTATTTATTTTAAATAAAATAATGAATTATTTCACAAGCCATGAACATGAAATTAAATACGCGTTTTGTTATTGTTATGTTAACAAAATTTATGAAAAAGCAAAAAAAAAATATAAATTAAAAAAAAACGAGAATGAAAACAAAACGATACTGAATAATAGAGGGACTTGGGAAACTAAAGGATAACTGAATCAGGTTTCTAGCAGCATTTTCCGCAATAATTAACGCACACATAATGAGGTTGTGATTTATGCGTGGGAGGGCTCTAGGGAAAATACAAATATATAACAGTGGTGTTGACACTGCGGTAAATTGTGCAATACAAAGGGGATATTTTCTAGTTAAAACAGTGCATAACAGCACATAAACCTGACCAGGGCCAACCCACAAGTACAGTTGTTTTTAGTTAAATAACTATACGCCTTTTTGTGATAAATGTTATGTGACATGTTGAAAAGGGTGTCCATTAAATACCGTTAAGTTCTGACACTTAAACAGTGCTGGTCATGTAATTAGGAGAAAATATAAAATTTACTCGCCTACTAGAACGCCCCCTACCGCCCCCGCCCTAAAATATCGGATATGCCTATATTTCCCACAGTTTTTCAGTCAGATCCACTAAATTTGTGATTAATTTTACTGAAATGCTCCCCAAAATATCTAAGAAAAAAATTTGTTGGCCACGCCCCCTCCCGCTCCCATAATAACAAAAACCGATATATCTGACAGCTACAATCAATAACACGTGTATATATCGTGTATATATATATTGTAAGATAGAGCCACCAAATTTCCCCTAAATACCTTGATATCCCGCCACTCCGCCGAAAATGCCTATATTTCCCACAGTTTTCCAGCTATAGTTACCAAAGAGCGGTTCAAAATTTCGGCGACGACCGCCACGACCCCCACGCCCACTCTCACTCGCCCCCAGCACTACACAAAGTGCAAAAACCCGAAATAATAGTTTAGAAAGTGAAAGAGTATAATGCAGTCGGTAACTTCCGACCGCAACGCTCTTACTGGTTTTTATTTGTGTTCCTAAATTACTTTAAGTATTGCACATCCGCAATGCAGATAGCATATAGAATAATTATGATATGTTTTTGGATATCAAGTTAATATTTTTCGAAGCTCTGCCGCATTGCAACCACGGGCTATATGCGTAACACGTAGCGCACTCATAACTCAACTCAAAATCCAAGTCGGATTCAGATTCATCTTTGTACTCGCTCGCAAAGCAGATTTATTTCAGCATTTTTTTTCTTTAATTTTTTTTTTTGCCTCTGACCGCTTTTTGATATTCCCAAAGCGCGTTGGCTTTGCTCGCGAGCTGTTGATTACGGGACAAGCTCCAAGTTCCGCCATGTGCGCATATTCCCCGCTGAACGTTCTTCTTCTTCTTGGGTGCTTTTTATTTCTCGGGTGTTTTTTAGGCCTTGCCTAAACTGAAATTCTTTGTTTGTTTGTCATAAATTGTGGTTAAAATGCTCACGCGTCGCGCTATTTGTATATTTTCCGGGGGAATTTTTCATTTTGCCTTGTTCATATTTTAATTATTTAAGTTCTTTGAGGACGCTGCTGAATATTCCGGTCACGTGTTGGGCGGAAATGAGACTGTTGTGCCAAAGTAGCAGGAAGTAGGAAGTGACGCTTGGGACACTTTTTCTAATATACCATCTTATAACCGTATTAGAATTAATTAACAAACAGAGTTAAAATAAAATAAAATAAGCTAAAAAACGATTAATATCGAACTATTAGAATATAATATGCAAGTTTTTTTGTAATGTCAACAAATCCAACAAAAGAGTCACAGTCAATTCACAAATCAGTTGCACACTATTCAAACGATGTAATACAATAAATTTACCAAGAAATATATCCTGTCATCCATGCATAGTCTTTGAACATGCTAGTTTATCACACAAGGAAGTTGATTCGCTTTATATCTTTCGTATTCTATTAGTGTAGGCTTTAATTTGAGCATCACTTTTCGTGCATGACTCAAACACTGCGGAACCTTTTTTAACTTTAAGTCCGGAATATAATAAAATAAATTGCAACTTTTTCAGTAGCTACTCAAAGTGTTTTAATGGCCCTTGGCCATTACTTTTTCTTAGAATGTTTAAATCAATCACGAATTGTTTTTGTTGCTGTTGTTCAGGCCCATAACATTTCCTCTCAAGCTGTTAGCAAGTCTTAAAAATTGTGTCGCATTTTAAATTATTGGAAAAATCTTTTGAAAGTCTTTGCAATTAAAGTTGCTGTCAAAAGTTTGCTGACAGGCAACATACAATTTAAAGAAGCACCCAAGAGGATGACAAAGTATAAATAGAAAAAATAACGCAGAAAATAAAATATGAAAAAAAAATAATAAATATGACAAGCAAAATACTGGCGCAGGTCTGCGGTAAAAATTGGGCCAAAGCTCTGTGGAATCAGACAACACAGGGCAAAGTTTCACACGCTAGCGAAAAGGACGCGAGGCAAGGACACTGCGTTGAACACTTACCCGGTGGTAAAGCGTGGCATGCGATCCTGGACTGGGAATCACATGTGATTCTGAATGTGAACGATGCCATATGGGATTTATGTGTTAACGAATGCGCCGACTAGGCGGCAATAAATGACTGTGAGCCAAAAGTAGGCAATGCGCATTGAACCGAAGGCCGGCTGAAAGACAGCGTAAATAACTTTGTGGACTTTGAGTCACATTCCAAAATATTGCGTATTCGCCTCATTGAACAGCCAGAGTGGGAAAACAACAACCAAAAGGTTGGCAAGCAACGCAAAGTGTGCAACTGTTTTGCTCATATTTACGCTGAATCGATCTGATTTTGTGATTATTTTATCTTAGCTTAAAGTGCTACTATGTGAGTCTATGGTTAATTGGGTTAACGGTCCAATTGGTGAAAGTTACTGGTTAAGCAACCAATTGACAAGTGAAAGTATGTCTTATGTAATAGTCTTGTTGCAAGTAAATAAAATTATGTAAATTTTACTAACTGCTTAACATTTTTATAATAATATTTTATGTTCTTAAATAATTGATAAAACTAACGAAAAACATTATTTTATTTTTACATGGTATTTTTTTAAATTATTTGAATAAAAGCTTATAGAATCGAATTCTAATTGATTTTTTTGTACGTTAATCAAATTGAATGAAGTTAAAAATCTAAATATTCATTTTTTAATGTTTACAGCAGCTTGATAATCCTTACACAGATCGATTTTTATAAATAAATCGGTATAATAAACAAATTAAAATGGTTAATATTTGGACAGGTGTCCTGTGTGCACTTCCATATATTACTTAACGAACTTGAGTGCTCCTGTTTAAATAGACCGAAGGACCTCCTGAGCACTGTAAGCTGAATTTGTCAAATGTCAACGCTAAACTGATGGCAAACAAGGACAACAAATTGCTCGCTAAATATTTTGACTTACCCTTGTCAGCTGTTCTTAAGAGTGTTGTTGTCGCTGCTGCTGCTGTTATTCTGTTTGTGGTTTAGTTTCTGAAGCCACTTAAATGGAACACATATCAACAGCAACCTTACGGTAAATCTGCCAGCCAAGAATATTATATAGAATATACATATATATGTAGCTAACCTTTCTCTTCCACCCTTTATATAATTCGCGCAGCTGTTTCTACTTCATATGCTTTAAAAGACGAGAAAGAGGCAAGCCGTTATGGCTTTCACTTTATTAAGTTTTATGTCGCATGTAACCATTTTGATTGACACATTATGGCCACAAATAAGCGGCTGTAAACAAAAACAGCATCAAGAGCTGTAGGCAGAAATTGAGAAACAGATAGAGGGGTATATAAAACTGGGCGACTTCAAAAACAACAAAATAAAATACTGATTGAAAGTGATTTTTAACAACAATATTAAACAATTTCTAAAAGAGATTTAGTAGAGAGTAGATATATAACACAATACAGAATAAGAAAGCGTTGTTAAGATTTTCAAAACACATCAATATCGTTATTTTTTTGGTTTACTTTATTTACTCGCATAAATTTGTAAGCATACAGACTAATTGAATTCATGAAAATCGCATAGAAAGGCGATTCATTTTTTGGTAAGCGCAGAAAGGAAAAGAGAGAATAATAATAAAAGGGATAGTATAAGATAATAAAAGCATCCCTTCCATTCCTTTAATTTCTTAAAAGTTGTATTATATCTCCCTTTAAAACAAATGTCCCATAATATAATTAAATTCACTTTAATTCGGAGTAAAAAAAATGAAATAAAAAACTTTTAAATGTATATGAAAAATATACTATTTTTATCTCACATTGCGTAAAGTAAAAAGACTGCACAAAGGCCAACATGTTTCTATGGCTTGCATGGCGCTTGCAACGTACACGTGAAAATCCGTATTTGAATGCAGCGTGGAAATGTTTTCCACACAATAAAATTGCAGTATGAATTTTACCCAGGGGTTAGACCTCTTTTCGCCTTGACGCATACAAACAAAGGGTGCAGAGGCAGCCACAGAGCTGCGACAAGTTAAGCACACATACACACACGCACACGCATAAGCACACTCACAACCCAACGGTTGTTTGACATTTGTGCAAATTCGCACCTTCCGTTTGCGTTTTTAAGCCAACTGCGCGTCGCATTTTTATTTAATTCAACAAATGCTTTGACTAAATTTGAAAACATACAAAATGGTAGCGGAAATGCCAGATTTAAATAAATGTTTATAGCTTGGTTGGGTTTCTGGCTGAATCTCTAATCAAATCAGCTGCCTGCAAACAACAAAATCCAAGCCGGAATAACACTATTTTGTTAGGTCGTGGAAAATGTTTAAATACTGTATTAAATTTATTTAAATTGAGTTTGCCAGAAAAACAGTTGCAAAGTTAAAAGACCTTTGCCGGTAAACACAAAATGCTGAATTAAGTAAGAGCAAATCATGAACACAATTAAATCCGAATCGGTTCAGTTTTGCCAAAGCTATGGGGACTAATGGGTCCGACAACCTTACATGTCAAAGTTTTTATTAATTTTGGCGTGATTTAGAATCGAGGTAAATATTGTATTTGTTATACCAATTATGAACCCGTAATAGATTAAAAATATAAATTGAAAATTCTAAATTTAAAAAAAAGGGGGGCGTGTTTGATGATTTTTTGACTCAATAATTTTATTTTCAAGAATGTATTTAATTTGAATCCCAAATCCACCCTGAGCACGAATCAACACCAAAATGCCATCAAACACGAAAATCAGTTTAGTTTTGAAATAGTTATGGGACAAAAGTTAATTATAACACAAAAGTAAAATACTCATTTCTTTTCGGGATCAATAAAATATTTTTACTTTGTATCTAATTAAATATTTATTAAAATATTTGAATATGCCAGCGAGTTATCAACAAGCTTTGTTTCTCAGCAGCTGCAATAGAAATTTGAATTGCAATACGATAATTCAACCGGATCAAATAAATATGTACATATATAAATATATGCTAACCCCCAGGTAAATAGTTATTTATTTTCGATACTCCGTATATTTTTTTTGGTAATTTGCCTGCGGAATTCGCGACTGTTTCCGAATTTAATTAACATTGAATGTTTAAATGACCACACAAAAAATAACTGACAATAGCTTACAGCTTCGCGGGACTGTTTAGTGAATACATTCGTATAATTTATTCATGACAGAGCATATGCAATTTTAAATAGGACTTTCAGTGGATGCCGCACTTGATTTTGCATTCAATGGCGGAGAGCGGTTTATCCCATGGGGTAGAAAAGCAGCTGCTAAACAATGGAGCTGCCAGCTATACGAATCGGTCCCTTCACCCAGCCGAGCCCAGCCATCCATCCAACCATCCATCCATCCATCCATCCATCCAACCATCCAACCATCCATCCATCTGGAAGCCTGGCTGGCTGGTGTCAAGCCATTTGATATTTGCGCTCGTCGAGCACTGAGGGAAATCTGAAATCTCAACGTTGGATTTGTTTCAGGCCACAATGCATGTGTTAGTGTTCGTGTTAGTGTGTCCGTGCGTGTGTGTGCACGTGGTGTGAAAATGAGCAAATTTTGTGCGTCGTTGCTTTTGGCTTAGGGAAGTTGGCAACTATTCGATGAAAGTGCCCCAAGGGTTGCACTTAATGTGGCTTAAATGGCTTTCGAGCCAGCTTTAATTAACTGCAGAGTAAATTCTGATTAAAAAGTGTTTAAGCAACAAATTTTATGAACTAATATAATAGGGATTTATTCGAACATTATAGTTTATATAAAATTGAGATCTCAATAAGGATAAGATAAATATCGAATCCCAGGTTTTCTTTAATTTATATATTCAACAATTACTTAAAAAACTTCTTAATCGATACTTAAGTTTAGATTTCGTATTTGTAGTATTTATATCCATCGACATCTTTTCTACTATTCAGTTACTAATAATACTAAAATTTTACTGCCTTTAAATAAAGTTCCCGTTAATTGAGCTTAAAGTTTTTCATATTCTACTGTGGTTTCGCATTGTTCACATTCACACACATAAATCAGAGTGGCGGGAAAACCCAATTATGTTTGTTAATTATTGTTTCACAATGTGGGCTGAGCAGTTCCGGCTACGTGGATTTCCAGTCCCCTTCCCCCTTGTAACAACAACTGTCGCCCTGACACTCTTTTTCCCATTTCCATTTTTTAATTATTATTTTCGTCTGGTCCGGTGGCGAGTTTATTCCATGACATAAGTGGTAAATTAAGAAATTATGTAATAAAAGGCGAAACAAAATTAAATTTCATGTTTCAATGGTTGGGAAAAGGAAAACAACAACAACAGCAGTGATTTAAAGGAAGTCGAGAAATAGGACAGACAACAATAAATTGCTGGCTGTTTAATTTCTGATTAACTTTAAAAGTATTTAATTTATAAAATATTATATTTTTACTACTACTACATGTTTTTTTTTGTTTTTGTTAGATAAAACTTTGTAAAAAAGCATATTTTTGAACTAGCGTCAACATTTAAAAATTCCTCAAAAACACTTGAACTATTCACGCATTCTTTAATTCTTGAGTTTTTAGCTCATCTTAAAAACACATGCAAAAAAAACCTCCAAAAAAGAAAAGAAAATGGGAAGTGCCAAAGTTTGCTTGTTTTTGTGGCAAGCGAAACGCGGCAACTTTTGACAGGTTGCTGCAAACATGGAGACAGAATTGAAGACAAACTTAACCCCGACTGCATGGCCGAATTTTCTGACCCACCTTCCTCTTCCTTTAACTGCGCGTAAACAGAGTACATGCAATTCTATAAAATGCAAGAATTGCATAAAATTTCAATAAACTGGCAACGAGGACACATTGGATGAGGCTGCGATAGGGCTTGTGAAGGGAAAGCGGGGAGGGAGGGGAGGGGGTGCAGCAGGGTGTTTGCAGTTTGATGGCAACTTTAACAGACTGCCAAGTCAGTGAAAATATAAAATTTATTGCTAGTTGCATTGTCGTCTTCGACTGGCATTTTCACAATTTCCTCATTTGCTGACAACAGCAATCGCCCCAAAAAATACACAAGATCAGAGTTCAAGCAGAAGCAAGCAGAACCAGGCTTTAACAAAAGCATTTTCTGCATATCCTTATTTATTTATTTTTGTAAGATTTGCAACTGCACTTCACATGCAAACTTTTTTGCAGCTTTGGCGAACGTGCTTGGATTTTAAAAATTACAAACACCTCAGCGACCACGAAAGCTACTAAGAAAAATACTCCAACTCAAGCAACAAATATAACCTGGTTTCGGCCTGATGAACTTCCAGTATCACCTACAATGTTCAACCGAAGCGGACTGAAATCAGAAATTCATCGGATTTTCAATTTTTACTTCTGATTTCACTCTAAATTTGTACCGTTCTTTAAAGGAGGCAACCAGTTATCTACCCACCAAATGTGGTAACACTAGCTTAAAATCTGTGGTATATAGGCATTTACGGCGGGGCGGGACATTTGGGGCGTTATAGTGGGCGTGGCCGGGATGTCTAGTGTACTATCTTTGGGGGAGGTCAGCAGCTGTCTGCATATCAAATTTGGTGGCTCTATCGCATAAATGGTGGGTTTTGCTATTACGGGGCGGGAGAAGGCGTGGCCAAAATTGTTTTACTGCGATGTTTGGAGAGGTATTCCACTAATAGTTATCCCAAATTTCGTGACTCTAGCTTTAAAATTGTGGGGCATATCCGCTCTTTGAAAGCGAGGTCGCTGGGGGCATGGCCGGGATATCAAGGTCGCAATCTTTTGGGGTAACCTTACCAGCTATATATATACCAAGTTTGGTAACGTTAGCTTTAAAATTGTGGACTTTATCGATATGCGATTTTAGGTGTTATCGGTTTGCCACACCCCCAGTGGGCGGAGCCCAAAATCCTTAACACTTTATCTGACGCGGGTACACACGAGTATATATCCAAAATTTCATGTCGCTAGTTTCAATAGAGGCGAAAATAATTGCATTCATACGGACAGACGAACAACAAGACGGACATTACACAAAACCAATTCACTCTTTTCACTTCGTGAACGAGTATAAAAACGCCTAATAGAATTAAGACGTGTGTGTCCTTTGTTTATTGCATCCAAAGAGTGGACTTTGTGAAAATTGTGGGTTGTGAGAGCGTGGGTGCTAATTCAATTGTAAGCTGCTATTAATTGCGACGATGTCTTTTGACGACTCATTGCATTTGTGTATCGAAACAATAGCGAAAAATTGTGAGTGGCATGATGATGAAAGTTACTCAGTTGTGCATTTCAAGTTGGCGTTGTATTAGTGCGAATACCGGATTACCTGATGTTAAGTCAAGCAGTTAAAATCGAATTACTGTCTATGATAAGCAGTGCATCCGTATTTTAGTAAACAGGGAAAATGTACTGTTCCCATTATTGTATATTGGGAAAACTGCCAAAAAGCATCTTTTTCGCAATTAGACCAAACTTAATTGAGACGTTGCTTTATAAATGGAGTATCTTAGAAGAAAATCCGAAGCATTTTGAAAAACATATTTAATTTTTTTACTTTATTATGGCCGTCGAAGTAGAGTTTTGAAAACAAGCAGTGCAACTATAGACGTTATGCACTGCTTAACAATCAACCATACAGTACTTGCATGCTTCGCCAAGCAGTGCTCCAATAAACTGTGCACAATATTTTTGGCCGCATTCTACGGGCATGTTAAGCGCATGCGTCGTTAACAGCTGTTAATTTGCAGTCTGCCCCAAAACATAACAGGGTGCACAGGTTCAATTCGTATCCTGTTTCTCTTGAGCTTCAGCAAGAGTTTTACCTGCATTTAACTTAGTTGTGAATACCGCTTTTGAAATGGATTTAGAGGTGCTACACCTGGCATCCGATTGTTATCACAACTTACTGAACGCAGAGCTGCACGTGAACGAATGGGCGCAGGAGCGGCAAGTGGCAGGACCTTTGTCCAATTGTACACCTAATCAACTTGGCCAAATCCTCTTTGCAGCCTGAGCGTAGCGGAGCCCCTTCTGCACCATGTGAGCGTTTATCTGGAGCCTGGCAATCTGTTCAATGTCCTGCTGCCCCTGCTGGGCATCTGTAGCCAGGATATGCTCACCCAACTGGTTTGTGCGCTGAGCCTTGTGAGCACGGCGGGCTCCTTGCTGAAATGGTACGATGATCTGTCCTCGCCTGACTTAAAAATTGGAAAAATATCCGCGTCGAATAACGTGTTCGGATATTTGAAGTCGTGACATAAATCCGACTCAGTTTTAAGGCTTGATGAATCAAACTTATCGGACAGGTTGCTGAGGACCCCCTTTTAAAGATCGAGCACACATTTTTGGATTTTATCTAAATATTTCCCTAAGCTTATTAGCAAGAAACATGCAATATTTCAAGTTTTCTCTAAGAATCAGGTAACCAATCGATGAACTTTGCATATTTCCGACAATTTTAGAGCTCGAACCACCAAACAGGCAGGCAGCTTACAGATTATCGCATTATACTGTGAACGAGTAATACGCAGTCGGTGACACCCGGCTGCAACATTCTGACATGTTTTCATTCACTTTTATGTATTCCACCTGCGCAGGATTCAGCCCGATTGGCGTCCGCTTTGGTGGCTGCGCGAGCTCTACGCGAGTGCGAAGACGCCCCGTTCCGTGGGCGTGGCCCTGCAGAGTGGCGAGCTGAGCTGCGAGACGAGCGGCGGCCTGCCTTGTGCGCACAGCCTCACCTGGACGGCGCTGCTGCTGGTTGTTGGCGCGCATCTGACGCGCAGTAGGCGGAGCAGCGCAACCTGGCGGCGCATCCTGCAGGGACTGCTGGGCTGCGGTGCACTGTGCATGTGGATGAGTCGCCTCTACTTGGCCACGGAGTACCTGCATCAGTGCCTGCTGGCCAGCTATTTGGCCTTCGCCATCCTCTCCACCTGCCACCACCACTGGCAGCCCCTCTGCGCCCAGCGACGCGGGAGGGCGGTGCTGCTCGTGCTGCTGCTCGGCTGCGGCGCCGTCGCCGTTTACTTCCTCAAGCTGCAGCTGGGCATCGATCCGCACTGGTCGGTGCGGCAGGTGAGGAGCCGTTTCCGTTGATTTCGGCAACACATTAATTATCTACTTTCTGCAAAACTGCTTACCTATGCATTTGAACTTAAACTCAATAATAATATTTTATGCGTATATTTTTACATTCACATTTATTTTGTTTTTTTCCAAATTCGAACCAGATATGACCAAAATATAAATTTATTATATTGCTTATAAGAACTTGATTCACTTATCGCACAAACCATTTGCATACTCTTTCATGTCAAAATCATAGCCAACACCTGGCAGTTAACAGAGTACTTTTAAAGTAGACGAAAGCATTTGTTGTTGTGCTGACGCCAAAAATTTAACAACGAATTTGAAAATGGCTATATCTGGACTGTAAATAGTTCGAACAAAGGATTTTATACATTTTTAAGCTCGCAGAAGTGCAACGAATCGATTGTAGATTAAAATCTTTCATTTCAAGAATTTTATTAGCAAGAACTTAAATTTTTTTTAAATTTTAAAATTTTCTAAGATTAAAGAATGCAACTATATGTCCGCGATATGAAACCTATTTCAAGTTTCGCAATGACACTATGACACAATCTTGGTTCTATCTAGTTCGACTTTAGAAAGTTATATATTTCAAATTATAAGACAATATGGAACCAATTGCAATTCAATAACTATTGCAGGCGTTCAAGTGGTGCCCGGAACCTAGCTACATGCGACACGAGAGCAGTCCCATCTTTTTGCTGGCACGGGATCTGGGCAATCTAATGGGCGTGGCACTCGCAATGCCCCTCACGGATCTGTATGTCCTGCCAAGCTTGTATTAAATGAAGTTATATAATAGTTTCACCTTCTTTCCTCAACAGCCGAAGGTCAGATTCCCAATATTCGCATCGCTTTGCTGGCATCGCCGTTCTGGAGATAATCAACTATATCCTGCGCCTTTTCACCCCCAAGCAGCACGGACGCTTTCCATTTCTGGCCTATGAATTTGGCCGGAATGCAGCGCACTCACTGATACTAATTAAGTTCTTGCCCAAACTCCTGAATAGGAGTGCTGATTAAAGTTTCGGATCGAGGACTTTTGTAAAAAAATAGCATTAAAACGTAAATTTTTTAGTAGGAATATAGAAAAGGCTATTTGCTGGACTTGAGTGAAATTTGATTTGCTCAAAATTGATTTAAGTGAACACTTTCAGCAAGTTTTTTGTTCAGAAAAGAGACAAAACAAGTTTCAAATAAAATATTATGAATAAGAGTTTGAATTTGATTGATTTGAATGCTACTTTTTTACAGATCTTAAATGTGTAAGGACATCTAAGCTTCGATCACGTTTTCCATTTTGTCTTCATACATAATTAATTTGACAAAATTTTTTTATTACTTAAACCATATTTTTAATTGTTTCCTTTTTTCTGTCTCAATAATTTATAAGGCTTAACCAAAGACAATAAAATAGTATTAGACGAAACGAAATAACAACTAACTATTACTTAAATTAAATGAACATTTAATGGTCGATTTATGTGATTATTGGCTAGCTAAATGTAGTTAAGTTCCGCATAGTTCGAGTGCCAAAGTGCATTCACCTCAGCTTCAACTAAATTAACTAATTGCGACTAAGGCTAATGGCAGCGTATTTAAGTTAATTGCGATTACGATTACGATTAAATTTACGATTACGATTAAATAATGACGTTATTGTGAATGCATTGGAAATGAATTTAAATTAATTTGGTGTTGCTATTTTGATGTATAGCAGATTTGGATATCTGATGAACGGTGAACTATATCTAATTTGTCCATTAGGTTGAGAGGTTTCTCGATGCTGTTCTGGTAACTTAAAAGCTATCGTAGCCTTCGCTTGGAACTATCTACAGCCGCACGACTCGACGACCATATTCGGCAGCGTTTTTATCGTCGCCGAGTTGTTCGAGTCGAGGACGACCAGCTGCAGCGAGGAATACTGTTTGGCGGTACAGCAGGGTATCAGATCCAACGGTTTGCGTGTACCATTTGTGGAAAGGATTTTCTGTAAAGAAAATGTAAAACCAATTAAAGAACAGTTTTAAATTAGATTGAATAGATACAAGATAAAGATTGCCTGACTCTACGTTAAACTCAAATAGCTAAAAAACAAATTGATTCTCTTCGATTCTCTTTATAAATTAAATATTTTTGAAAGATTTGAATGAAATACAAAATATGATACCTATTAATTAAAATAAAAAAAAAAACCAAGAAACATTTCAACTCATTTAAAACACAGAATGGTGTTAGTGTACATCATTTGTTTTTAGTTATGTATTCAGCTGTGTTATATATTCGAGATATGTCCGCTTTCTTATGTACACTCAGTAGGTGTGCCAATACACTCCTCTGTACTTTGTAAACAGAGCATGGGTAGGTCAAGCTCGAAACTTACCAGCAATGAGCTGTGATGCGAGGCCGCCTGGGCGACGCTCGCCACCGAGTTGCAGGAGCCGCGACAAAAGTAGGCATCGTAGCCCTTCGGCTGCATTATCCAATTGTCCCAGCCGATGTCCGCGAATGAGATATATAGCTTCTCGCGGCAGCATTCGGTGACGCCGCTGGAACAGTTGATGTTGCGCTTCTGACGCGATTTGCTGCGACGATTCTGCGTGTCGATCATGATGAAGGGTCTGTAGTTCCTGTTGATCGAGATGATCTCCTCCATGCTGCCGATGTCACACGACTCGCACGTGATCTGGATGAGGTGGCTGAGCTCGTGATTGCCGAACCAGCGCTTGATCGGCCACTCAATGTTAATTTTCATCCACTCATCTGTGTCGAAAAAAGGAGAGCAAAAATACACAAAAATTAGCCTAAAAAAATCTCAGTTTAAAAAGTTAGTAGTTGTTAAACTTTTAACTTAATGTTAAATATAAAATAAAAAAAATACTGCAAATTTTTAAACTATAAAAACCTTTCTAAAAATAAACAGAGAGCCCTTAAATGTAACTGCTTTTAAAACAACAAAATAAAATAAACTTTAGAAAAACCTTTAAAAAATATTGTAAAATTTTTTTCTATTTTAAATTTTGTATAATAATAATTGTTTCAATTGAATACTAACACTTAACGAAATTGTTGTTTGCAATTAGAAATAGTTGTGGAAGCATCTAATAAGCATTTCATTCCTATTGAGCTCATTGAACTTTTATTGCCGGATTTAGCCTATCGATGTGATCAAGTGTGTTTACAAGAGTTTACAACCTATTTGAACTTTTGTCATAGCCAGCTGATTTGCTTTTTCCCTTGACTAAGCAATATTAATTAATTGTGTGTGTTTTGTTTTTTCTTTTTTTTTTTTTGTTGGGCTGGGCTCACCTTTGCTTATCTACAACTGGTAACATTCAGAGAATGCGACCAAAGTTCAAAAAGATTTAATAAAAAAATGAATAAAAAACAAATTTTGAAAAATATTTTGATTTTGTAGTCAAGTTATTCACCCACAATTCCCGGACAGCGGCCCGTGCAGGCTATCAATGATCTTTGTGACCAACAAGAAAAGACAAAAACAAGAGCCCAGCTTAAACCAGCAGTTGCCAATGGGCATCGATCCACTTATCGCCGAGCTTCATTATAATTATTATAATACCTAATATAGCACAGATTTCTTGTGCACCCCGAGAGCAAAGCGATTATTGGCTTAATTATTATTTGGCTGCCTTCGCTTACCCTGCACGTCCACCGACTGTATAGCGATGGTCTTGGCCAGCGGCAGGTATTTGGAGTCCAGCTGCTGCTCCACCTCGGACACAACCAGCATCTGCTGCTTCTCGGGCCCACTCAGCTGGCTCTCGTTGCTGGCCTTTGAGTAGTTCTGCTTATTCTTATAGAGCCACAGGACAGCGCTGCTCACATCGAAGCCATCCGCATCCGCGTCGTCGATCTTGAAGCTGAAGCACATGGACGGATGGGCGTCCAGGCGACGGCACTCGGTTTCCTCTAGAATTCACAAATTTCAATTGATTAAAATCTACATAAATTTCTATAAAAAATAATATATAAAAATATGTATAAATATGTATAAATATGTATAAATAAGTTTATTGTATTTGTATTTGTATACAATATTTGTATTGTATTTGTCGCTCACCTCGTTGAAGGAGTATAAATTTCTGATTGGTGCGCGCATAGTAATCGTCGTAGTCCTTGTTCTTGCTGGACTCGTCCTCATGCTGCAGGGTGACGCCCTCGAAGATGGGCATCGGCAGCTCGACGGCGGACACTTTGGGGCTCTCCTTGAGGCGCAGCTTCTCGAGAATTTGTTGCTTGACAAACTCGATGCGCAGCCGTCGCAGCTCCTCTTCGGTGATGTGCTCCACCTGCCGGTTGCTCTCGCACTTCGGACAGCCGCCGGAGGCGGTCGCATTTGTGCTGCTGCCGTTGAGCGTTGCTGCAGGGGCGACATCTTCGGGTGGAGTTGGGGGCGCTGGCTCGGCCAGGCTCAGCTGCAGCTCGTTCTGCACATAGTCCTGCTGATCCTCAGGGAATACATCGGCAGGCGCATCGCCAAACATTTGCGGAAATTGCTCCTCCTGCTGCTCATCCTCGCTCTGGGGCAGCTCATCGAACTGATAGCCCTGGCTGAGCAGCTGCCACAGCTTGGGACTGGTCTTCAGCTGCTCTGCGGTGACGCGATGGTAGCTGCGCTCCTGCTGCAGCAGGTGGTTGCGCTGGCGGCGCAGGTGCCGCCGCAGCCGCTGATTGTAGTGGAGCAGCTGCAGTTCATCCTCCTCGCTGGTTGGGTCCGGCGCCAGGCTCTTCGGCTGATGGTCGCGCTGTTGGCGCGTGTGATGCTGCTGCAGATGCTGCACATGCTGCTGCTGCTGCTGATGCTGGTGCAGATGCAGATGCGGCCGGTGGCGAGAATGCGGATGCGGATTCGACTGGGCGCGCATCAACGTCACGCTGCCCGTCTCATCCGAGGATCCGCTCGGATGCGAGCGCGCGTAAATGTTGTTGTTCTCCAGCGCCAGGCACAGGAGCAGCACCAAGCTCATATAATATTTGGCCATCGTTTGTTGTTTACCTGTCCTTCTTCTATTTGCTACTCCTACTCAAACTGTTGTTTGGCACTCACTTTGCTTTCTGCCTCGGGGCTAATTGTTATCTGTTTGGCAGCAATTGAAACTCAATGTTCGTAGTCTTTTGGCTTACAAAACTCATAGAACTGCAGCTATGCGCACTAATTGTTGCCGTTTTGTTGGCTTGTTGTTGCACTTTTGAATAAACGAGAAGTTCCCTTTAAGCTTTTTTAACTACTATTTGTTATTATTTAACTTAACACTGCATGGCGTCAAATTATATTCAAATTTATATTTATTTGCTTTTTTTTATTTTCGAAAATGAGCTGTAAGTAAAAAGTTAAATTTTTTTTTATAATTACATTTATATTATATAGCTGGTTGGGTTGGAATAAACCTTAGGAATACATGAAAGGATAGTTTATAAATCCAAACATAATTAAAATTTGAACGATTTCTAATAGCTTATATACTTTAAAATTAAATAGCAAATGAAATTTGTTAATATAGTAATTAAGAATATTAGGTTCAAGTCCACATATTTTAAATACAATTTACATTCAATTGATTGTCTAACTGTTAATACTTTAATTGAATTACATCACTTTGCTGTGGCACAAAAAAAGACGTTTTTTCCCATTGGACACGCGGCAAAGTGCAAGGAATTTTCATGTGATTAAGAAAAATGTATTTAATTTCAAATTTATTAATTGGCAAATTTAATTGCAAAACGTTGCAATTAAAAAGCAATATTTAAATATTTAATTGACATTATCGCAGCAGATCAGAAACTGCGCACCAGAAGAAAAAAAAAACTATAAGAGTATTAATATATTGCGCCTGTCAGTCAGGGCAAGGGCGATTAAACGGAATATTAAAATGCAACTACATTAAGTATACGCCGCGTTGGGCATGCAATTAAATAAAGGGACCACACGTACCGTAGAGCCCATTAAAAGTAATTTGATGACTTGACACGCAGCCAGAGCCAGTTCTAGCTGTAACCAAAGCGGGGTCAAGCTGCGAACCCGGACGCAAAACACGAACAGCAAAACGCGAAGCACACGTAGCACACGAAGCGCGAAATTCAAATAAAAATGAATACGACGAAGCTTTGATTGATTTTTGCAAGTTTTTGTTTGCCATGCGACAACGCAAACGAGTTGTGAATGAATGAGCCGCTTGCCTGGTTAGTAGAACAATTTATGTGTGCGAAGTCTTCGCTGCAATTGATTGATCGCTGCGGAGAGAGCGCACGCAGAGCTATGGCTCGATAGTGTGCGGACGGCGAATGTGTGAGAGAGCGCGCAGCCGAGCACTCGCAGCCGGCACACGAACACGCAACACGAGCACACGGTTCGCTCGTTTTTCCCACAGCGGCGCCCCCCTCAGCGCGCAGACACAGACATTAGCCCCACCATCGACATGGTATGCGCTGAAGACAAGACAATTCATATGCAAATTTGCCGTCGCATTGCATCAGCTAAAGAAGACGGCGCCAGCGTCGGCTGAGCTGCTGCCAACGTCGCATAAAAAAAACACCTGCATAAATTCTGAGTTAATTTAGTGTTGGATATTTGTTCACTTTTAATTTGAACGTTTTTGGTCTTGCACCTGTAAACGACACGCCCCTGCCAATGCAAGCGTAATTAACATGCACTTTGAATCACTCGCGTTCCCCCAATTCGGGTGATTGTCAATCGATTAGAGGCGAACACGTTGCTGATAAGGCGAATGAGGGAATCGCTCAATTGCTCAATTCTCTCCACTGCGAGGTCTACACGAAGCATGTCAAATATGCACACATGTAGATTCCACCACAAATCACAATGTACCGCTACTTGTGTCATTTACGAAGGCAATGTGTGATTGATGCTTAATCGCTTTGCACTGAGCAGTTAATCGGCCTGATTATGCTGCGATTATGAAACGGAAACAGTAGCAGGCGCCTAGCTAATGGTACAGTTTGAATTAATTGACCTTGTTACGTTTAACATGTAAATAAATTTACGAATATGTGCATATGTGATTTAAATTTCCTATCAAAAATAAAGTATTTTAAGTTGATTTTCGTAAGATATATATTTCATCAGCTAGCCATGAAATGTGTACGTGAGCAAATGGCAAAAAAAGCCAATCAGCAAAGATTTCATTTCAGTTACCTCAGCAATCACAGAGGGAGAGAGAGAGAGAAAGAGAGAGACAGAGAGGTCATCAGAGCGAGACAGAAGACAGGAAGTGGGCTGAAGTTAATACTCTAAAATAAAACGACCTTGCCAACCAACAGAAACTATTTATAATCTGGGTAATAAAATTTGATATGTAATAATGGAGATAATTAAGTTGGACAAGCTTCACATTTGCACTTCTTCATATCGGAATTACTTGTTGCCTACTTATCAAAAGTTGATAAGTTGTGTGGTTTTCGTTCTCCTGAAAAGTATGCAAGCAAATATTCCAGAAAACCTTTAAGGGCTTAAAAAATATACCAAATATTAAACAGAATATTATCATATTACCAATATATAAACTTATGTATATATTTGCTTCTTATTGTTTATGTTTTAAACTTTTCCTCTCTGGTGTTCGTTGAGATTTTGGATTAAAAAACATAATTATTATCAGGCCATATTTTGCAACTACGCAAACTGAAAGATTTTTAAAGTGTTTTTCCATAATTGAAAATGACGTCGATTAGCACATTAATGTGTTTTATTGCCAACACGTGACGCTCGCCGCTTTTTTGACGTAACAGCACAGTTTTCAGTTAATAATCAAATAAAATAATGATCTGAAATTATCAGTGGGGGGAATCAGAGATCAATCAAGCAGCTACCAAAAGCTGTCAATCAGCGGCGTGCGACCGAAGCGAAACGAGCGAACGATCAAACGCAACTGAAGGGCCAAGGGGAATTCGAAGAAGGTTACAAGCTGACACTCCATAAACTGGAGCAGTGCTTGGCGCATCGTCGTAGTCGACGGCAGCGTCAGCGTAAACGAATCAAACAAGTTGGCTACGTCATTGAACACGCAAGTGAAGCGTGATGCAGCCGTCCAGCGAGGCCGGCAGCTAGAAAGAGAAGCGAGGTGTGGAAGTGGAAGTCGATGTTAAAGCAGACGAAGAAAACGGCGAAGTGCGAGTTTGAGCGAGTTGTGTCGAGCGTTGCATGCGGGGTGCAAAGTACAAATTAAAGATTGGCAACGCCAACTTCTGGGGGTTTTCCATGCGCTGCGTTATCGTTAATTGCGAACCGAGGGAACATTGTCGCAAGTGCAGCACTTCGAACTGCAGTTGAACGCACTGCAAAAATGCTCCTTTTACTTTTTCCGATTTGTGTGTGTTTTATTTTTGGGCAAAGCAAATCGTTTCTCTCTCTCTCTCTCTCTCTCTGTCTTTCTCACTCTTTCTTTCTCTTTCCCTCTAGTTAACTCGCGCTCTCTCTCTCACTCTTGGTGTCTCTGATTTTTACTGAAGCAAATGCGCGCTGTGCCTGCGATCAGCGTATTGGAGCATGCCTCACTGTGAACTTTGGAATCGCACACGAAGATTGCTCCGATTTGCTGGGTTATAGGCAGTAAAATTCACTTAATACACTTTAAACGTTTAATACACTTTTAATTTCTTACGCTTTTGTTGTTTTTGTTGTTGCCACACGCTAAAAATTAATTTCCAAATACTTCCCCTCACCTGTCAGGATTATCGGCGAATTATTGCGCTTTTTCAAATTGAATAAATCTTGGGCAGCTATAAATCTTATATAATCTACACATTTTTCTTTCTCTTGTTTGAGGTTAGGTTGAAAACATGGCGACCATTTCAACATGGCGGTCTACTTCAAATGTTGCACTCTCATCAATCAGTCTATCATATAACTAGCAAATCAGTTATAAATAACTCCTTGAAGGATTAGTAGAAAAATTATTAAAAAAAATACTTATTTTGATATGTATTATGTGGCACTGAGAACTAGGCAACAAGTACATATACATATATATATTTAATTCTCAAAAAAAAAAATAAATAAAAATTAGAAGGAAATTATAAACATTAAATATTTATATAAAACTGATTTATATAATTTCCTACTTATTACATTACCATCTATTTATTTATTTTTTTACTGTGTTCACTGTCAAGATTTAAATAGTTATTTTTAATTTTTAGTTTCTCCAAGTTAATTATATCCGTATATTTCTCTTTTAGATATAACAAATTCCAAAGTGCTTAGCAGGCGATTGTTAAATTTAGCTAATAAACCACAAAGGAAATCTTAAATCAACTTGCCAACGCTTTGGCTTTAATAGCAATTTGTTAAAATAAATGTATTTACTTATACTATTTACTATTAATATTATTTTTCTTTGTTTTATTTAAAAATGTTGTTTATAGAAGTTAAAAATTTAAAAAAAAAATCGTTAATACTATGTATTATATAACTCACGTTCTTTTGATATCCTTTTGCAAAATTCACTTATTCAGAAATGTTTCTTTTTTTTGTAATTGTTTCTTTGCAAATGCTTTTCAATTGTACGAAATCATTTTCACATACTACTCATTGTTATTTATTAGGTATTTCACCATTTGAACTTGTGAACTTTTTAATGGCTATGACAAGCGATTATTACTTTTTACTTTTAATAAATAGGGTTAACCCTAATTTAATTTTTGTGTTTTGAATAACTCTTTTCTTTTTTTTTTTTTAGCACCTTTGAGTTGTATTGAGTTTTTAACACTTGTTCTTGTTCAGAAAATGATTTAGTTCCCAATTGGACAGAACAACCTTTTGATGGTTCGATCCGCGCAGTCAGAACGTCTGCGTGTGAATAATTCGATGCTGGGTAGCCAGCGACCGCAAAGGCTGCCTTGGCTGGGTTCGGGCTGTGCTGGTCGCGGTTTGTTTGAGGTCCGCGAGCTCCATTTAGGAGCGTAGCGTGTCAAGGTGTAGGAGATAGAGACAGAGAGAACGACAGAGAGCGCGCGCGAGAGAGTGTGTGCATGCCAGAGAGTGCGTATTGTTATGGTATTGTTTGATAACAGCGATATCAATGATCAACATCGACATTTAGCCCTATTAAATGATGCGCAATTTTTTTAAATGCTACACATTAATTAAGCAGCGAAAGAGCGCAAAGAGAGCGCACTGCGAAGATCTGATAAGAATGCCTTCCCCCAGCGACGAATTGATCTGCGCGGCGGTTGGGTTAGGGCAGCATGACAATTATAATAATAACAACAAAAAGAACAAAATCCGATTGGAACTTGTGCGCTGGCACACGCTCAAACGTTTCCTGCTGATCAAACATGTACGTGTGAGTATGAAGGCACGTTTGCAATCGAGCTCATACAAAACGTGAGCAGTCCGCGGCGATGCAACATACAACACTGACGTCGTCGTATTGCTTGTGGCCTTTGTATCTGTGTCTGTATCCCGGGCCAAGTCCAAAGTTCGAACTTCAGCGTCTTTGTCATCGACGTCGTCAAGTGTTTCTTGACCGTTATTAAATGATGTCAATTTCTAACGCTCTTTCTTTGCGCTACGCTTAATGGTCTATTACCATTGTTACTCGTGCTATGAAATTTTTCCTATTTTATTTTCGTGTATTTTATATTTGTTACTTAAGGCGCGTGTTAGATTATTATTTACGATGTGTTTATTGTTCAGTTTTTGTTTTTGTATAGTTGTGGTATATCACTCATTATGATTGATTAGCATTTATTGAACAACTTTTCACGCTCCCCATGCATGCCATTTTAATTTTTTTGGGGCTATTATATGCGATTATAATAAAAACAAATATTTAATAATTATTACACCTTGCGAATGCTATATAAGAATAATATGTAAATTTGATACACAGGCCTTTAAATTTAGCCTTCAATTAATTTCAATAGCAGCTTATAAACTCATAGAATCTTTGTGTATATTTTTGTAAGTAAATTTAAAAGCTAAGCTAGTCCCAAAATCAGAAAATATAGCAATGTCGTGATCGGGAACACGCGTGTGTCCCGCAACACGTCACCAAATTCTTATCTCGGCCGCGCCTCTGAAATCTATATACATATACTATATACATAAATATATTCTTGGGTAGTTTCCTAATGGCTCATGTGAACTTCTGTGAACTGAAATTAAATTTTAAACGATTGCGGTGTACTCTTGCAAGGGATATTCCAAATGCAATTTTTCATTCTCTCCCAGGATAATTGAGAAATTAGAATTTTCATTTAATTGTTCATTAAATACTTCAATATAAAAAGGGTATTTCCCATTCGGCATTCAATATTTTGCATTGAATTTCGACAAACGTGAAAGGAATAAATTGTATGCAAAATGTTGTAAACAAATGTGGATTGTTTTCCATTATTATTATTTTTTATAAATAAATAGAGCGAGATATAGAGATTGAGCATGTGAGAGCCAGAATCGGTAATTGCAGAAAGATTTGAGATTAAAGATGGACTCCTTGTTGACAACCGGAAAGTGCCCAGACGTACTTCAACTGAACTGTTGATAACTAATTGATAACACCCACGACTTTCGAATTAATTAACAACAACGAAAAAACAAAATTAAAAAATATTTAAAGGCAAAACCAACACATAATTAAAAAGTCCGCAAGCAGCAAAGCAATTGGAACGCAAATGAAAATATTTAAACTAATCAAAATTGCAATTATGTGGGAAATTCACACAAAATGTAGGACATGTTAGTTAAAATTGTTACAACTGCGCAAATAAAGAACATTATTTGACATAAATATAAATCTAATTTGATTCTATTAATTATATTTTATAGATAAGATTTAAAAATATTTTGATTCTTAATAGGTTTTTTAAGTATCTTATATGTTAAGTGATATATTTTAAGGATATAATAATAATATTTAAGGAATTAATATTTTTATATATATAACGAAAGTTAATATAAATCAAACAAATTATATATATAGATATATATATAAGGATGCCATATTGTTCGTGAGGGTATTCAGTCTTCGCCTTTGTTCTTCCTTTCTTTGTTTGTTTACTTCACAATTTTTATTTAAAAGAAGATTACATTTTGCGGCGTAGGTTTTGAAATATACAAAGAACGAAAATTGGATGCTCTTAAAAAATATTTGTGACTCTTATTTTAATAGTGAAATATTAAAAATCGATATTTAATTTGTAAAATGTTATCTCAGCGATTTTAAGGCATTTAAGAAATATATTCTAAATAGATTGCACGAAAGGTTTACCCTAAGTTTAATTCAGTTTATCATAGTTGTAAGCTGTTTGCAAATGGGCATATACCCGATATATGGCAGTGCATGCATGTGAGTAATTAACACATTTTTTGGTGCGCTATCAAGCAGATCATGGCCAAGATTCGAGATGACACACGCGCCCAAAAAAATTGAATCATTTCGATGGGACGTGCCGGTAATCAAATGTGGGTATTCGGCAAGTGTGAAAGGAAGGGGGCCCCCCGCTCATCTGTGCATGTGAACTTGGCGTGAATCCTGAAATCACGAATGATAAACGCTATGCTAAAAATAAAAATAATTCGACAGTTAAGACAATGGGGCAAAGGTTTATCAATCGAAAAATAAATTTGAAAGAGCAATCCGAAATTTTCCACGATGCTCACATAAATTCGAAAGCGAGAGTAGTTGCTGTGTGTGTGTGTGTATGTGTGTGTGACGCAGCAAACGATATTGAGAATACGCTATAACCAAACGACTTTTGGACTTTGTAGCCACTTGGCAGCCGCTGCCGATGCATTAGCAGACGCTCGATAGACGCCTCGACTGGCCCTGCCTGGCGACTACATTGAGAGTTAACAATTTAATTGGAATGCGCATGTTTACGTATAAACACTATTATATGTACAGACACACAGCAATCAGATGCACTCAGAGAACAAGCTGAAACAAGCTTCCTTTTTAGTGAGAGAATTCATGGCGTTTTATTTATTTACATTTTAGGCACATCATATATATTAAATATTAATTTAGAGATTACAAAATTTCTTTTAAAAGCAATTTAATTTTTTTATAAAAACAAACCCTAAATTTTTGCACTCTCATTTTGGGCGTTGGCATTTTTGGATTACTAATCATATCACTACTATTGTCATAATTCCGAAATTAATTAAAGTGATTGAGACAAAAAAAAATATAGTTGATAAGGAAAAAAACAATAAACTTACGATTAATGTATTTTAATATAAATTGAAATATATTCCCAACTTTAACTTACGTTTATCTTTTATTTAACTTCAAACTTCTTCGTATATTCTCCGAGTGTATATATTCGCTTTTTCCCAACACGATGCCAAAGTCCATTTACGAGTCATGTGGCAGACGTGTGAACCGGCGACGGCAACCCGAAAATAATTGTAACAAATCGTTTGAGAAATGCGTTTGCGCTCAATTTAATTCAATCTCAATTTTTCAATTTCCATTTTCAATTTCAATGCACTGTGCAACAACTAATTGATTGGCGTCCCACTTGGAGCACGCATGCAGCACGTGCCTCAGCATCCGCTGTTGCTGTTGCTCAATGTTGCCACACATTTTTATATGACGCCAAGATCTGACGCACCTTTCTCTGATTAGCTATCGCCAAAAAAAATAGCTGCCAGAAGAATCTTTAAAAATAGATCCAAATTTAATCTATCTGGTTTTTGTTCTTTTTATTTATTTCTATAAAATTTGTTCTTGTATTTTAGTTTTTCTATTATTACTTTGATGTGGTCAGCGGTTGCTAATTGACGGATACTTGGCACCTTTTGGCATCCGAATAGTTCAGTTCTATAATCGTCAGATTGATCATATTTGCTGCTTTGCTAATTTTTAACATAAATATTTGCAATTATTTGTCACTAGGCCCACCACCACAAGTTATCTTCTTTTTTTTTTTGAATATGCTGCTCAAATTTTGCGATACACGAGTTTAGCTTCCAGGAAAACAATTAAGGGAATGGATGTTTATCAAACTGAAATACTTCTATTAACCATATCATACTAATTAGGAACTGTTTCTGTCGTAAGCTTAAACAAAATTATGCGACGAATCATATAATATATAATATCAAAGTTAATTTACCGGAAACATTAATAAAATTAATCTGATATATATTAATATTTTCTTTTTTATAGCTCATAGTTTTCTCCATGTTGTATGTAATTTTATAAGTATATTACTATCATATTCCATAATGAAATGGAAGAAACTCGAAACAATTCATTGGAATTTAATGAAAAGATTAGAGCCGATTGAAAGTTTTACCCAAATTAATTTTCAAGCCTGATGATAAGCAAAGTTAATATAATGTTCGGATCGGTTACCCCATGAAGTGTGTTTAGTAATTACCTAATAGATAATCATTTTTTGTTTTTAGTGAGTTTTATACTCATTGGCGAAAAGGTTGTGTGCAAAATACCTTTTAAATTTATTTAAAAATATTCTCAGGCTTTTATTCAATCTTTTTTTATACCCTTAACCCATTGAAAATGGATCAAAAGGGCTAAATCGTAAAGGTTTTGTTGAAATGTTTGCAAGCAGGCAGAGTTAGGCATCTCCGACCCCATAAAGTATATATTCTTGATCAGGACTACGTGATCGGAGACTACAAAAGCTAGAGGCAACAAATTCAATTCGTTATGTTTGTGTAAGCCAGACGAAGATTTTGATACCGGTTTTTTGATACCTCTCCCTTTCCTTAATCGCTCCCAGTATTGACAACATCATAAAAACCGCAAATCAAATACTACTGACCTGAAAATTGGTTTCTATATATACATTTAAATGCTTTTATTAGATCCTAAAAGTTTCATAAGATTTAGTTTAGGAGAAAATAAAGATTTCGTTTCTTTAGTGGGGCAAGCGCAGCAACCGAGTAATCTGCGTGCGGCGGCATTTGTGTATGTGTATGTGTATGTATGTATGAATGAAAACGGGTTGAAATGTTTATGAAGGTAGATCGCAGGGTTCAGGGTTTCGCCTAGTCGGGCGGCCTCGACTAGAGCCCTCTCACTTGTTTTATAAATATGCACCTTCTCTGAATATAATATTTATTTGAAAGCGCCAAGTGTTTGCTCTAAGCGTGCCTACCCTTTAGCTGTTCTTGTCTAAAGGGCATAATGAATCACACTATGAGTGGACGCAAAGACTAATTACCACCGAATTATCAGTTTCTAGAAAGTTTAAGTCCAAAACAAATTGAACAATAATTAAAAAAGTGGCCAATACTTAACCACAAATTTTGGTTATCAATAAAACAACAGCGCAATATTTATAAAGACAAATTGGACGCACGTGTAGCTTTGTCTAAACCTCGATCATAAAATTGCAAATCAAACAAAATAAAATAAAAATTGCAGCAATAATAATTAATGAGGCGCCGATTGGCCAAATCTAATCGAGCGATGCAACCAATCGCTGATTCGCCGCAACGCAGACGAAATAAATATGTAAACAAAAATAACAACAATCGCCAAAAACCCCCTGCAAACCCTACTCCCCATTCGCTTTTACTCTCACTTTCCGTCCATATGATCTTTTTGTTGTCTGTGGCCTCGTCGGCAACTTTCTCACCTGGCCCGTGCCTCAATCTCCTATCAGCGGCACAAGTTCATGTTCAAGCGATAAGCTATGCGTATGCTAGTTGCGTATTTACGTTCTAGTTCTCTCGTGATTTTTGTTTTGTATCTCCCTCTCCCACTCTCACACACACACACTCTCTCTCTCTCTCTTTCTCCCTCTCTATGTCTTTCTTCCCCACGATCGCACTGTGTTCTTTGATTGCGCGCGCAAGGGGTTTTTCCAAGCTGGCTGCCAATGATTTTATGGCTGATAACAGTGCGAAGTCGCACAAGCCAGATCTTAGATAAACTTAATAAAAATCATGACATTTGACTGTGTTACATGCATGGCCACTTACCTAAAAGCAGCGCGTTGACCGGATTGAAAATTTAACGTACATCTATAGTAAAACGTAACGTAACAATTCCCAATTAGTTAAGGCGCGGATCTCTTTTTTGTTATCGGCTTGAATGCAATATATTGAATGTAAAATATTTTGGCATAAAAAAATTAATAAAAACAATACAAAACTTTATTTTTGAACTTAAACAATCCAACACTTTAAGGAAAATAATACATTGAAATGCGTTGTGAATAAGTTGGCAAATTTTGGGAAAATATAATTTATATACATTTAATGTAAAATGTGATTTAAAAACTTTGATCTGATATAAATAACTCTGAATCGATTTAAATAACAAGACTAAGTATCAAGAAGAAATATATTAAAAACAAGCAGTTTTTGAATTTCGATTAAATTTGGTGTAATTTAAAAATGCATTTAAAAAATGTCGAGCAATTAAGCAGTAAATTAATAATTCACAAAATAAAATGTTATTTAAAATAAATGAAAACTCGTTTTATTTATTTGTAATACTCTTCATTTTATTCTTCATTCATCATTCTTTTGCAATTTCATTTACTGTTTTTTTTTTATTTTTCAATTTATATTTTTGCCATTTGTTTAATACATATTATGTATTTTAATGTATTTATAATATTTGTAGTACTCCACCTGTTTTTAAGTGTGTTTCTTTTTTTGTATTAATTTTAATTTGATTTATTTGTATTATTTAAGTATTACCATTTACTTGCAATTGTTTTTGTGTTTATAATTAGAGTAATGAGCAATTTTATATTAATTATAATTAATTATTTAGGTATGCATTTTCTTTTTAAATCTTAATAGTTAAGTTCTCCGATTTCGTGATTTTTTTCTTCAATTTTCTTTTTGCTGTTGTTTATTTGTTACGCTTTTCCTAATGTTATAGTTGTTAAACTATTAGGTGAAATTCTTTGTAAACTTTTCATACAAAACAACATAAGCCATAGTATATTTATGTGTTCAATTGGATGCATGAATTGGTAGGTGTGTGTATGTATGGGTGTCTCAATATGTGTGTTCGTTGGGTGTCATTAATATTACAGCTTCTTATTCTTTTTGTATGAAAGAAATCAAATTTTCACTTTACAAATTTGGAGCTTCACAAATGATATCGAAAGTTTTTTGTTGTTCTTCGGAATATACAGCTATATATATATATTATACATATATATATATATATATTTTTTTTCTTATATGAATTTATGTATGCATTAAACATTAATATTTCCACTTTTTTTTATTTTTTAATTCATGTAATGACAAATTTAATGAAACAACAATTTCTCTCACATATTAAACGTTGTTTTCAATCCTTTGACAACAATAACAGAATTTATGCTTTTACTTTATGTATATATGTATTCTATATTATTTTGACTTGTTTTTCAATAACTTTTTGGATTTATTTAATTTTGCATTATTTTTTCTAATTCTGGATTTATGTATGTATGCGTAGTTGCCATTCTAATATTTTGGTCTTTCATTACAATTGAAAATTTTGCAAAAAGAATATTATATATTATGTTAAAAAAATAATTTAACGTATTTTGTTTTATGTGGGGAACGCTGTGTTTGTGTCTGAAGATAGTTTGAAGGATCGGTTTGTTATATGTACGATATAGGTATATTTTATATAAATGTTTTCATATAGAAAGTTGCTTGTATATAGGGTTTATAGAGCAAAAGTATGTTTTATAGTTATAGAATTTTGTGTCAAATTTCTTGAGTTTTTTGTTTTTATTTTTCATTTTTTTCTTATTATTTTCGTTTTTTTTTTGTTTTTTTTTTAGCAAAAAGCACGATTTCCAAAAAGCAAAAATCGCTTGTCAAAAATTTGATTTAATTCGTAAGTTAATAATGATAGTGGTTTTTTATTTTTTATTTATCATATAGCTTGTATTTTTGTTTTGTTTTTTTGTTTTTCATTCCATTTAGAGCAATAATGTGTGTAATTTTTGCATTGTTTAGATTAGTTTTACTTTTGTAAGTCAATATATGCATATGCCTTTAGAAAATTATGGACTACACATACAAACATTTTCAAATTTTTGTTTTTAGTTTTGTTTTATATATAAAAATAAACAAACATAGAAAATGTTGCTGAACAACTTTTTATGTATTTTGCAAAAATTTTTTAAATTGTTTTTCTTTTTGTTTTGATATGGAATTTCGTAAAGTACAAATACATAAATGTAGGTACTATATAAGTATTTGTTTATTCTTTTTTTTAAAATTATTTTTAATGTGTTTAGTTGTTATGTGAAGGAAGTAAATGCAGTTTTACAGTGAATTAGTTGCCGTTGGTTTTCTTTTTGCGAGAAAAGAGAAAGTAGAGGAAGAGGAGGAGTATTAGAGTTATCTGATGTATGCTCATAATGGTGTTTATGACCTTGTTAAGGGGGGAAAAATCATGTATGCACGTATTTTGCATGCGATTTGGCCTACCAGGTATACTTGTACATTTACTAGTTACGAATTAAAACGCAACACGCATTTGCTCGCAAGCTGCACTCCCTGCTACAAACATCAGTCAATGTTTCCAGTCACAGTTGCAGTCACACACACACATGCACACTTTTACACACATACACGCATACCCTGTCAAGCTGCATGACATTCTTCTCATGCATTCAGACGTTACGCATACGCACTGTGGTAAAACTGCCTAACCATAAACAAATCGTGTAACAAACAGCTCTTAAGGATTACGACTATTAGTACGTTATGCTTTAAGTTCATAATATTACAATTATACATATATTTATACTTATATATATGTATATATATTGTGCTAATATTTTCTCTAATGCTTTGCGTTGTTTTTGCTGTGGTTTCTCTTCCGGTTGTTTTTGTTGCTGCTTTAACATCGTTCGTATTGGTTTTGTCTGAACATCTGCCAAAAAAAAGTCTTGAGCCCACCATGCCTAACTATTTTGTTTTTTTTATGTACTATGCATTTAAATCTATGGATTTAAGAATTTTTTAAATGTACTATACTTTGTTTACTTTTATTTACTTGATTTTGTTCTTGTTTGCTATTTTATTGTCAGCTTTTAGCTGGCAGCAAAATGAGCCGAACATTTAAATTCTTTATGCATGGTTAATGATTTCTTTTTAAGTTAAATATGAAATATATATATATATATATAATTTTTTATTAGTTATTTGGTAGTTATTAAGTTATAAGTTTTTCGTTTTTTGTTTTTGTTTTTAAGTATTTGTAATGGAAGACATTTTTTATACAAGTTTAAGACACAGAAAATATTTTTTTCTTTATATGTTGTAGAGTTGTGTATAAGTGTATGTGTGTGAGAGAGTATATACGCATGTGTGTTAATATGTGTGTTAATGTGTTCAAAAAGTTGTTTAAATAGTTGTTGTTTTGTTTTTTTATTTACTTTAGTAACTTGAACTGAACGTATTGCCAAATTAACAACGATATGTGAATTTCTATATTTGAAAAAATTAAATGCTATGCACATTTTAAATATTTAGTTATAATTGTACAAAAGCAATTTAAATGTAAAATGTTTGCAATTGTATGGCTCTGCGGGTTTACTTGTGAATATACATGTAAATTTTTATTTATTGTTTGTTTCAAAATGATGTATAAAAATGTATATAAAATAAATGTCATTTTTTCTGCAAAACTAATTGCTACACACACATACATATATTGATATTTATTTTAATTTGTATATGCATGTATGTGTTTTAATATGTTTATTTTATATATATATATGTATATATATTTTTATTTTGCTTATTGCTGTTCAATATTGGCTGTCATACATATGTCTTCGATATGAACTGGTTTTTGTTGTCCTTTTATTTTAATTGTTTTTCTTTTTTGTTTTTACATTTTGTATGTGCTTTTCGTTTATACATTGCTGTTGGAATTTCAAGTCTTCTGTTTGTTTCAGTGAATTGTGTTTCTATAATTTTTGTTAATTTTTTATGTGTTTTTTCCTCTTTTTTGTGTTTTCTGTTTTTGTAAAATATAATACTCGATATTTGTGCGTACGCAGTTAGTGCAAATCATTGATTTTGTTTACATTATCATTCTTTTTTTTTTTATTAATTCTTTTTTTTTTTATTTTTGTGTTGAATTTAAGTATTTCGGTAGGAATTTTGTTCTGTTTAAATACTTTCACTTGCTATTTACATAAACTGACTAGTATATATTAATTTTGATTTTTTAATTGAATTAATTTTAAAATAATGAATTTCGCTCTTCTTTCCAATCGAGAAAAATTGAAATTAATAGTTGCAATTAGATAAAAGTTTTTGTTTTGTTCTACAAATATTTGATTTAAATTGTGTTTCAAGTTTGAAAAAAAAAACAAAAAAACAATTGCGTAACTAATATTTAGCTAATAATTACCCTTATCTAAACATAGGAAATAATTCTCAATGTCAATAAAGTTTTTTTTTGGTTTTGGTTTTGTATTATTTTTTATCTTTTTTGCAAATTATTGTCTACAAACATATAGATATATATATAAATATATTAACTGTTTAGTGTAATCTTTTGCTTCACATGTTTTTCCCGACTTTATGGTTTTTTCCTTTTGGCTCAGGAATTCTTCTGGAAATTTGCTTGCACGCAAAAGAAGCGTAAACTTATCGTACTTTCTGCTCTTGAGCTCGTCATCCTTCGTGTTCTGTTTACCTTTAAGTTGTCATCAATTGCACCACTTAATACCCGTATCACGCGTTGGCCAGCACAAAGGTCACGCTGACCATCAGCAAGTGGGCCGCTATTAGGGAGGCCGACATGTGCAGCAAGGTGCTGCCACGCCCACACTGCTGTATCTCAATCTCCTCGGGATGATAGTTAATGCATTTCTTCGGCCGACGACGCGACTCCTGCTCTTGTCCTTGACGTCGCGTACTGCAGGCGCCTGTTTTGATCACTCCATTTACATAAATCCAATACATAAATATAGATTTCAGTGGCGTACACTTACCCACAATGCCCGACTCTTCCATGGGCTCAATGTCCAGCTGCTTGGAACCGCAAGGACAT
This sequence comes from Drosophila paramelanica, assembly GCA_035043915.1. Lineage (NCBI taxonomy): Eukaryota > Metazoa > Arthropoda > Insecta > Diptera > Drosophilidae > Drosophila > Drosophila paramelanica. The sequence goes on from JAWNMO010000391.1 coordinate 63,544, forward strand.
AGCGTGTCCACCACCAGCAAAATTAGATTGCTGTGCGGAATCTTTTGCACACTAAATGGCCGCTCACAGCCCGAAACATGGCAATTGGTAAGTTTACCCTGAGCGAAAAGAGTAGTTTTGAAAAGCGTATTTAAATCCATTTTCAGTTAAGCTAATTCGATATCGTATTTGGAATAACCCAATTATTTTTGCGTACAGTATCCACATACATGTACATACCTACATACTAAGTTTGGTAGACTTTATCGACTAGCGATAAAGACCAAAACTTAAGATTATGCTTACATGACTCACCTTAAGAGGGTTGTTTTGTCCACCTTGATTTAGTCGCTCCGGTTGCAGCATATAAAGATCGGTACGCAGATCACAACGTCGGGCATTCTGCGGGTCGGGTGCAAATCTGGGCCCACTGTGTGGTTTGTGCTGTTTGGGTGGCGGAGTTGTGTACTCCTTTAACGGAAAAAATAGAAAAGAGATGAATATAAAATGAGAGAAAAAATTTTAGAAAAATATTTAAAAAATCGTACCACATCCGCCGTAGTAAAGAATTCATCCATCTCCTGATCCACTGGCATGTTGTATTCATTCTCGAAATTTTCTTCATATTCATCCGAATAGTTGTTCTCGACAAAGACAACATCCTCGTTATCATACGTCTCGTACTCATCCTGCGGCCAGGCGCGCAGCGAGGCTGGCATCAAGGACAACCAACTGGCGCTCAGTCCGATCAAATGCTGAACGAACCAGTTGCCCCAACGATTCGGTCTCAAAATACCACCGGCAGCTGTATAGGGATTATCCGAGTCGGAGCAAACGCCTTGATAATCATTGACCGTAACACGCTTATAGATGCGATCCTGTACCAGAGAGTCCATAATTGTGCCATCGATTTGGCCAAAGAATTTTCCGGTATGCTCCATCTCCTCGGAGATGATCACAAATCCACTATTATCGAGCACATAACAATCGAGGTTGTCCGAAGCGCAGGTACGCTTACAGCCCGTCATTCCAGTGCACTGTGAAGAGAGATGCGAATGAAATGACTGCACTCGAGCATACCCTGCAATAACACTTACAGCGGATGTTATGTTGATAAAGTGCTTGGCCAACGAGTCGTGCTGGAATTGTAAGCCCACAACGCCGGCGGGCGCTTTGTGTCCGCGATGCTCCACAAAAATCGCGTGAGAGGCAGTGACCAGAGTTGCGTTCGATTTGATCGCATATCCCGATCCGAAGGGCACGCTATACACAAAGCTATCCGGCTCGACCGTGTGCTGATCCACGGCGCGTTTATACCACGAGGTGTCCATGGCACGAACATTATCCTCGCTAAAGTGGCTGCGAAAAAAGGGGGGGAAAACATACGATAAAAGAAGCATCTAATGCTTGGAATTAATCCAGAAAATAAAAAATTAAAAATAAACGCCTTTAAAAACTATTTGAATCCTTCAGAATTATACAACAAAGAAATGCTTTACTAATATATACAAATTTTCCGCTTAGACAGGCTTTTAGTTTTATTTAACCAAATTAATCTCTGTTGAATTGAGAAAGTTTTCAGCAACTTTTAATAAAGCTTAAACCGATCGGCAATTTGCTACAGCTAAGAGAATTTATAAAAAATATATTTTAAATAAAAAGTTAAGTATACATGCAACCAAATCTATCTATATTTAAGCTTCAATGTGCTTTAAAGTTCGCATAGCTATTGCAGTTTTTTGTATTTCAGTTAAGTTATGGACTATTATGATTTTGGACTCTATTCATCAAAGTCTATTTAAAGCCATTCAAATGGTTTGCATGAGATATAGAATTTTTCACGATCAACTTTCTACTTACGGTTCTGGCGTGTCTTCGGGTCTCTTTATATGATCAATCCAGCGCAATAAGCCCGAGCGCGTTGCCACAAATGAAGTGGCCACCACAAATTTCTGATAGCCTTGTCTGTGATAAGAGATAAACCAAAAATATTAGTAGGGCAATGAATTCATGTTCGGTCTGTGGGAAATTTAAAGCATCTGTCAAGCTGTCAACAGGTTTCTAGTTGTATTTTAAAAATTTAATTATGAAATCTTCAAATATCTTAGAAGAATTTATATTAATTTTTTTTTGGGAGCTGGTTCCGAGCGCATTGTTGTACTGGTTCCTCAAAGCGTTTGCATTTTCAAAAACTACTTGACCGGTTTAACACTTTCATTTACCTCTTCAAAATTGCCATCAATGTGGCGATTGGACTAAATATTTGTTTAAATGTGCATTTAATTATGTTATAAATTGCATTTTAAATCATAAATTCATTCATAAATTATTGATGCATTGTGGAAAGAAAATATTATTTATGTTCGATTATAGTGGAAAGTTTGTGAATGCAAAGTAAAAAGTTTTGCATTATAGAGAACAGAGTGGGGAAAATGTATGCAAGAGAAAATTTTTTGGTGCTTTAGTGTTTGAAAATAATTTCTAAAATATATTACGTTTTTAACTAAACTTATATGCACAAATATATAATATAAAAATAATTAAAATTAAATAAATGAAACTTAAATGTAAAAACTCAATTAAAATATTTGAATTTGTGATTTATGCAATC
>JAWNMO010000392.1:0-95919 GCA_035043915.1 Drosophila paramelanica
ATCTCCCACAGTTTTTAAGCTAGAGTTACCACATTTGGTGGGTAGATAGCTGGTCACCTCCTTTAAAGAGAGGAACAAAATGTTGCCGACGACCACCCCCACCCGCATTCCCCACTCTCCCCCACCCCCAGCAACACACAAATTGCAAAATACCGAAATTTTTTAAAATAGCAATATTTACGAACGTGAACGAGTATAACGCAGTCGGTAACGCCCGACTGCAACGTTCTTACTTGTTTTTTTTGCAATGCGCTAATTCTGAGCAAAATCCATTCACGAATTTTTTGCGTTGTTTTATTATTAAATTTTAAGCGAACAAGCCGTGTGTGTGTTTTTTACTCCAACTTCCCCTTCTTCTCGCTCTCTCCATCTCGTTCAGTTAGTTTGTTTTATTCTATATGACAGAACTTTGTCCTAGTGGCTGCTTGCTAGCATTATCTTCTAGCTGAGTAAGTTTGCATAAAGCAATCACCCATGCACAAACACAGCTACAAACATACACATGGGACCTACCCCTTGCTAAGCTTTAGCCCACTCTTGGCAGCCCCCAGGCCAATTACAAGCGCTCGTCGGGGGCAAATTGACTACAAAGACAAATTATATTAACATATAAATTGCACAAAGTGCCACTGATTTAGTTTTATTTGCTTGGCAAGCCGAACACACTCACACACACTCACACCACACGCACAAGCACGCATTTGCTTTGAGCAGTTTGTTTTTACGTCTTTCAACAAACATTTACGTTTATTATGCCGATTTTCTAGCGCAGAAAAATAACGCTTATGTGCACACACACACAGTTGTGACCAAAGTTTGATGTAAAGTTTTAGGTAGTTTGTTGCTGTGCTTGCATCTGACGTCAGTGTTGGGAGTCGCTGCTTCCGGGCCCCTGCCTCGATAGTCGCTCAATGGCGGCAGCAGTCGCGTTTTACGCACGCACACACCCAAGTAGCAGCAGCTACCCCAAAAAACCACCCACTGGACACAGACCACTGGCAAAAACCCCCCCCTGCCAACCACCACACGACACCCTCAAAATCAGCCCTAGCAATGACAGCGCCATCTCGTTTTGGCGCATATTTCCGGTCTCTGTCAGCAGAGTCTTCGCCTAACGCTTATCTATGGCCTGTAACTTTCTCGCTTCCTCTCGCTCCCTCTTTCCTTCTGTCGCTCTCTTTTACACAGCTTAGCTGCTTCTGCTTATAGTCTTACTTGCTCTTGGCATGCATAATGTGGCGCTTTTAGCTGCTTTCACATACAATTTACTGTCTTCTCAATGGCAACAATTTATGCTGCTCTTTTTTATGGGCAAAACGTCGCCAGCGGAAATTGATATTTGTGGAGGAAAAGTTTCTAAAAGACTTTGGCATACATACGAGACAACTGCGAGGCAAACGGACACACACACAACCAAACATTCTAAAAGCAGCTTGCTACAGTTGTCAATCGAATAAGTCGAATGAAATTCAATTAGAGTGAATACCATTTATTGTAAAATATTCTTTAAACCTAATGTACATTCATTTTTAAAAACAGTTAATTAAAGTAAGAAGGGGATACCCTAAACCCTGCAATCTGTCATTACAAACATTTTAACATCTTTGTCTTCATACATACGTACACAAATGCACACATACACACATGTGAATGCACTCATTTTTCAAAGTTTGCGCCCCCCACTACAGAAACGTAATCCTTGAGTAACTTCTGAACTAAAAGAATAAGCATTATGAAATTTTCAGAGCCTAATAAGAACATTGAAAGCGATACACAAACTAAAGCGCAAATCTGTTGTATTTAATATGGGTTTCTTTCTTGTTTTAGTTTATTTGCTATTTATGGAAAAACCTGCGTCTGCTTTACGCGAATATGTTGCAAAAAATTTTGATCTTAAAAGCGATAAATATCGAAAATAATAAATTGGGTAGGATAATCGATCTTTTGAAATAAACTTGATCTGGTATATACGAATTGAAAAAGTCCATGTTCAGCTTGCTAGCTTTCCTCTAAAATCAGCACAATCATACAGGTAGACAGACAGACAGACGGATATGTCTACATCGATTCGGTTAGTGATGCTGATCAAGAATATATACTTAGTTACTTATAAGCCTGTTGGCTTATTTCTTGGAAAAGGGTCAAGTAAATATTCAATCTATAACGAAAACTTATTACTTAATATTTTTAGTAGGGTTGGCCATGGCGATGTTCGACTGTATATGAACGCCCAGCCGGAAAAATGCATTGAAAGGGTTGGAGGGACAACCTTCCCCTTTTTGGGTTATTTGGCCATTGTCTGCTTTGTATTCTTTTATAAATGCACGGAAATTGTTAATTTTATGGCCGGCTATATCCGCTGGATAAAACGCAATACCAGCTCCCAGTAGACAGTACCCACTGGACAGTGGACAGTACTCAGGGCCAGTTTGTGTCCCAGTTACCGCCCCGATCGCATATATACAGCTGCTGCAACTGCAGCTGCAGCTGATGGGGGGCCCGCTGGCATTTCAAAATGGCCACAACATCGACGAGCGGCGGCCAACTGGCAACTAAATGTACCAATCGCATTATGGCTGTCCAACGTTTTGGACTCCTCAAATTGCCAATCGGCAATTGGCAATTGGCAATTGCAGTCGCCAGTTGGCTGCAACCCGTCGTCATGATGGCCGATTGATCGATTGTTGGCTGCAGCAGTGGATCGACTATTCGACTTGTGCTTCCCCGGGGGCGCTTTGGCCCACGTTTTGCAGACATTTTGCTGCGCACTACTTATAGTAATTTTACTGGCAACTCTGCGGGTCTCCAGCTCTGCAAGTCTGCAGGTCTTCGACTCAGCGCAATTGATTTCGGTGGATGCTTCACGTCGTCGTCGTCTAAATAAAATGAATTTTCCTTGCACGTCCAATGGGCTCCCTCGTGTCCTGCGGGGGGCTCTGCAGCATTTGTGGCTCTTTGTCTGCCATATAATTTGCACAAATTGCAATTTAAAGAAATAAAGGAAAAGCACAAATGCTGCAAAACAGCAAAAACGAAAACCAAAAAAAAAAAACGTACAAATTTAGAAATATACAAAAGTTTTTTTTGTTGTACTACACTATATTTTGTGGGCATTTTATTTCGTATAAATATTTTGATATGATAAGAACTTTAAAAAATATATATACATACATATATGTCACTAACATTTTCTTTTTAAAGTCGCTTTTTATTTTTTTCTAAACATTTAAAATTATTTGGAGTTAATTTAATACAAATATTTAAAGATATGTCCAAAACAGGAGTTTAGGATAGAAAACCTGTCACCTCAATTTTGAATTAACACATCTTGCTAATAGAAATAGTACACCATAGTGTTTCAAACTATCAACTATAAAATTTGGTTAAGTGCCGCGTAAACTGTGTAGAGACATTCGATTGCCTGTCTAGCCGTATCGCCTTCGACAGCCCCTATGAAAGCTGACCTGCTATAAGCCAGATCGTCGTCGTCGTCGTCAGCTTTGCCAGCCACTTTGATGCTGACTGGGAAACATAGAAATCACGTTTCAGCCATCAACGTCGCAAATGCAACAATTTTGAAATGTGCGAATTGGTGACTAGGGGTAGGGGTAGCGGCAGGGGGATGTAGGGGCAGGCGGGTCCCCGTTCGAATGCTGCAATATTTCTTCATTGTATTGATTATCGGTTGTAATGTTGCAAATTAAATGCCTGTGCCTCGGTTCGAACTTCAGCTTCGAAGCGGGCATTCAGCCAGCTAGTCGGCAATCAATCAAACAATCAAACCCAACTGGCCATCAATCCAGAGCTGGAACCGGCCAGATCGGCCATAGTTGTTTTTATTTGCGCAGTCTGTAATTTCGATTTTCGAGCATTTTTATGAGAAAACTTAGCAAAAATTAAATTGCTCGAACATGCTCGCGAGCCGGACATGGACTTGGCGATTACTGCGATACGACAAGGAATTTATGTGAAAATTAAATGGCCAAAAATGATTGGGGGCTCTTCGACTGGAGACTGTGCTGTTGGCGTTGAAAATCGGCGAGGCAAATGTTAATTCTATGGCTTCTACTCTATTGCTGCTTAACTACTGCTGACATCGTTTCCAGCTAACCAAGTTCCCCAAGAGATTCTCTCAGAGTCTAATCCCGGCCAGATCTGCGCCCGATAAAAATTAATTATGAATGGAGCTGGCAGCGGCGACGAGCTACAAAAATGGTAATTGAAAATGCAAACAACAACTGGAAAATCGGCCAACAGTTGGGGATGAGGTTGACTGAGCTGACGGAGGATGCCACACAGCAATTGTTGGTGAAACTCGTTGCAGCAATTAGCAGACTCAGTTACATTCGCAGCCGCAGTCGCTAGTTCAGTTGCAGTTGCATTCGACTTGCTAAGCAGCAGCAGCAGCAAACGAGATTTACTTAGTGGAGCATCAAGAAATGTTCATAATGAAGCACTTAAATGAATTTAATTGTGTGAACAACAGCTACGCCCGAACCAAAGGAAGGCGCCATTCAGTTTTGCAAACAATGCCCAGCAAAATGAGTGCAAGCGCAATGATTAGGCACTTGAATGGATATAAATACATTTGTATATATATATACAACTATATTTATGAGTGTAGCTATGAGTGTAACTATAGCTGCTGAAATGTTGGCTTATGGTGCAATTAATGCCTGGCAGATACGAATGATGAATCAGGAAGCGAAACTGGAACTGAAGCCTACACAATATATTAAATTTTCCATGAACATATAAATATTTGTATGCACCTTTCTCTTTGCCGTTTCTGTTCCTTTTCCTTTTCAAATAACTTCAATTATTAGTAGAGAGCCTTATATAACTAAGTATATTTTTGAGAGAAATAAAGTTGCTTCAACTAATTTTTACCCGTTATTAGTTACGGCACCTCACTGGGATACATTTGGAAATACTTTTTAGATTATATCAATAGTTTAAATAGTTTTCACACATTTTTCCTATTTAAAGCTATATTATATAGTAGTTCGTTCGCAAAATTGTAATATTGTATATGAATAGAAACATTGATGTTCATATTGACCAAGAATTATACATTCTTAAGGGTCGGACATGAATAATTCTATGCGCTACGCAGTGCACGACAAAAATACTTTTTAAGGGTATAAAAAAGTCTCCTTCTACTGCTTAAATAATAATTCTTAATTTAAACTTGTACATATACATTGTATATAAAAATATACAAATAATTTTAAAAAACTGTTATTTAAAAGAAATTAAATAATTATTATTGATTTAACAAAAAAAATCAAAGTAGCAGTAGTCTTAAAATATTTCAATGACAAATGTCATTTTATATATACATATATATATATATATATACATTTCATTCTTTTTTTTTATTATATTTAATTATGTGATAAGTAAAACTCTTTTTAAAGTTTATTAATGCATCGATTAATTGATGAATCGAACTACAAGGTTACACTGAATATGTTCAACAGTCGATGCAGTGAACTCAACACACTGAGATAACATATTTTCATGCTTAAAGACTTCCATATTAAAATAGACTTCTACTAAAATATAATTCAAAGTCGACACTTATTCCTACCAGCGACACTATCTATTAAATCTTAAAAATCGAAAAATATATAAATGGAATAATTCATAGTTAAAGATCAGAAAATTGAAGTACTTCAAGAACTGAGTTCTAAATTTGCAACTGTCAAAGAGCAAACGATGAATTAACAATCAGTTAGTCGAGAGGGTAGCTAACTATCCCTATCCTTGACTTGAAAAGAAACCACCCCACACACTCGCACACACACATACACGCACGCATTTGTGATATGAAAAACAAATGATGAAGATGCAAACTTAATGATAAGAGGCCAACCAAATGTAAATCACCACAAAATGTGCAACGCGACAAGGATTGGGGTTTGATTTGGGAATATGAATATGAATACTCCTCGCATCCGGCTAACGGCTAACGGGTCCGGGCTAGATGGCAATGCAGATGGTGGTGCTGGCAACTGCTGCCAGTTGACAGACGACACCGTCGCCGCCGCAAAGGGTGACGAGTTTGTTGCAACCTGGATGGGCAATTGTGATGCTTATCAACAGGCTGATTTGTTCTAGTAACAGCCGCTCACAATTCAGTTCAGTGCGGTAGAGTATACTTCAGTTGAGATGAACTCAGCTGGAGCTGTGGCACATTGGCCGGGTGGCCGACAGATCTCCAGCAGCGGCAATCGGCGATCTCCAACGCGTGCCCCGCCTGATTAGCGCAGAATGTTAATTTCACACTTTGATCGCATTTTCAACGATTCAGCGTTAATTTAATTTCAATTTAATTTGCGCTGCAATCGTGTCAGTCTCATTCGTAGTCTCAGCCTCATCCGCAGTCGGACTCAAAGTTTCAGTCACAGACATGGCCAGCCTAAAGGCAAAGTGCGAAGCATTTCATCAATCACCATCAGCTCGAGTCAGAGCCACGTCGCGTTGGTTTCATTAACAACCGCTCGAGAAGCAGCGGCAGCGGCAGCGGCAGCAGCTCGTCAACTGTTTGGTTTATTGTTGCATTTTGTCCTACGGTGGCTAAGGCGCTCGCTTCAAAGGCATTCCTCAGCCGGCTGGCCAGGTCTTTATCTGCATTCATCAGTCGCCAAACAAAACCAAGTCAACTGGCTTCATTTGTAATGGAGCTGCGATGCCGAGCGCAGTTGAGTGGAGGCGGCCACGCAGTAGTCAAACCAAAAGTCAAAGGCTCTGATTGCCTAACATTAATCATCCACCGCCAGGCAACAGCAAATGCAGCAGCAGAAGCCACAGCCACGATGGGTCCACATTTTGGCTAGGCGCGCGCTTCCAACACCGTCTCCATTTCCGTCTCCATCTTGGCAGTTTAGGCCGCAAAATTGTTTCGGGCTACTTACAACAAGCTCGGCTGCGTCTTGCGCATTGGACAGCTCTTATTGTTGTAATTGTTGTTGTGGCTTATTAATAATGCCGCGAGTCGAGTCGAGTCGAGTGGCTCAATGAATCGGAGTCTGACTTTGGCCGTATAATGATCGCTCTGTAAATCGATAGCAGCTCATTATTGTGGATACACAAGTTGACGGTGTGCGTGTGTGAGTGTATGCTTGTGTGTAAGTAAGGGCTTTATCTTTATTGTTATTATTTGTTACGTCTCACTTGATGGTTGAAGCTACTTTTGTGGTTGACTCGCAGCGGCGACAAATTGCAATTTTATGTAATCAAGCGCTTAAACATTTAATATTAACAAACTTGCATTCATTTACACCATTTGCGGCAACAGCCATTGCAACAGTAACAACAACTGTTGCACTGCTGCTGAGAGCAATCCGTAATACGATCGCGAGATCGCTGAGTGGGTGACTGGCACTGATCCCCGGCTGCGGCTGATGCCTCACAATTGAGCTTAAATGCCTTGGCTGGGCAAGACAGATCACGTTTTGCCATTGCTTAAGTATCGATTACAAAACGATGCGCTAATAAAGAACCCAAACGATTGTCTAAACGCGTTTTAAGGAGTTGTATCCTTTAAAATGCCAAATTTTGCCTGAACACCGATTTCTGTATGCCACATTGCACATTGTTCAACCTCAACGGAGACGTTTCAAACGTACTTTAAATTGATATTTTGACATTTATTATTTATTATTTATTTATAACAAAAATCAAATGTAAAGAACGATTTTTAATATTTTTTTCAAAATTTTAAATTCAATACACATACAATTTTTAATTTAAGAGCATTGTATTTCATTCAAAATGATAGCGCCCATTTAAAGAATAAATATTCTTGTTCTTTTTGATTTTATACGAAAACGAAATACTTATTAAATATTATGCTTAGTTCATTATTTTTATTAATTAATTTACTTTTATAGAATAGGGTTTGTTTTCACATAAAGACGCTTTCTTTTACCATTAATTGACTCAATTTTCTCGCTGACAATTGCGGGCTGACCACCCACAGGCGTAACGCCCCCAACTGATTGCATTTTGGCTTAAATTGATCATAGAGCCAAAGCCGTTTCAGGGTGGTGCTGTTGCCGCGTTTCCTATGTGTTTCTCCGAATGAATGGCAACATTTTTATGGTCGCGTTGGCGTTTGGCCCAATGATGGGTGATGCTATCGTTCAACCAGCAGTGGCAGCAGCAACTGCGGCGAGACAACAAACAACAGCAACAGCAGCAGTAGCAGTAGGAAAGGTGGTAAACTTGCATGCACAGTAGCCACATTTGGCAAAGAGATTTCGATAACATCCAGCACGAGAGTCGGCAAGCCAGATGAAGACGGAAAGAGCTGGCAAAGTCACCAACACCAGCACCACTTCACAACCAACACCACAGCCAACACCACCACCAACTCCATAGCCAGAACGAAAGTCAAGAGCGCATTCATTAATAACTTGCGCATTGATCATTAATTTTTCAACGGCAGCGGAGTTAGAGGCCCTTTCATTAATCGTCCTCCAGGTCAACGCATATGGCCCTACCAGAATTACAAGAGTCGACCAAGCAGCTAAAACCCGGTAGCAGCCAATAAACAAAACGCAATTGCAGTTGGCCACAAGTTGTGTGCGGATCGAAACCAAGTGTTGGCTCAAGCCAACAAGAGTGGATAAGTAGAATAAAGAACAGAAGGTATCATACGCGACCTTACAACGAGTATATAATCATGATCAGTGTCAACGGTCGAATGACAACGCGTCTGTCGAACCACAGCAGATTAAAAGCTATATATAGCATACCTGAATCGATCTATAATAAACTGTAATAGATGTTCGCATTCGAAACTTGATTTCTTTGTTCTGGATATTGCCACTTTAAAAAATTCTCCCATCTAACTTTACATATATTTTTTATGAAAGTTGACATCAAAATAGATTTTGGTTGCATACCCCAGTTGATCGTATACCCATTGAAGTTTAAAACCAAATTAACGGGCGGCGTTTGGGCCACTTTGATTGCATAAATGCATGAGTCTACGTATTCTTGGCGCCTAGATATTCCTTTATGCAAATGGCCCGGGCACCGACTGTAACGGTGCTGAACATCCAAACTACCAGCCGTGAAAAATCTCGTGTTCAAATATTTTACAACATTTTTTGTGCCTGCCTAAACAGCAGCAGCCTGTGGCTACCAGCGTCTGTCTATCTGCCTGTCTGTTTGTATGTGTGTGTGTGTGTGTGTGTGTGTGTGTGTGTGTGAGTTGTAAATCCTTTTGGGCATCGGGGCCAGTCACAAGCCACTAAACAGCGCCCTGTGCCTGTCCAGCCTTGCATCTCCCTGGCGTTGTTCCTGTTCCTGGCAAACCATTTGAAAATTTCGTTTAGCAGTCGCTTCAATAAAAATAAAAATAAAAACACAACAACAACAGTAACACTGAAAGCAACAACAAAAAAGTTGAAAAATCAAAGCGAAATCGAAACAGGATAAATAAATGTGCACATTTCCGTTTGGCGCGCATATCCTGTCCGCGCTTCCTACCCAGCCATTCAGCCAGTCAGCCGACCAGTTTACCTCCCCACCCCCATTGGATTGTATCTCTACTTTATATAAAGTATGTATTATTGATCTGCCGCGCATAAAAAGCCCATTTAAAAACGGCGAAAAGGCAAAACAGACGAAGCGGCGCGAATCGGGCCCATTCCCCATTCGTCCTCCCCAACTAAGCCAAAAAAAGGACCAAAATTGTGTAGAAAAATTGTCGCGCACAACAACAACAATAACAACCATGCTGGAAATTGTAAAATTGGCCATTTTAGCTTTTTGGTTACGCTGGGCACTGGCTGGGTAGCCTGCCCCATCCGCTTTGGGACCGTTTGGCGGCAGGTTTTATGCCTGTATAACAGAATTTGGCTGCATTGAAGCAGAACGCTGCTGCTGAGCTTCTGGAAAAAAGTCATCGACAGTTCAGCAGCTGAACGAGACGAATTTTTCTATGTAAATGCGTTACAATGAATAGCTTCATGCCCCGGATAGCAATCCGATTGGGGCATCTCAGAATGGGCAGCCAGTTTACACTGTTATACAAATAATTTTCCATATACCATAACCTTAATAATACACAAATGCAAGCGCGGATTCTTTCAAATACAGCGATACACTTTATTTGATTTGATTTTTTTTAATCGAATCCTATACAAATCACCAATCTGCCTAGAAAAACGCATATACACAATTGATACTTAAAGTATTATGCAAGAACAATGTTACAGATTTGACCGTTATACTTCGTTATAAAATCAGAAAGACCGCCGCTGTAGCGTATCGTCTGGTAGTTCACGACCCACTGCACTCTCGAAAACCGTTTGCTCATTGCCATTTTCATTTTAATTTCACGTACAATTTTCCCTTTTTCCAACTGTTTGCCAGTTTACCAAAAATGTTTGTTCTTTTTTCCCAGTTTTTTTTTTTATTCCTTTTTGCAGCATTTTAGTCTCTTTTATTCCTCGTCGATTTCCATTAAAATTCAATTGATGTGCCATAGATGTAGATAGAGATAGAGCTGGCCTGTGGATGGACCCAGTTTGGTAGCTGTGCCAGCCAACTATCTGTCGCAATCTGTAGCAGATTGTGTGTATGTAAGTGTGTATGTATGTGTGTGTGTGTGTGTGTGTGTTTGTATTGGCAGTGATTTATCGAACATTAGAGTAAAATTCAAAATACAATTTTTGGTTAAGTGCTTGGCAAAGCAGCGTACTTTATCAGCAATTCATGTGGGATTTAATACGCACATGGGAAGGGGTTACAGAAACAACACACACACATACACACATCACACATGTCATGGTTGTTACAATGTAAATAGTTTTAGTTTTTTAACGCAACGAAACCGAGTTGAGAAAACGAACAGCAGCATTTGTCCGACTTTATAAAGCCATCAAAATGCAATTAACCCTTTTCATTCGTCTCTATTTCCGATCTATGGTTATTTCAGATTTCCGCAAAGCTAGAAGTACGGCGAAAGAGCGGGAATCAGACATATGAAGTCGGAAGATAGCAAGATGCTGAGTGTGAGAGATCGTAAATTAAAACAAAGTCGATGCCATAAACGGAAGTAATTTTCAAGCCGTGTATAATGAAATAATTTTGGTATAACATGCCCACAAACTGAATTGCTTTCGAAAAGCGAATGATGACTCTGTAATTATGTATAGGCAGTTTTCGAGTATGCCACTATATATAAAATATATATGTATGTATGCTATAAAAACGGGAAGGGGAAGCGTTTGCAGCATCTGCATAACAATGGGCACATCGGCAAAGGAATTCAAGTGGCGAAAACTAATTAAAGCGGATAAAATGGCGCATTACAACAATGGATGCAGGCACCACTCAGGTGCTTGGGTGGTTGGGTGGGTGCCTGGTAGGCAGCCGGGGCTGGGCTGCATGCATAATTTGAATTGAGTTTGAGCGACGAACTCAATTAAATTCATGTGCGCAAAGTTTTACCTAAGTGATACCGATCTCTATATTCACCTCTCTCTCACTCGCATATGCTATTTCTATTTCGCTCTCTCACTGTCGCTGTCTCACTCTTTTTCTCTTGTAATTGTCTCTTGCTCAGTACATTTTCACAAATTAATTGGCAAACTTGCGCAGCTGTAGAAACAAATGTAGCATTATATGTATGTGTGTGTGTGTGTGCATAAGTATCTGTTGCCGTATCTGACGCGTAATTATATTGTGGCGCACAATAGACATTTGTGAAATTGTCACTGTTTAGCATATTTGGTCACGAAATGCTTCAATTTACTTGACGTTGCGCTTTTGTTGTTGTCGCCGTTGTTGTTGTTATTATTATTATTTACGTATCTTTGTTTTGTTATTTTGTACTTTTATGAGCCATAACAATTTATGCGTTCAGCTCTTTTTTGTGAAACGCGGCAGGAACTGATGCGTGCGCTAAACACAAACAGAATGGAAATGGAAACAAGAGCAAGAACAGAACAGGATGAAGTATGGGAAAAGCTTTAAATCCAACTGAAAACAATTACACTTTGTGAGTAACTTTAAGCTAGATTTAACTTCAATAGCTATTACCCAGTTACTCTCTCTCTTTCTCTCTCTCTCTCTCTCTCTCTCTCTCTCTCTCTCTCTCTCTCTCCCTCTCTCTCTCCCCCTCCTAGTTTTCCGGTCGGAAACCATAACGTGTAAATTAGCAAATTAAATTGAAATTTCAACATATTTCCGCTTTAGTCAACTTTTCAATGGCCACCAAAATGGTCGGCACCAAATAATAATAGAGTCAAGAAATATTTGTAAATGTATCTATGTCTTGTATTGGCAATGTGTTTGTTTCTGTATCTTTTGCGTGTTAGCTTTGCGGCAGCGACAAAGCCGCAAATGCCGTGCATAATTATGCGCCGCGTACGCGTCGTATACGTAATTATAAATTATGCGAACATTTGCACCACAAATATTATCAAAATCGAATCAGATTCAAACCCGTGCTGCCTGTCTGCCTGCTTGCCGACGTGGCTGAAATCTTTGTGCCACTTAGCTGACCTAAATCTCAGGCTTAGGGCATATTCCATTGCAATTAAGTGTCGCATGCGATGGCCTTAACTATGCACATAATAAGCCAATTTGAGAGTATTCCACTAAAACCAAAACTAAAAGCAAAGCCAAAGCCAAAGCTGATGCTGACTTTCGCTGGCCCGGCGGCTGAGGCAGCCCAATGGGGGCGCGGGGCAAGGGTTCCATGGGAAAATCTGTTGCAATTAGCTGCTCGCTTTATAAAAAACTAAACACGCAGCGAAAACAATTTCTAAACGCGCTCAAAACGACTTAATTATGAGTGAGAAATATGCGCGGCAACATCGCAAATCTCAACTGTATTTAACTGTCAGTACATGTGGGTAGCCCCGCCTTCCCGCCGCAGCCCAGACCTGCTTGCTTAATTGCGCCCACTCAATCAAAGCGGGCCAACTTCATTAGATATTTGCGGTAAAAAGTCGACGTACAGCTACAAACCTACAAACCGAGTTCACACGAACCTCGCAAATAATTAGCAGATACACAAATACAGATACCTGAAGGGAGGCGAAGATACGTAGATACACATTTACATATATACACAGATGAGCTGCGACTATGGCAAATCGTGGTGGATCACGATTTCAGTTCTGCAGTGAAAAGTCACTGATCGCACAGTGATTCCTTCAGCTGCGCTTTAACGGTAGCTTTATGAGGAGTAGAAGCCAAAGATTTGGGTATGCTTTGGTAAAACTCACAGTCTTCTAATGTGTGCAAGTTTCACGCTGCAATGCGCTTTTTTGGCCGCCCTATTAAATTTCATACTTGGATTTAAAATTTTGTTTTTTTTTCTTTTCTTGTTAGCTGTTTTGTTTTTCGGACTCGCAGCGAAACCATAGAAATTGTCATCGTATGAGGTACGTGAGCGGCACTTGAGCCAGCGAAATTAACAAACAATGTAAATAACAGTTAGTGGCTATCTAAGGGGCAGCTCCCTCTCCCGTAAAACAATTCCCATTCCAGTCGCAGCCAACCAGTCCGTGCCTGTCCCTGTCCCTGGACCTGGCCCTAACCACAGGCATGCCTGAGTTCCCCGTGCCCGACTTCGGCTTTGGGTTTACCTTTGTCTCTGTTTCTGGTTCTGGCTAGCACACACTTCATTGCTTGCGGTTAGTGCGGCTGCCCTTGCCGCCTGCGCCTGCCTACGCCTCGGATCTCCCTTGGGCAACTGACCGCCCGCTTGTCAACGCGACAGCGTCTTGGACTTTGTTAAACCTTAAAATTAGTTTAAGTATTTAGTTACCAATTTAATGTCAAGACAAGGGAGGGGCGACCAATTGACAAGTGAAATAAAGATGAAGCAAATGGAACTTAAACTGGGACTACGACTGCAACTGAAACTGGGAGTGTGTTGAAGTATGCGGTTTGCGGTAACCAACGGCTGATCTAAAATTTATACATCGGGGAAGAGTGTCCGGCAGTTTGTCAACGGTAAAAGGTATCTAGATAGTTATTTATTACTAAGAGGTCGTACTAAGAGCCTTCGGCAGCAGGCTTCTGATTAACGACAATTGAGAGTCACAACAAGTACTGAAGTAGCAAATCCATTTGTTTTTTCACATAATATGCATGATAATAAACTAATTATAATTTAACATAGATGAGAATGATGTAATTTTAGAATTCAGTAAAATTAAGTGCTTTTAAGCTGAGGCAGATATAAACGTTTGTATAAGACGCAGACTCTTTTATAGCTCTATTCATCGTAATAACAAAATATATTAAAAGAGTGTTAAAAGTACGAATAAAAATACTAATGGATAAAATTGATAAATTAATTGAAAGCTAAGAAACTTTTGATAAAAAACATCAGAAGTGAGAAACCATACGACACAGCCACCCCCAATGCGCCTTCTCCAGATACCAATCGCGCTCAGTTTTCGTCTCAATCGTTGAGCATGTGACTATGTGTTAGGTATTGCGTTACAAAGCGATGCCATACAGACATATCCCCGACAGATACATCAAAATGTAACTTGTAGTTATTTAAGTTTCATCTGTATTTTTATATTTATTTTATTTTATTATTATTTTTTTTTTTTTTTTGGTATTTGGTATTAAATTGTGCGGTTTTTGCGGAGGTGCTGGACTTAAGTACCACACATTTCTACAACATTTTCCACTTGACAACGTGAAAGAAGAAGCCACAAAAGGCACCTAGGCCCAAGACGAAGACGCAAACGAAAGCGAATACGAAGTCGAGTCGGAGTCGAAGTCGAGAAGTTGACGATGTCATCGGAGCTCACGGTATAAAACGGCAACAACTTGGACTATTATGGCCAGTGGTCAAGCATTTAGAGTCTGTTTAAAGAAAAGGAGCTTCGACTTGGCTGGCAACAATCTTCGAGAGTGCCAGTTGAAATTTCAAACCGCTGGAGCGCAGCTAAACGTGTTGAAAGCCGCACGGCCCGCACTCTTTGATTGATGATTGGTGCTCGGCGTTCCGACTGCGGCACTGGACTTGGACTCTGACTCGACTCTGACTCTGACACTGTCTCTGACTCGGGATGCCTTTCAACTGCGCGTTGGCCAAATAAAAGAAATATAAAAAAAAACAAAATAATAATAAAACCAAAAATGAAATTGCTGTGAGTCGCAGGTGCTGATGGAGAGAGCCTGCGGATCAGCAGCGGCTTGGGGATGGGCTCAGATCATGGCCACGTGATTAAGCGCCAAATGTATTCAAAAGATTGTAATTAAGGCCACAAAAGCTGCAGATCTGCAACGGCTGATAGCCGCTTGTTAACGGGCCGGCCAAAAAAAGACCAACACACTGAATGCCCTCCCCTTCCCCATACCCGTTTCCCCGTGCCCCAATTCCATTCCCAACTGTCCTCTCTCCGCCCTCATCGGCCGCTCTGCTGACTCATGCTGACGCACAATTGACTCTTGAATGCATATTTCAATGCTTTTGTCGCATGCAAAACGATAAAAAATTAGTAACGCAACCAAATCGAAGCTGCGTATCTGTATCTGTATATGTATTTGGAGCTGTAACTGTAACTTTATCTATTCATGCCCGCCTGGGTGGCATCCATAAAGCATAAAACTGCCGCAGTCACTCTAATTGGTTGTTGGCCATAACCACACTTTCATGCCGCCAAATCAACCATATCAGGTAGAATCTCATCGATATGTACAATCGAAGCTGCCTGTATGATATAGATGTAGATGTAGATATATATAGATACATATATATATTTACGTTTAGATATGGATATAAACGGTTACTACAAAAAATAGAGTTTCTGTTATATGCATAGTCCTCATCTAGGGTATTTGATCTTCGGATTTCTATGGCCAATTATTTGTTTCCTGAATTATTTTTTTTTATGTGTTCATTTGGCGGCGTTTGGCTTTTGTAGTCAAAAAGTTAACGTTTCTGTTTTGTGGTTCATAATTTATGCAAAATCATTGGCCGATCGATCAATGGCCGTCGCCCGCCGCGTTCACGTTTAAGTTGTGGTTGGCAAAAGCTAAAACAAGACCAAACCAAAAACCCAACTGGAACCGAGACGAGAGATGCCGCACAGGTGCGAGCAGGAAACGAGCCGCAATTGCTACGCATTTAATTGGATTATGAGGCAAATCCTGTCACAGCACACAACTATGACGCACCCACGACACGACACAACACGATACGAGACGTCCGAGTTTAGTGCTCGAGCCTCTTCGGCCTGCAACTAATTGCAATCGAATTAGTCAAGGAGCTCAACAACTTTTCCCGGCTCAGTGGAAATGGAAAAGTAGTCAAGTCAACCACGGGCCCATCGCCCTTCGCACTCCGTCTTCGTCTTTGGCTTTGGCTTTGACTTTGCCCGTTTCCGGCTGGCGTCAGGGTGGCGCCTGCGCACGGCATTTAAAGTGGGCGTGCCTGATGACTTAAAAGGTTTTTAAATTGGTGCTGCAGTCGAAGTCGACGTCGACGTCAACGCTGATGTTGATGCCAAAGCCGACTACTGGCCTGCGTTTCGTTGGCTTTGCTCTCGCCGACAGCGACGCCCCAAGCACTTTCAGCTGAGGTTCATTGATCTATTTTTCCTTTAATACCCGGTTACCATTTTGCTGCAGCAATTATGAATTGCTCTAAACGCATAAATGTTAAATTCTATTCAAAGCCGTCCAATTAAAATGGTTAAGGAAACAATGGAAACAAAAGAGTTAACTGGTTTAAGGGTTTGGTAGTATGAACAGGGATTGATACTTCTAAACATGCAAACCAACACATGATTAAAGAGCGACTTACACTTGTGCAAAAACAAAGTATTGAAGACCTTTAATTCCTTGCCTTATTTATTAATTTATTTATTAATTTATTAATTTATTAATTTATCAACTAACTTGTCAGGTATGATAATAGCTCTGGTTTACGACCCTGAGTAACCGAACCTTATTTTAGTCTGTCTATTCAGAAGATTTTCAAATTGGCAATTTATCTCTTATGGAATATATATATATGTAGGAGTCAAAGTCTTTGATTCTAATCTTCCATCTAAAACAATTAAAGCACTTTAAATATATGAAAATTAAACTCAACAGCATGCTCCTTTGCTACTTGTAAGAAGGTTCTCTAATATTTCCTTATCGAGTCACAGATCTATACTTATCTAAAAGAGAATTTATACAATAGTCAAAGCAGATAATTAGTATGGCGTACTGTCACCGGAACCCTCCAATTTGTGCCTGGTTCTGCATTTTGCTTTGACCCATTTTCGCCGCTCAGTTTGATTTCTTTAATGATAATCTTTGATGCCGCGTGCTTTTTATTCGTGGAGAGTCCGCGCTCATTATCTATCGTTTTCTTTTTATTTCAGACGTCGCATTTGGGCTTCAAATATTTAAATGAGCTTTTAAAAATTGTTAGCTACTGTTTGACGCACTTGAGACACAGAAAAACCGACTCCATAGCCACCGTCTCAGCCTGCGGGGCAACGGCTTTAAACTGAGAGAGTTGGTTTTCTATACAAAATTATAAAATTGCTATTATTAATGATTATAAACGTTTTTTGTACACTTTACTGGAAATTGACAAGCGCTTATTAACGATCTTATAATAGCGACTGATCGACCGATCAACTGATCGAGCGGTCCCATTGTCCTCCCGCAATTACCTTGCCATACCTGAAACCTCGCTCTCCCTCTCTTTCGATCCAGTGAAATCGTGATGTGATTGTCGGCTGGTATCGATTGCTATACTCGTATGCTATATTCAGGGACTGACGTTGACTTTGAAATGCCAGCAGCTAAAAGCTCAGACAAAGAAACTCAGCCCAGACAATAGAAAAGGTGAAATATTTGCTCAAGACAGGAAGCCCCTTTACATAATTTTTCAGTTTATAAACACTCAAAGTTAAAAGTCATTCGCCCGGAAAATCTAGCCATGACAATTGCAACTGATTTTTGATTTCTATAAAACTCACAAGCCTGATATTCGTTTATAGTTAATTAAATATCATTTAATATATACATACATACATTTTTACACTGGTCATAATACTGCTTTTACATAGTATTCCTTAAAATTTAATCTATTACAAAATTCTTTAAATATTTTTTCAATTTGCATATTCTGCATTGACCCAAATATCGCAAGCTTTATGATCATAGCAAAGATTATGTGGTTAATTTTATAAACTTACACTCACTTGCCCTCTTTCTCACTATCCATCTCTTTTCGCTTTTAAAAGACAGATAACATGGTTGATACCGAATTAATTTACTTCAATTCCACTAGCTAATTGAAGGGCTGGTTGCAAAGTGTCATAAAACTGGCACAGTGTCTGCCCAGATGGTTAGACGCATTAATCTATGGACGCACTGACGCATTGCGAGAAAATGTAGGGAGTTAAGTGCTTATTTAGCAAACAACTTCTCCTCTTGGAGAATGAGTGAGTGCTTGCTGGCTAGAAGGAAAGAAGATATACGCAGCAGTGGGGAGGGAGCTGGAGATTGGGACAGTCCGAAGCGGACCACTAAATTGTGCACTTTGGGCATCAAAATTGAACATTGCGTGCACTAAATGCCAGCGAATGGCAACAAATGAGTGCGTAACTAAACGCATAAGTCAATGCATCGCACAACCCGCACCATTCTCTCTGTCACAGAGGTCGGGGTGCGTGAGGCCGGGGGCCTTTGTAGATTGTGGTTATTTTTTATACGCATTCACATATAGACATTTGTCATTTTTAGCAAATTGCCAGTTTCCGTTCGTAAACTCTTCCCTCGACAAATGGGGGAAAAAATATACGAGCCGTATACGATAGAAACTTTATTAGAGAAATACATAGCGAGAGAAACAGAGAGAGTGAGAGAGAGAGAGAGAGAGGGAGAGATAACGAATAACATAAAGGGAGCTAGAAGTGAGGGACAAAATTCACTGGAAAAATATTAAACATTTTATATTTTTTATAAATGGGCAATTTATGGACACAGTGAACCGTAAATGCCCACCAAGAGCAACAGAGAATAGAAATCGGACTCGAAGTCGCACTGTGAGTCCGAGCGGGTATCAAAATCAAAATTAAAGTTGTGAACAACTATAACTTGCAAAATTATACAGTCAAGATCTATTTGCCAGTGTGTGTATATGTGTGTGTGTGGTGACTGTGTTGTATGGTAACATGCTTTTCTCATTGATATAGGCACTTTCTTGAGTTGACATACATTTATCAATTGTCAACTGTAGTTTCAGCCATTGCCATTATACAAATTATTTTTAAATTTTCTTCTACTGAAAGTTGGTGTTGTGCTATGAGAAGGAAAGAAACTTCTTGTTTTCATATTGCGCATAATATATAATATGGTAAATGGTAATGGTTTCTGTATTTCACATTTGTATGACCTTAATCTAAGCTTAAAGACTATGTACGTGTAAATATACATACTTGTATAGCTTTGCATGTATTCTAGAGATACATACTTACTATATATACCTATAGGGCTATAAATGCTTTTGTGTTTTGTGCGTTGCCAGTAGCATGTACTTACAGAACTTTATCAAGCCAACAACAAAAACTTTAAAACTAATTTCTACACACTTTATGTGTGTTAACAATATAATATAAGAGCAATCAAGTGATTATAATGAAATTCGAATAATTTGATAGGAAATCTCGTACAATTTGAGCGTAGCAAAATGATTGATAAGTGATCTATTAGCACATGTATTTTCACACATTCCAGCTACCATTTAAGCTAATGAACCAAACAACTGATTTAGCTGCCTGGCAAATCTTGTGGCAGCTTCATCTGGGGTCTACGATCAGCCTTCTGCTTTCTACGTTCTACGTTCCGTGATGATCATGGGTCATACAAAGCGCTGATCTGAGAAGTATCATCAATCTGTGAGCTCATGCGATGCCTTGTTGCGCATATTTCATAGCCAAAGCGAACCGATTGCCCATTGTGCGCCTCACAGGCCATCTTGGCCTGGTCTATCTATGGCTCTGCCACGTCATCATCATCGTGATGATGATCATTATTATCATTATCAGCAGCAGCAGGGGTAGCAGAAGGAGCAACTTTGACGGTACAAACGCCCTCGTCATTGTCGGTAGCAACTACCGGCTGACGCTGTGAGGCTTCAGAGCCGGTGAAGTCTGTCTGTTGAGGTCGTCGCCAGGCGGTAGGCGCACAATTTTCGCGCCTGATCAAAAGGCAGCGATCGATCTGAAGAGAGATCAAGATCGGAGGAGGCGAAGGTGGTCAGCGACTACGTCGATTATGAACAAAAATAAACAAAATCTCTCGGCGCAGATCAAAGCATTGGTCAAGCTTAAGTTGAAACTGTTTGTGCGGGGGGATGGCGGGGAGTAGGCGAGGAGTGGGCGTGTCATGACGAGATAAATGCACAGTTTGCCGCATTTTAATTTCCGTGGCTTTCTTCGAGATTTATGCTGTTTGTTTTCAATCGAAAAAACAAAATTAAACATATACATACGAGCCCGTATAAAAGTGAATGAGCCGCTGAAACTCACGCGGAAGAAACCGAAATCCCTGCAGAGGTGGTGCGCGGTGGTAGTGCGGTGCCAAAGATGAAGTATCTGAAGTGGGCTGGAACCACTTAACACAAATTACGCAGCAAAATATCGAATCGAATTGAAACGTTGAAACGATCAATGAAAAACCGAGTGAGTGCCCCAGCCAAAATCTATTCCCATTCCCACTATTCTCGATCCCACTTCGATTGGGTTTTCGTATTCGGACGCCCATTCATGAGGCTGCATCAATGAAATGGCAAAATGACGCATGTATCTATCTATACAAGAGTAATAAAGTCAACAACAACAAACCGAACGAAACCAATGAAAATCCAACATGAAATTCGAACAATATATTCTAATGACAAGCGCCTCAGGATTGGAGCCCTTAGACCAGATTAACGCACACCGATTGATATGGACACGTTTATGTGTCTCTTTATAATTATAACACCTCGTTAGTCATTCTTTGTTGTAGCATTTAGGCTCATACACACACACAAATGCGTAAGATAAATTATTAATTGATCGCATCCGATCGGATCGCTTGTGGGTTATAATTTGTGGAAGTTGGTTTGTGGATCATTTTGCGGTTATTGTGGCTCATTTGCCAAGTTTATTAACAATTCGTATCAGCTTTTTAACTAACTTATTCTGCAATAATTGTCAATATTTATGGCTGCGATAAAAAGCCTGGATTAAGATTTTAAAAAGAGAACAAATATATATCAAACCAAACTTACATCTTTCGTATCAAATCTTGAACTATCTCTGAATAGTACTGAAAAATATTTGGTATATAGGGTCATATTCTCAGTACTTATATTTACATCGTAGTACTCTTCTCTGATCATTAGTGAACAAGTCGATTTTTAATAGACTATACAAAATTATCAGCTTTCAGTTCTATGATCGATCGATTGTGCGTTCGCTCATGCATAAGCAGATAGAAGAAGACCCATGACAAAATAATTAGCCTGAGCCGTTGGTTGAAGCTGTTGAATCCCAATCCTAAAACCAGTAGCCAATATTTAACTAAGCGAAATGTCTTTTTGAGGCATTCTTTCAGTAATTTGAGTGAAAGATAGAAAATGCGCCAGCGGCGTATGTAAAAGACAAAGAAGGGAAAGGGGAATGGCACGCATGGCCCAAAGACGGGCTGAGGGCTCATTTACAGTAGCAACCATTTTTCAACAATTTTGCATAAATTTAAAAAAAATACGTTTTCACAACCAATAATCAAGCACTGAGCCACGTTGATTGCCAACCAGTCAGCAGTTCGGGGCCAGCGGACGAAACGAGTTGAAAAGCGATTTGAAGAAAAAAGATTTAATGAAGTTTAGCACGATCATTCCCCTAAGAGATGCCAAGATGCCAAGAAGCCAATATGAACGTAGAGCTCTCTAATTGGATGCATTGAACGCAGAGATCCTTTGTGTCGGGCAGTAGTTGGCTATGGGCCAAGGATGAGGGTGACGGTGAGGGAGGGGGGCGTCATCGGTGACGGATGCTCGGCCCCCACAGATAAATGCTTAAAAACTGTGGAATAATGAGATAAACGCGAAAAATTAGCGATCGAAATGGCAGTTCAGCACGGTTTTTGGATCTGGGTTCGATTTTTGTTTGAGTTTTGCCAGGGTTTAATCCAATCACGCAGTTGCATTTACTTACAACAACAACAAAAACAATAACGACGGCAACTACAGCTACATTATGTTGTTAGCCTAATTGTACGCCAATCGTTGTTGCTGTTATTTTGCATATTTTGAAATTGTTATTATAATTGGCCATCATGGCTGCCCCAGCAGCGAATGTGTGCCGTCTAATAAAGGCCCTGTACACGTCCATTTTGACCAACTCCTCCCGTAAACGAAAACGTTTTAAAGCTTTTCATAAGCACTTTTTGCCGTTTTACCTCTTTTAATGATGTTGCCAACAATCCAATTTTTCTCAGCGCGTCCCATCGCAAAAAACTTCCGAGTAAGCTTAACACTGAGTGCTCAGTCAATGACAATTTGGAACTTTACAATGAGGTACGACAGCGGCTTTAACATTTCCGGCTTAAGCGAAGTCGCTGATGGCGATGGCAATGTTGTAATTACTGTGCGCTGCATTAAAACCAGAGAAAGAGAGAGGGAGAGGGAGAGCGAGAAAAGTGGTCAAACGTTTTGCTTGGGGCTGCAATCAGCAGGCAGTTATTGGTAAAATTAAAAATTAATTATTTTATACAACATGACTAGATATAATTTTTATAATGTAGAGCATTTCATAGAGTATTTTTTACCGCAACGTTTTAGCAAAAAAAAAAACTATTGATATCTTAACTGTTCAGTTAAACAATTGAACATCAATTCTTGTATTCGTGTTGCTATAAAAATCACACGATAGGCCCAAATCAATTGATTGCATTTATTTTATAGCATACATGCAACATGCAACATGCTTATAATTTAAAGCCTGATAACCAATTGATCTTTCGATAGAAATCACTTTCACGCCAACTTAGAGCGTAGCTTTTGCTGAAAAATATAAATTTTGTACATATATGTGCGTTTTTTTTTCAATGGGAAAGTCTAAACGGCCAGATGGCTGTCATAATTATTACGTTGAACCTGGTATATGTAGGTCCAGATTTAGCGGATCACTGATGATATGGACTGCGTTTCGATACGCCTTAAAGTCCAGAATATGTTTTATTCCCGCTAAAACCAATGCTGAAATGTATTAATTTGCTGGATAGTGAACTTGTTGAATTTGCTGGATACCTTTACGGGGATAATTGAATAATTTCAGCAGGACAATGCCCCAATTCACGCTACACGCCCAACAAAGGCTTTCATAACCAACCTATTAAGCTACCTATTAAGGACTTATTTGAGGACCTATGAGAAATTTTGTCAGCTATAGCTTTTAAGAACGGACGACAGTTTGAGTCAGTAAAACAGCTAAAAAACATTGTGGAATCTAATCAACGAAATAATTTTTAAAGAATTGGCGGACTCCAAGCCTAATCGTCTTTATAGGATTATTGCTGCATATGATAAACATATGAACTATTAAACAAAAAGTCATCAAAGCTACAAACTGTACAATAGTCACGCAAAAATTATGTAAGAAGTATTTTTATACCCTGAACCCAATGAAAATGGGTAAAAAGGGTATAATGGTTTTGTTAAAATGTACGTAACAGGCAGAAGGAGGCATCTCCGACCCCATAAAGTATATATATTCTTGATCAGGACGACGAGCTAAGTTGATTCAGTCATGCCCCTCCGTCCGTCCGTCTGTCCGTCTGTCTGTCCGTTTGTATGAACGCAGCGATCTTGGAAACTACAAAATCTAAAAAGCTGATCTTGGTCTCATTCAGTTCGTACATATCATACGCAGAATAAGTTTATCATTTTTTTCGATAACTTGCTCCGTTTCATTAATATCGATACAAATCGATAACAACCTTATGTTTTTTTCACAGTAACTAAAAAAGTTACAGGCAACAATTTTAGTGCGTTTGACTAGACGCAGATTTTGATACCTCCAGATTTTGGATACCTCTCCACAATCACACCCAGTATCGACTAAACCATAAAAATCGCAAATCATATACTACAGTCCTGAAATTTAGTTTGTACCTGTATTTCAGTGCTGCTAATAAATCCTGAAAGTTTCATAACGAACATACATCTAGTTTAGCAGAAAATAAAGATTTCGTTTCTATAGTGGGGCACACGCAGCAACCGAGTAAAGTGCGTGCGTGAGTGTATTTGAGAATTTGTGTATGTATGTATGCATGCAAACGGGTTGAAATGCTTTTGAAGACAGATTTCAGGGTTCAGGGTATCTCCTAGTCGGGCGGCCCCGACTAGAGCCCTCTCAATTGTTATTTTATATTTTATTTGTATGAGTTAAACCAAATTTAAAATGTGGTGCTCTATTTTGTGTTTCTACTCATTCGTACCATAAATAATAGATAAAGTTTTACTCATTTGAATAGTTTAAAATTATTTCTTTAGTTTAATGATCTATGCACACATACTTCTTTCTTTAATGTACATTTTACTTTTTATTGTGTAAGATTACGCGATTAGAGGGCAAGATCATCGTTGGATGTTATGTATATATTATTAACATTGTATGGTATATCTATGATTTTTGTATTCATATTAAAAATGTATATGATGAGAAAATACAAGTTGAATCCCGTTCCTCCTCTGGGAAGGTGTTGATCTTGGAGAAACTTTGAACTGGATATAGAATCAGTGCTGTAAATCATGCTTGCAGCCCTTTTTTGCTTATTTATATATTTTTAACAGGGCCGATCTATGAATCCTTCCGTTTTTTGGTGGCAATGGGACAAGTATTATCGTTGCATGTAACGCCACCGTTTCCGTTTTGCAGTCTCTCTCGCTCTGGGGAAGCCGTGTACCGTTGCGAATGCACGTGCATGTGTATGTGTGCGTATATTAAGTTGTTATCTTGTTGCTGATGCATAAATCAAATAAATTTGTTAAATTATATCTATTTGAATTTTAACAATATCAACTCTTGAATATGTGCAGTGGTTGTTTTGCAGTTATTTAGTTTTTTCATTTCAATGTATATCTGTATATGAATATGTTTTTGTATTCATACTTTTTTCTCAACTTGCGCACACTTAAAAATGAATTTAAATAAATTTCACGCTTGGTTAAGCCAAACAGACAGCGACAGGCGAAAGCGAGACTCACACACACACACGCACATTCAGAGAGACAATTATAATAATAATCATTTACATTTGACATTGGCTGACTGAGTGGCAGCGACAGCGACGCCGACGCCGACGCCAACGTCGACATCGGCTGAGTGTTAATTTATCATTTGATTTTGAATTCTCAGCTCGCTCGTGAGAACAATTAGAGAGTTTGCTTACTTGTTATGGCGATAATGATGCCCAGGACACGGACTCACTGACTGACTGATGTCCTTTTTTTGGTGGGCATTTGCATAAAAAACGCATAAAGTGCAACCGCAATGCGACAATTGCCAATTGCAATTGGACTGGGCTAATTGAGCGCTCAAGTGGAAGAACGCGTCGCTCGATTCTCACAACCCATTTCTCAGTTCTAATGTCTCGTTGCTCAGCCCGATTCATTACCAAATTGCTGTGCTGCTGCCAACTTTTGATTCCGCACGCGCTCCATTTGTTGGCAATTAATTGAAACAACGACAATAAGCACATTGACAATTGTTGCATTAGCGTTAATTTATGTGCGGCCAGTCGCCGTCTCTATCTCTAATCCCAACTCCATCTCTATCGGAACTCTGTAGTTCTATCTCTCTTTCTAGATAATTGCGTCGCGGGTGTCTCATTAAAACACTTTTTTTTATTTTTGTTGTTTGGCTTGTTATGCACATTGTAGTTGTTGTTTTTGTTGTTGTTGGTGTTATTGTGGTGTCTATTATTGCGTCTAAACTTTTATCGCTTTTGGCATCTAACTCTAACCAAAAGCAACGAGCGAACACATGGAACAATGCCACCGTGGCAACACTGAGTAGCATAATTATAATTATATCAAATTTTGCTACCATTTAAAACGCATTAAACGCGCCGCAGCCAAATTCAAGACCTAAAAAAAATAATAAAATACCAAAAAGAAAAAAAAAGAAAACAACAAAAACCACGTTGAAATCGAAATATCTCAGGTTTCAAGGAGAAAAGAGTAGGAGAGACCAAAAGCTGACTAAGAATAATTACGTGAA
The DNA here is from genome assembly GCA_035043915.1 of Drosophila paramelanica. NCBI lineage: Eukaryota > Metazoa > Arthropoda > Insecta > Diptera > Drosophilidae > Drosophila > Drosophila paramelanica. Next base: position 26,277 of record JAWNMO010000392.1, read on the forward strand.
ATTGTTGCTGCTTTTGTTCAATTATTTATAGGCTAGTTTATTCAAGAGCCCGAGAAATGAAAAGTGACCGAATATATGTAGTTGAGGGCCATTCATAACAGCTCTTAATGGACCCAGACAATGGAGCATGCGCTAAGGAAAAACAGAAAGAGAGATTTATAATGATACACAAGACAAATAGGGACCAAATTTGGCTTTAAATAATAATGTATTTAAGAAAATGGATTCAATAATATAGCTAATTTTTAATAAATTTATAATATTCCAAACTTACACAAACTACCATAAAAAGATATACAAATTCCACCTGGAATATATCCAGTCAAGTGACCGATAACACTTTTCTTAAATAATATCTTTCTTAATACTTATGTAAAATCGTCTTTTTCAATTTCTAGTATGACCGGGATTTAATTCATTTGACTTTGTTATACACAATGCCGAGACACATAGTTATTAATTCTTAAATTCAGATTGAAAGAATATTCGTTTTCTTAGAGTTCTTTCTTTTCGGAAGAATTTTGCATATATTTACATAAAAATTTAGTAATTAAACCAGATATATCAGTGTATCGGGAATAGACGACAGAATCGTGAACAGAGAATGGATAAGCAACAGCAGAAATTACACTCAAAATTTTATTTTAACAATTGTAAAATCCACCTATTAACTTAGTTGTGTGGATTGCATACATGCGAGTGTGTCTGTGTGTGTGTGTGAGGTAATTGCGTCAAACGTGCTAACAGACGCAATAACACGAAAACGAAGACAACAATAAAAACAGCAACAACACCATCGAAAACCAGTGACAGTGACAGTGACGGTGGCAGTGACAGTGCCGGTGACGGTGGCAGTGACAAGAAGGTGTACGTGAGCGGGAAGCCGTGGTGATGATGATGGTGGTTTTGATGATAATGATGATGATGACAGCAGTTTGTTGACAAAACAGCCAAAACCGTTAAGTGCATTTTAGTTTATATTTTAACAGTTGGTTAAGTTTTGTTTAGTGATTTTAATAATTGCGCAATGTCAGCGCCAACGCCAACGTCAAATGCAACCGCGACTGCGACTGCAACTGCGCTATTGTGTGGCGCAAGACACGCAAGGTGCAGAACAAATGCCAGGGACGGAGGGGTTAATTGAAGTGGATGTGGAACTGGAAGTGAACGGCGCAAGGAACTGCAATTCGCGCGACAGGAACAATTAAACAAGCAGCGAAGCGCAACGTTTATTTACCCTATCTGATAACCGCAATCCCCTCGCCAGCCACCCTGTTCACCTCTCGCACTCCCCGAAAGTTGCCTAATTCTGTGCGCCCCTCTCAGCATTCGTTCTATATGTAAATGTTGTGCCGTCGCAGTGGAATTGTCTCATTTATCAGGCGCGCAGGCGCAGCTCAAGAAATTTCTCGCACTCGCCAAACGAATTTAAATATTATAATCGCATTGTTTAAAAAAGCAGCCACAGCAAAAGCAAGATAATACAATTTATTTTCTCACGCCGAATCTAAAATGCTCTCGCCTGGTATATACTTAATACTTGTATTGCGATAAGTAATATATATAATGAATTAAAAAAGCACACAGCATGTACATATATTAAATTTATAAAAATTATACTTTTACTCTTATACTATTTTAGGTGCAAAATGATTTAAAATGAAAAAAGTATTCTCTTTAAAATTGAAATAGCTTTCAAATGGACTGTTAATTGGATAAAAAATGTAAGCCCATATTGATATTGAGCAACGTAAATACAGTTATACCCCGGAAGAAGTGAAGGTATTACAAGTTCACAGTAAATTTTAGTCTTTTGGCAAATCCCCAAATGGCTTGCATTTTTGTACAGCACTTTGGACCTGTCCCGCCGAGGACTGGACGGCCGATAAGCATCGCTTCCGGTCTCTGGGCTGGCGTTGGTGTTGCTGCGGTTAGTGGTGTGTGTCAAATGGGGTCTGTGGCACCTCGCCGCCCCTGGCATGGGCCATAAAAATGCGTCTATCTCTTTTGTTTCGTTCTGTTCTGTTTCTGTTGCTGTTGCTGTTCAGAGATAGAAAAATGCGATACTAATTTTTGGTACCTACACTTAATTTCACTATTTTGTGTGTCGTTCCCTCAATGCGTGTGAGTGCGTGTGTGTGTGTGTGTGTGCCTCGTGCATTTTAAATGGAAATCTGTAAATTTGTTTTTATTGTCATTATAATTTTGTTGGTCGTGTTGTTGTTAGTGTTATTGTGTTGTAGCTGGTTCTACTTGGCTGATAGCGTTTAGCACCTGACATTTTTAGTGGCAATTATAACAGCGAGCAGCAAAGAGTCAACGAACCTCGGCCCACAACCAGACAAATGCTCATCGCGTCTGAGAGGGAAGAGAAACGAGAGCGGCTGAGATCGGCAGTCAGTCTGCTAACGGTTCTTGTGTGTTTCATTAGAAGGCCATTAAATAAATGCAGAGTTTAAACTATCGCATACTTAAAAACTACAACAACAAAAATGGTTTTACTTAGTCAGTCAGTTAGTTAGTTAGTCCAACTAGAGGCACAAAACGAAACGAAACGTCATGTTGCATGTTGTCATGAGTCATAAAGCAGAGTTGCATGTGCAGCTCTCAGGCCAATCCACAGCAACAGCAACAGCAGCAGCAACAACATCAGCAACAACATGCAGAAAAGTTTTATTGAAAGTCGCAGTCGCAATGAACACAGCTTAAAATTAAATTAGAAAATAAAAATGCAAACAGTAAAAGGAAAAATAAAATACAAAAGAAGGAAGTGCAAATTTTAGTCGGTTAAATAATAGCGACATTCGAGTGCTCTTTAACAATTTTTTAATATTTTTTTTTAATTACTTGTGAAGGTAAGTACTAAAATTTCTAAAAAAAAAAAAAAAATGCTAGATATTGTTAAATGTTAGAATAATATACTCTTAGTTCTGAATATTAAAATAGAAAGTTACCTATAGTTACCGCTTTTCTACCTCATCTCCAGTCTCTTTCTAATTACGGCCAAGAAATGGAGTCAAAAGCAGCCGGTCTTGATTTCTTGGTTAAAAGGCAGCGTATAGTTACTGCTAAAACGCAAGCTTTATTATGCCGTTCTTCCCTTTTACTAAATTGTTCCCTTCGGTTCGCGCCCCTGGCCAGTCCAGGTTGCTCCCATTACGTATTGTGTAGCGTTTTTTTCTTTTTTTCTATGTACTATGATTACGTTTACGATTACATAAGAATATAATATCGCAATTAATCGCATTTAACACAAAAATGTTCGGACCGTTCAAGGCAGCCCCGAACTTTGCGTGCTGTTGTTTTTGTTATTGTTGTTACTATAAATTTAGATGGTTGTTGTTGTTGGAGCAATCTCGACACGACATACAACAATTAAAAAGTTTTTTAATAATCGCGCCGTTTTTTCTTGAATTTAATTTGATGGCTTGTCGGGTTTCGCTGACTCTGGTTGCCATTTTGAATTGGCATGTGATTTCAGTTAGCTATACACCGTTAATCTCCTACATTTTCCAATCTCCCATTAAAAAAAAATTTTAAACGAGAAATTCAGCATTTATATTTTCGTATTTTATGTTATTTAAATAGACGTTTTCATATATAAACAAGTAACAACGTTGCAGTCGGGTGTAATCGACTGCGCAATACTCATTCACTGAATAATAACAACTAAAAACAGCCGTAAACAGTCTCAATTATGATTGTTATTTTGAGAAATATTGACATCATATTGTTGATTACTTTAAATCTTAAATCTGTATCTGACACGGATATGCACGACTGCAAAAAGGACGTTACACAAGCTCAATACACTATTTCATTTAGTAAACGAGTATATATATTTAATTTTTTTTGGCAAACATGCTAGGTACCTGCTTGAGTATTTACACACATTCTTGAAGCCATATTTAAACTCTAAAAATTTAAAAAAAAAATAACAATAAACAAGAATTTATTTAGCAGCTTGCGACGTGTGTGTAGAAAAACATTTAAATATTTACAGGGTATCTGTTACTTCTCTTACTTATTTCCAGATTGGAGAATGCATTGTTTAGATCGTTGTTTTTATATCTATTTTACGCATCTGAGCGCGTCTTTGCGTTTATTGTACCGATATTGTATTTTATTTGGTGTTTAGAATAAAAGATTTATGACTACAAATTATGGTACTTTATTGGGCGATAACATTTCCGTTTGCTCGTCCCGAAAAGCAACAAAATGCCGAAACTACTTAAACTCAACTTAATTTCTTGGCCAACGCCAAACGAAAATGAGACCAGCAATAAAAATTAACAATTAATCTTGAATAAAACATCTAACGGCCACAAACCATAGAAACACTTGGGACCATGTCTCGGGTCTCTGGTCTTAAATCACCATTCTCCAGTCTCTTCTCTAGTCTATAGTCCAAGCTATTTTTTCTTCTTTAAAACCAATTGAGTGCCCATTATTAACGCCGAAGCGAGCGACTCATAAAACTGAGAAATTTATTCTCACACCCAATTTGAGCTCGCTGCTAGATAAGGGGCCGTCTTTTGATGAGCCACGTTTTCTTCTCCCTTCTGGCCATACTTCACATAGAGACCACATTACCACACCCCCATCCAGCTGAAAATGGCTCATTAACGCGCTGAGGAGGCCACTGCAAAACACACACCTTATTTTGTCATTAATTTGCATATGGCAAGCAGATTCAACAAGAATATAAAGAACCGAAGTTGATGCCGAAGGCAGACGCGGGATCCACCCCCACGCAGAGTGGCGGCCGAAGCTCGCCCCCAAAAATGTAAAGATTAGATTAAATGCAATGCTCGGCCGGGTCTCGGGTATAGTGTGAACATAACTCTTAAACCAAATTACAATAAATCATTCACAAATTCCACTTTTCACCTAATACAGCGCCACCATCCACCAACCACTGGGCACTGACCACTGGCCACTGCCCCGGTAACCAGGTAACCAACCAGTCAAATTTGAATAATGTGGTAATAATAGACGCGCTTCAGTTGATGTAATGAGCGGTAAGCAGCGAACTGAGTTTCTCGACTTCAGTCTTGGGTTTTCAGGTTCGCGTTTATCTAACTGTCAGGTCTGTGAACACTCGTTCTTTAGCTCCCGACCCTATAAATTAGTTTTTAGCAACAGCATTTAACGTGTAACGAACCGTTGTAGTTTCTTGGGCGCATTTGAATTTTTTACTACATATTTGCTCGCTGCTCATTTTTTCCGCCTCAGCGAACTTTTGCCCACATCTCGCTAGATAATTAATCACATAGCCAAATTATAAAGACACACTAATATGTACAGCACACACATACACACAGAAACACTCATTTCATATGCATATTAACATTTGTTTTCAGATAAGCAAGTAGTTAAATAGACGGTTCAGCTTGTAATCAGAGATCCCATTTTATAATTATGCATAATTTTTTAAAAGATCTGTGAGAAGTCAATGAGATACAAAACTTTATCTTAATATCTAATATGAGCTAGTGTAAAATAATTGGTAATGTTTTGGAATATTTCAAAAAATATTCTTAATTAAATATTGTATAGAAAAGCCTTTTAACATGAATATCGTAAAGCAAGTTACATTATATACATATATAAATATATCAATCAAATTATTATATTTGGCTGCTCGACCTTGACGTTCTATTGGCTTTGCGCCAGTAATAGATCGTTAAGTTAGCTAAAAGTCTTGACTAATCGACTGAATTAGTTGAGGACAAAAACACACAAACAAATAATCTGCAAAGTTGGCTGACATGCAGTCTTTGCACCTGAGGCTCACCGGCAAAATTGGCAAGACGTGAAAATGACGATGGGGCGGCTCACTGAGCTGACTACACGCTTTTCCAACTGTAGCGACGCGTCGCGACGGCTGCGCATGCGCAAAACGACGCAAAGCGACGACAACGACGACGGCGACGCTGGTAACTTCCGCTGTAGTCTAAAAATTTATGCAGTTTTAAGTAAATTTGTTAAATGCGCGCTTTAATGCTTCGTTAACGCTTCGTAAATTTTTCACAAAAAAACCAGGCAAAAAGAAAAACTGAGCCAAGACTTTAACAAGCCAACGCCGCAACGCAATAGAACGCGAAGTGACGCGACGCGACGCGACGCGAGGCGAGGCGACGCTGGGGCGCAGTTCACGAGAAGCGAGAAGCGAACAGCGCATAAAAGTCAACCACCTGTAATGAACTGACGCCACCGCAATTTAATTCACTCTCCACACCACGGCACAAAGCACCATTCGATTCCACTACAGTTTGAGTTGATGCAAAGCACAGCTTAGCTTCGACCGGGAATCCAACTGGCAGACGAGCAAGGCGCAATGCTCAGGGCCGCCTAAAGTTCGCTCAGTGCTGGCTTCTCGGCTCTCTGCTGTCAGTTTGCAGCGGTGCAAAACTGTGCGCCCCGCTAATGAGCGCAGCGAGAGCGGCTGCAGCCTGTGGCCAGTTGGCTCTGGATGTGATTGTTGATGTGGTTCTTGACGCAAGCTCTTAATTAGTCATAGTCTTACTTACATATGTGCCGTCCAAGAAGAAGACGGCCTTGCAGCAGTAGTTGCTGCTGTTACTATTGTAGTTGTTAATGTTGCTGCGGTTCCAGAATTCCTTTGAAATTTAATCTATTGTAACTAATTAAGCTGCGACCGGTGGCCCAAGGAAAGCGCTTAATTTACTGTTAATATTGCTGCTTGCGGCTTTTGCATCAATCGCTGATGCGAACTGCTGCAACAACACAAATGCTTCTTCGCGTCTCCGCGCCCCCGCCACTCCTCGCTGCCCACAATTGTTTGTAAATTGTTTGCATAACATTTTACACCAGTTAACTAACGCGCGCGCATCTATGAGATACTTTTGCCACAACTGCCGCACCACAAGTTATAATTACGGCGATGCTAAATTTGTGTTGGGACTTGCTTAACTCTGTTGTTGTTGTTGCTGTTGGTAATGCTAATGTGGTCGGCATAGCCCGTTGTTAATGCGTTCCCAACAGTATCTGCTGCTGATGCAATCAATCTAATAAACATATGGATAATACTCATCTTACACTCCATTGTCCGCTTCTTCCGTTGCCAATGCAATTGTATATCATATTCTCGACTACTTTATTGGCTCGCACAAATGTTAATGTATCTTTATGCATACATAAAAAAGTTAGTCCGAATTGACTGACTTGGCGAAAGGGTTGAAGAGTTGACATTTTTGGACAAAGGTGTAGTTATTGAAAATTCTGATTAAAACAAATAAACAGTTTATTTTAATGAAAATTGGTAAGCTTGTTGCTGCTTTTGTGTATATGCGCATTTTCCATTTGTTTTGTGTTGTTTTGCAACTAAAACAATAAAGGCGGAAGAAACGTCGATTTCTCGATTACGAAGTCAAAAGTTCGACTTGCCTCCTCAGCATACACAGTCCACATTTTTGCACTCGTTCACGAAGTGAAAATAGTATATTGGTTTTGTGCAATGTCCGTCCGTCCGTCCGTCTGTCCGTCTGTCCGTATGAACGCAATCATTTTCGCCGCTATTGAAGCTAGTGACTTCTGGATGAATACTCGTGTGTACCCGCGTCAGATAAAGTGTTAAGGATTTTGGGCTGCGCCCACTGGGGGCGTGGCAAACCGATAACACCTAAAATCGCATATTGCTTAAGTCCACAATTTTAAAGTAAAGTAAAGTCCACAGTAGTAAAGTAAAGGTGACTAGTGTCACCAAACTTGGTATGTAGATAGCTGGTGTCCTGCCCCACAAATTCCGCCCTTGATATCCCTCCCACTAAAATATCGGAAATGCTTATATCTCCCACAGTTTTTAAGCTACAGTCACTTAATTCGGGATATATATTAGTGGGAAGCTCCCCCAAAAGTTACAGAAAAATATTTGCGGCCAGTACTCCCCACTCCCCCACCCGCCCCCACAAACCGCGAAAATCTATATCTTGTACAGTTTTGAAGCCAGAGGCACAAAATTGCACATTGCACACTTGACATCCCGGCCATACCCACTATAACGCCCCAAACCTTGTTTTTTATTTATTTTTTTACTTTTATTTTAAACGAAGTATGGACATTACTACATTACTGTCACAAATTAGGCAATTTATACAAACGTGGATTTCTATTAGATGTATGTATAAACATACCAATTTATATTGTGCAAGGATGTACCTTTGAATTTTTAATAGTACTCCTATAACTTAATGTTTTTTGCATTTTCGTTTTTCAGTCTTATGGAAATCATTAGTTGTTCACAGAATGTACAAATTTTGTAGGTTCATGGTTCACGGTTGTAAGCCTGGTTTATCACATCCCTGAGCATAGGATTTGGTTCGAATTTTGGTTTGTCACATTATTTTAAACAAATGACGTGATTAGTTTATTTAAACTTGAACCAATTAAATATTGCTATTAAAATATAATATAATAATAAAATACATAAAATATATTGTTATTTCTCTCCCTCTCTCTCTATCTCTCTCTCTCTCTCTCTCTCTCTCTCTCTCTCTCCCTCTCTCTCTCTCCTCAAAAGCGTTGCATACTTTGCTTTGCAGCTTTTGAAGCAGCCAATCGATTTCTGCGCAGGCCATAATTGAGCGCTGGCATTAACCCGGTAACACATTTTACGCCACAAGCCGCCCGTTTCGCGTCTCGTCCCCCCATGGGCAGCTCTTAAGCTGCCTGATTGTAATTCGCTGTGTATGCTGCGTGCATCCGCAATCGGTATCTGTATCTGCATCTTTGAATACGAATCTCCGTCTTGCGCTCTTCAAATGGCCACTTTTAGGCAGGCTGTCAATATTCGTTAAGCCATTTCATATGTCGTTTGTATGCTAAAGTGTCAAGCCTGACAACAGTCCCGACGTTTGCTTAATGATCTCGCAGCCTCTCTTTCTGCTTCGCGCGTGCTCTCTCTCCTTGCACTTGCTTACACTAAGCAAAAATGTATGAGCCTAAGCGATCGGAAGTATCAAACGGAATATAGTCGAATCGAGAGGTTTAAAAATTGCTTCCCTTTTATGCTGATTTAATATTAAGTAAATAAAAATGTTCTCTTAAATGCTTCGATTAATTGGGACATATCATTTCGATGTGCAACGGTATCTACCGATTTAATCTCCAGTAACAACAATATTTTTTCAGCATCATTTTTTTTTAAATAAATATTTTATTTACTGGTGAAGAGATACTTAAGCTGCAGGCCAATAATAAAACATTCAACATATATTTAAAAATAAAAAAATAAGAAATAGTTTATTCGAATAACAATTAATTTGGTTCAGTGTAAACCAAACGCAGCAAATAAATCATAAATACAAAATCAAGTTGACGGTTTTCTTCTTTGCAATTATCAGCATTATGTTTTCGCTAAAGTTGCGCCCGGTTGTGGCTTCGGTCCAACCCCAACCCAGGGACTCTCGCTCCCCCACTGTCCCGGGCATTGAGTGCCACCCCAGCCAAGCTTTTTAATAAACTTGTTGCAATCACAACAAAAATACAAAAAAAAAAAAAATAAATAAGAAAAATACATAAACAACTTATAGCCGTAGCAGCAGCAGCAGCAGGCAAAAAACAGAAATTATAAATCGTTTCTGACATTTCAATTGACAGACACCAATGAGCGAGTTAATTTTCCAGCCAAGACACAAACAGTTAAGCGTTAAGCACACAAAAATGCTCCGCACGGCCGAGACGGTGGCTGCAAAATAGCACTCGACACCGAATTGATGCTGGCTGTAATTCAGCCCCTCCACCGGTCCGTCCTGTCCGGCTACTGTGTAAACTGTCGCTCAAAGTAGCGATCAATGCCGTGCGAGGCGATGCGCAGCAGCAAATCCAAAATGTGATTAATTTCGTGCATATTAGAAATCATTTTTCAATTACCAACAATTTTTATAAATCGCGATCCGGGGGCTACTTACTTGCTGGCTTACTTACGGCCTGTTATGATTTCTGACAACTTATCAAATCGAACGACAGAAAATCAAAAGTGATATCAATAAAGAGATCAACGAGCCGTCGTGTAAAACTGTTAAGAGAAAGCAGAAAAAAGAAAACCCAAAGCCAGAGACCAACAACAAAGTGATGAATGAACGTGTAGAAAATTGTGGCAAAGGTAGGTAACAGACGATCTGACAAGCTGACTAACTGGCAAACTGGCAAACTGACAAACTGACAAACTGATAAACTGTCAAGCTGACGATCATTCGCTCGACTCGATCGCCTCGGTCAAGCAGACAGTCAGGCAACAGTTTACCATCAGCTGCCACTGCTTAACCTCCCGTTATCCTCTGCCATCCAACATCCACCATCTACCATCCACCATCCTCCACCGTCCACCGCCGCCGTCTTCAGACTCTTCCTCCCAGCCACGTTTAAGTCACTGCACAACGCAACGCAAAGCATCGCGATCTTTAAGCTGCTTAGGGGATTAGTGTTTTGAGACATTTGACACGTTAACATTGCACACACACACACACTTATATTTATATATATAAACTCGGTCTTGGTCTATATAGGTAAATAAACAAGCGAGCAACCGGCAACTGCCCCACTAAAGGAAGTGCGTTGCGCCGCATAGGAAATGTATCCAATGAATGCGCACAAAACTCAAGTAGCCGATAGAACAGAGCCATTGCCCGAGCCCAACACACAGCGCTTTTTTTTGAGTGTATGTGTGTGTGTGTGATCTGCTACAGTAGCCGATGACTGCCTAAAATGTGACAGGTTGTGGCAACTAATTGATAGCCGTATGAATAGATTCACGAATAACCCAGTAACCCACCCAGCCAAACCAGATTCAAACGCCTGTCAGTAACATAAATGTGGGTGCAAACACAGGAGTGTAAAGTTAACAGCACTGAATAGGGAAAAAAAATTATGCAAATTAGGTAGACATCTAGATATACATTTTATGTTAAAAAAGTTCGGTCCGAACTGAACTGTATTAAAATCAAGAACTTTTGAATATGTATATTCAAAATATTATTATGTATATTTTTGCATACTTCGTAGAAGATATTATATCTTTAAATTGAACATAAAAAAAAAATACATTGTTAAGCCTAACAGAATTCCATTGGCTCATTTTGCATGGTAACGCTTTGCAAGCAGTAATAAACATAATAAAAATTGTGAATGGAATGAATTTAAATCAATTTTGAATATTTGTACCAAATAACATGCTACATTATTGATTGGATATTTATAAAATACTAAATTAAAAACTGAAACTTTTTGTTGAGGTGAACGCGTATTTTCATTGCACTCCAAGTCACATCCATTAAGTGAATGCAATGAAATGAAAGTGAACCAAGATTCAAATACCATTAACACAATTTAAAGCACTAATGAATATATGTTAAGTACAACTATAAATCATGAGTACGAATAACAAACACACCTCTGGAAATTCACTCACTTCAAACTTATTCGCACTGATTTACCGCGTGCGCTTTTCCCATCGATATTTTCTAAACCGACCACAGAGCAAATTCCGTCGCAGCCGCTGTCTCTGCCTCTGCTACTTACCTGTACCTGTACCCCTGTCGCTGTTGGAAAAAACGTTTAAGACACCTTTTTGGTTACGCGCCAATGCGCAGCAATGCAGCTAAAAGCCGCGATGCACTGCAGCAACAGCAACAGCAACAGCAGCAGCCGTTCCCAATCCCGACGCAGCGGTTGCTGCTGCTGCTGCTGTGAGCTCAAACTGAAATTCGTTATCTTAATCTTGGCAAATTTAATTTAAACTCAATACGCAATTTACGCAAAAAGCATTTTAGATAAAGGACACAAAAGTGAGCAGCGGCCGCAGCTCAGAGAGCTGAACCGGGGAACCAGAGCCGGGGCCAGAAGCGGCTTATACAGTCGATGCCGCCACTGTTTTAGTTGTTGTTGCTGTTGATGTTGTTGTTGCGCATGCGCAGCGCAGCGCATGAAAGTTGACAAATGCCAAAATGCAAGCGGATTGTGTGTGACACTTCTTTTGAGTGGTCCCAAGACGCAAGATGAGGACAAACTCCTGAGTCTGGGGTCTTGACTCTGGACTGCGACTTAACTCTGGGTACTCGTTTCTGCGCATCGCCGATGCATTCAATCGTTCAAAGCATTTTGCGCTAAAACTCACGTGACGAGTGCAATGAAAAAGAAGCGAAAAAATAAGGAGCAGCAGAAGCAGGAGCAGAGTAGGAGCAGGAGCAGGAACAGGAGGTGTACATGTGAATGTAGATGTGGATGAAATGCTGCTCCCTTTTTATCAGATTTCTTAAGTGCAAAGCGAACTTGTTGGCTTTTTGTCATCTTTAATGTTTGAGCCTTAAGTAAAATGTGACACTCGCTTTTGCTTTTGATTGGATTGGCGAAGTGGACGCGTTTCGCATTCGTGGGAACGCCAAAAGCGACAACGAAACAACGAACAAGAAACATGATTGAACAAATCAACAACAAATAGCAAATGCCAAACAGCAAATGGCAATTTAATTAGCACACTTCATTATTCAGCTTAACTGCAATTTAATGTGCAGTAGACAAAGATAGATAAAGTGTGAAAGAGCGCAACGAATAGAGCCATAAAAATTTATTTTCTAGAATTGAAAAACCATGTTAAACCAAAGATCAAAGCGCGCAGCCAAAACATTCATTTTGATTGTTGATTGAGACAAATGAAACGTTCTATAAACTGGCAAAACAACCAGCAATGACAACAGCACCACCACCAACAACAACAACAACAATAACAACTGCGTTGGCCACACGCCGTTTCAAGCTGTTGCTGCGGAGCCTTGTCAAAATGCATAAAAATTCAAATGAGAGTCGTCAGTGAGAGAGAGGGAGAGAGAGATCGCAGCAACACGCCGAACATCAAAGCGCAACAAGCTGCGGCCAACCTTAACTCGAAATCCAACTCCAGCTGAAACTCCAACTCCAGGCACGACTCGGTCAACGTTTCCATGGCAGTGGAGCTGCTTTTGGGTTAGGGTTTTTAGATTTGGTTTCGGTTTCAGTTTCGGTGTTGGCTTGGTCGGCTCTTGTTTCTTCTCAATTCTCAATTCTCGATTCTTAAGATATGGCGATCGGCATTCGTTGGCGAAACTGTGAGATTTAATGCTTATTTGCGCAAAGTCAAAACAGATCTTGTTGGCGGGGCAGCTGGCAAAGAGTCGCGCTAATCATGACATAAAAAAGCGCAACAAACCCGATTTTCAATTCAATTTCAATGCGCGCGGCAATTTAATTAAAGTTTTTCCCTCATCTACCACGCAACAGCGGACATAACAGCCGGCTCAAAGCGTTGAGTACTCGTATAGATGAAAGAGTATGCTCACTTCGTACTGCCTGCTCGGCTGTTGCATTGGTATATTGGGTTTGTGCCATTACCATCCTGCTGGTCGTCCGACCGTGCGTATGAAGCGACAAACTTGAAACTTAGGGTGGCAACTCGATACAAAGCGACAGATTTTTTATGATCACGATCACGATCGACCAAATCAGATATCTTGGAGGTGGATAGGCCGCCTAACGAATCGATATGCCCCACAATTTAAGATCTAGAGTCACCAAGTTTGCCAGATCAATCGAGACAAAAAATATAAGCCGCGCCCACGCTCAATTTTTTTTTCAAAATCGATATTTTTCCGAAAAACAAAACAGTTTTCGACTGTTTTAATCTGTCATTTTACTGTAAACGAGTATTGTATAGTCGGTTAGACCCGACTGCAACGTTCTTACATGTTTTAATTTTTTTTTATTTTATTTTTTTTTTGTATTTGCCGATCTCAAGCCAAATGCATGCAAATCGCTGTGAGCCGTGAGCGGTGTGTCATTAAATTGGACATGCGATTAACATTATTTCACTCTAAATGACATTAAATGCACTTGCAGCGAAATGACTCAACGCAATAGATTAGCCTAAATGTGTGAGCGTGTGATCTCTGCTTGTGTATGTGTGTGAAAATGTGTGCGTGAGCTTTCGCTTGACGCTTTTGTGAACCTGAGGCGTGTGCGTGTGAAAGCTAACCCAACTCGCTTACCGCCTATTTGCTACAGCTCTATTTTCCCTGGCTATATGCTCCCTGGCTGACCTTGAGGGGACACGTGTCCCACCGCCAATTTGCAATTTGATTTGGCGATGTATATCACTCATCGTGCAACTTATGTATTGCATTTTGTTGAACAATGCCAGCTTCCCAGTAAATGCATAATATTGTATTGGAGATGTGTGTGTGTGTGTCTATAATTAAAACTGTCGGAGATGGGCGGGGGAAAGGGGGGAACGTGTTTGCAGCGAGCGTCTGAGAATGTTGTGGTGCACGTCACAACAGGTAATTGGCAACGGGCAGACTTAAACAAAAGGAAATGTTTAAACAAATTATTTTGAATTAAACCGCAGGTATTTATTAATGTTTTGCGCTCGGCCAAGCATGGCGTTTGTAATGCGTTCGAGTTGTTCAGTTTTCAGTTCGAAGTTGTTCAGTTTTGCCAGCGCATTTACGATTTTACAACTGCTTTCGGTACAAAGCGGCGTATGCGTAATTTTAATTTGTTCACGCTGCTCCCGTGCCACACTGACTGCAATACAAAACAACAACAAAAAAAAACGTTTTAATTTCGCTTATCGCTCTTCGCTACGCGGAAGTACGCTTCAATTTTTTGGCCACAAAACACACATAAAACCTGCCAACCCTACCCCACCCACCTCGCACGCAATCCACCATTCACCAAGCAGGCAATTCGTGCGGCATGCAACATGTTTGGTGCAGCAATTAAAACACTGCCGCGGCTTATGCAATGTTTCAATCGCGTATTTATAGATATATATGTACTATATATATACATATATATATATATATAAATATATATATATATATATATATATGTGTGTGTGTGTGTGTGTGTGTGAGTGCCTGTTTGTCTGTGTGCATGCACTCTAGTATTCCGCTTGCGCGAAAGCAGCGTCTGAAGCAGAAACTAAACTGCTTGAGTACTTAATTACAATTCAACCAGTTATTAAAAATCATATTTTAATTGTTAGGCAAACGCATTTCTTTTGATTGCCTCCTTATTTATGATTAGAGTGTGTTCCTAAAATTGAATAGCTTTTAAAAGGCAATTTGCTGGGGAATTTTCGAATATTAAATCAATTTCAATTGAATTAGATAATCGCACTAATGGTTACAGTTGTATACCTGTTTAATTTGCTTTATAGCACTTCTCTTTACTGGTCCGGTCCATCTAATTATAGGTATATATATATTACTTTTTCATTGTGAATTCATAGTACATATGTTAAAGCTCCGTTAGTTAGGATATGTCGTAATGCTAGAAAAAGAAACAATCCCCAACCCTATTAGGTTAGGATTAGGTTATCTTTTGATGAATTATAATCTATAATTATCTTTTTATTTATAGATTTAATCGGTTTGCCACGCCCCCAGTATCTTTATCAGACGTGAGAATATACATACATAGTTTCCAAGTCTTTACGAACAGACGGACAAAAAAAAAAGAACATTACACAAACCCAATATTATCTTTTCACTTCATGAAGGAGTGTAAAAATGCGGCACGTCTGGTTTATGTCAGGAAGGAAATGGCAAACATATAACACCTAAAATCCACAATTACAGCTAGAGTCCTCAAACTTGGTATTTGATCTTCCCCAAACATTGCAATACTTATATCGTAAAGCGTAATCGTATCGCAAAAGCGTATATCTCGCACAGTTTTACAGTTAGAGACGACAAAGTTTAAATATAGATTAGTGGTCACCTTCTTTAAAACCAAAAATGTCTAAAAACCCAATAATAATTTAATTTTAATTTATTGCAGTCGGTAACGCCTGACTTCAACGTACTTACTATGTTTTAGTGTAGCGATTTGAAAATTAGTCTAAATGCATTCGATCAAAGAAAATTTTAGAAATGTTCACTCACGTATGTTGAGTTTTTAAAACCCTTTCCGATTGTTGAGTCTCACAATTAACTGCGATTTCAATATAAGGCATTTACTGATTCCTAAGAAAGAAAGCGAAGAAAATCATCGCTTGCAACCGAATTTATATAGTAATTACGAAATAAGCGCTTTTGGCATAGAGATAATGATTGGCAAGTCTATCGACTGACCCACTGTTCAAATCAGTACCTCCAGCTACGCCAGTTTTAACAATAATATCAGAAATTATTTAACACATTTTGTAATGCTGCAACGGCAACAACAACAGCACCTGACAGATGACAGCAAGTGATTTGGGGAATAGGAAATGAAAGATAAAGACCGACCAAAGCAATAAGCGCAACTAAATAACCAAGAAAAAAGACTGTATTTTGGTATATGTTTGTGTATACTTTTATACATATATATATATTTATTTACTTATAAAGGGGTCTGTATAACTGTCATAATTAAAGTAATTTGGTAGAAAATTTTTAGCCAATTAACCAAAAAGACGCAGAAAATGCGAGGCGAGCGTAGAGCGCTGGAAAAAATGTAACTGACAAACATAAAGACGGACAGACTACTTAGTTTAATACTTTAAAAAGCCATATAAAAGCAACCACAACAGTTTCGGGGACTATTGAGACGATGACGCCAGCAAAAAAAAAACATAAAACTCACAAGTAAAATGCTATAGACGTGTTAGACTATGAGATACACTATGTGTAAAATGCCCTTATAAAATTTAATATATGTACATGTACATTTCAAATTACATCGTAATCTTATTTCGTAGGCTGTACTTTTTATGGTCGACAGCGAGAATGGTTTCCATTTCCACATCTAAATAAGACACGAGTGTCTTAGCTTGATCCTTTATAGGATCGGAAATAATTTACTTTTAATAATGGCGACCTCTCCAATTACTTTTAATTTTTGTTTTAAGAGGGCAAACATTTGTCCGAAAATAAATTGGAAATACCTATGTTGATATGCTTGCAAATGTTATTTGAATTTCTTCGAAGTTTTCGAGACATTGCGGCGACTTTTGTTGGTCGTATTTTTGTTGCTGTACTCCTATGTCAACTTCTTTTTCATCATCCTTTCATCTTCTCCTTTTTCATCCTCGACTCTGACCGCAAAGTTTTGACGCTTAATAAGCAAACCCAGCAATGCGTTAATAATGCCACGCCTTTGTCTGGCGGCCGGTCAATTGCCATTGCCGAGTTGCTAGTCAAATGTCACAAAGAATTTGTCAAAATGTGCAAATTAAAAGCGCAGCGAAAAACAGCGAAGAACCCTCTTCGCTAACATGCAAAACATAGGGTTGCGTGGAGCTGTATATAATTCAAATGCGACTATGATTATTAACAATTACGAGTTAACTATCAATTCAATATGATCTCTAAGTATGAATAAGTTATTCATTTAACTATTCCAACATAGGAATAAGTGGATACTCTACACAAAGAGAAATGCACCGCTCTAATTTGAATCGTTTTATATTAAATAATAATAAAAAATGTTTAGATAATTTCTTTTTATTATGTGATTATTATTGTTATTAATATATTTATTATATTTGAATGTTATATGGACTTGGCGATTTTTTTAACTCAGATAACAATTATGTTAAAAGCTATTTATGCAGCTTTTACAAATTAAAAAGTACCCAATAGAGAATATATATAACGAGTGTTGCAATTAGCAATATTCCGAATTGTAATAAAAGTTCGAAAGTAACAAATTTGGTTTTTAAATGAAGAGATTTTCATAATACTTGAAGTACAATATTCTTGCGTCGGATTCCCATGGTATTCGATAGTTTTCTTAAGCAGCTTCGGTCCGTTCACTTGAAGCGCATTATTAAATTTGTAACTTTTTTCTAAATAATAACAGACTTCGAGACGCACGTCGATATGGCTAGCCAGACAACTGGTTTTGTTCAGTCATGTGTCGTTTCATTCATTCATTCATTGAATGAGACAAACGGCTCATAAAATGCAATCTCATTGTTTTTGTTGACCCACAGTTTTGTCACACAGCTGCCCTAGGAACGCGTCCGACCTAGGCCCAAAGGTATGCGACCACTTGGCTACCGCTTTGCCTTTCCGCTCCGCCCTCTCCAGCTCCTCACTACCTGGCAGACCCACCCACCGTCAGCTCTTTGAATGCTTCGCTTAAATTACAAATTATAATCACAGCCACAGGCAGAGGAGAAAAAGATATGCCATAAAAATCAGAGACACAGCAACAGAAACTCACCACAGTCACGCGCAGCGAAACGGGTAGAAGGGGGCGGGGACGGGGACAGGGACGGGAGAACTCGAAACCAGTCGGCAGGCAAATCGAAAGACAACAACTCTGCGCACGCATGTCACTTAACCCGGGCTCTGGCGCTGTGGTTGGGGCCATGCCCAGGCCCTTGGGCTGAGGTCTGGGTGGTGCTGCTGCTGCTGCTGTGAACGTTGTAAGCGCTGTGAGCGCTGCTCGCGGTGGTTGCCGACGTCGTCGTCTTTGTCTGCTAAGCTGCCTCGTTTAAACTCCGCCTTTTATTTTCTAATTGATTTAAAGTGTGTTAACTTCCGCTGTCGATAATTTTGGTCCAGCCAGGGTGAGAGCAGCGCTGCCTTGCTCGCTAGCTCGCTTGCTCGCATTCTCTCTGTGGCGCAGCCGGGTGACAGACGAGCCATCTCGCTCTGGCGCATGCATCAATCGCTAGTTGAACTTTCGCACCAATAAGCAGCAACGACGGCGATGTTGACGAGTGCCAAAAAAAAATATATATATATATATTTATGTATATACATAAAAAAGCACGTAAGCAGCGCGCAAACAAACAAAAAAAAAAACGCTTGGCTGCCTTTTTACAGCAAATTGTTAATTAATCTTTATGGCGACCGCGCGCCCCGCTCACCAGTCATTGCTGTCTCTCTCCCACTCGTGCGCTTTTAAGCTGTGCCTCGCTCTCTGTTTCTCTGTGACTTTGTTTCGCTCCGCTTGCAGGCAGTTCGTGGGTGTGCAAAGGAATTCGCTCGCAAAGGCGAATTCCCTGTGTGTTTATGTGTATGTGTGTGTTGCTCAGTGGGTGGTTGGCTGCTTGCCATTACAATTTTGACACCTCACACGTCTGGCGTTAACTTTGCCATTGACGCTGACGTTGATGTTAACGTTAACGTTGGCGTTGGCTTCGCTGCTCTTCTCTGGTCTGCTTTGCCATGGTACGCTTGCAGGATGTTAAGTAAAAAGCATTTTAAAAGTTATTTTATGGCATTTAATGCAGTTTTGGATACAGAAAAACTGTGCGTTTAGATACTTTGACTTGAAGTTTGTACAAACACGCATACACACTTGAATATACAGAGGCGAAGACGGACACGGAGTGTATGGTCTGCCTCTCTCTCTCTCTCTCTCTCTCTCTCTCTCTGTCTCTCTCTCTCTCTATCTGGCTCAACAGTTTCCTGCTCTCTGCTTGTGCTTGTTCGTGTGGGTGTGTGAAAATGGCGTACGTAACGGAAACACTTTTATACAATTAGATGAGAGTACGTGGCAAGGATTAAGCATCAGAAGCAGGCAGAAGATGTGACCGTGTAGCTACAGTCTGTTGATTTAAAGAAAGTACAGACAAACTGGATAAATTAGTCCTGAAACCATCAGACTATTTGAAGAAACAACATTTATAAACTGATCGAGCTTTGTTTGAATTTATTGCAAGGACTTAAAGGTATAATCACGAATTCTTTTAAGTTTTTATAGCACTTAAAACACGTGTTAAATATCTCATTTAATATTGAGTGTCGTATATTTACCTTTCAAAAATAATAAGCCATCATATATAATAAATAACATAAAAGTAATGCATATTGTAAGTTTTATACAATCAGTTTTTTAAGCAAGTTTTAAAAATAATCAAATCAATTTTCCTACAAAACCTCGAGAATTGGATTTATGAGTCACATAGCTTCATTTGGATTTTGATTGTTATATCTGGTCGTAAAAAATTATAGCACACAATCATAAATTATATTAATATCAATACAAATATTAATATATTTCACCCCCTAGCTTTAAGTTCTTAGTTCTCCAATACGATTGCTGAAGTGGTATTTAAAGTCAATTCGCAAATATACTTTGTAAAATGAAGTCATTCAAATTTATTTTATACTTAATATTGTTATGCATACATGTAGCTGATCATCAAATGTTTCGTGCGGACTGAGTAAATTAAATTATAAAAAAATCGATAGCTAAAACATACAGTGTCCATAAAAAATGTTTACAAAATCAACAAACAAGCGATGTCCATGCAATGGCCATGCAAAATGACCCATTACCATTAATTAGTTGCGTTTAAAACAGCAACAACGAGAACAACAACAGCAACAACGGTCCTAATAAAATAGCCGGAGTCGATAAAACGATAAACAAACAATAACCACAACAGCAACAACAACGACAACACAAAGTTGTTGCGGCAGTGACAATTTAAGTGCAATTAATTTTTTTTTTATTTTTTATTTATACATTCTTATAATTTTATAAATATACATATACATACATATGTATATATATATATTATATTTATATTTGTGGCCTGCCTGCAACATGCAACAAACTGGACGGTTGGGCAGCTGTGCGGTGGATGGTGGCCGGTGGGCGGTGTGCAGTGCAGCCTTGGCAATTGTTTACCGACTTTTTTATGTTTGTTGCCAAATTATTTGTTGATTTTGCGCCGAGTTGCAATTTTAGCAGCTCAGCGACTCGACAACTGCAATCATGGAGAAGTCTTAATTTTCAGAGGAGCACCAGCAAATAAATTTTATGGCGCTGTTATTAAAAATAATTTGCTGTCACGCCATTCAGCACACGTAATGTTGATTATATTTTAATTAATTTTTACTCTTTAATACTTTAATAATTTCATTTTCATTTTTATAATTTGCCATTTGTGCAAAAAAAAAGTAATCCAAATCGCCCAGAAACCTCAAGTAATGGCAAAAACATTTATTATGCTTGAAAATAATAAAAATTTGTTCATTGGCATATTTTACAAACTGAACAAACTGAACTATCAAGTTGTCATTCAAAGCTCAGCAGCTTGATAAATATTCGGCGTGGTCAAAGGGTTGACGGTATTAGCAACTTGGCTAGGATTGATGCCAATGAGTGTGTGCGGCACACAACAGTCAGTTAAACACTAGAACCCATAATTGAAAACGGAAATATGTTGGTCAACATATTGCTTGGCCGCTGAAGTGGCCTAGAAAAGTGCCGAAAATAAAAAAAAACGAAACCCGAAACCAAAACCAGACGCAAACGCAAACAAAGCGCCGGCTCGAGGGTCGCACGACGGGCGCGCTATTACGTGTAACTGTAATTAAACGAGTCAGCGATACATGATTTTAACGCCTGTCGTGTACCCACAGAAAAAAAGGACGACGTGACGAGCGGACTCAAAAACAGGAAAACACCTGAACCAAAAACAAAAGCAGAGAAAAAAGGCCTCGTCGCTGACCGGTAACAGGTTCGCATTACCCTGGTACGCTTATTGCGCTAAGCGGCTTTTAAGGACTCAGCCTTAGACTAGGACTCCGACTCCAACTCTGACACCGACACGGACACGTTTGTATTTATCTACTCCGAGGACAATGACGCCACAGAAAACGCTTCGTACACAACATGTGCAGCTCTTTACGACTGCTGCGTATGTGTGTGTGTGTGTGTGTGTATGTGTGTGAGTGTGTGTGTGTGTGTGTCCTGTGTGCCATGTCCTGGCCAGTTTTGTTTTCATTGTGGCGAACATAAGTGACCAATTTTATGTGTCATTAAAATTGGACGCAGCCAGAACACCCGCTCGCTGCTGCCACCGCCGCTGCACATAATTAAATTACACCTGTCCCTGAGCTCTGAGCCCTGCTCGCGCCTCGCGCTGAGCCCTTTAGTCCTTACCAAATGCACAGTAGCAATGCTTAAAAGTTCATTAACGCGCCTGCGCGCCAGCTACCAAAGAACTGACAGCGCTTACCGGAAATGGTCTCTTGTCGCTGTACTCTGGTCAGACCGAAAAACGCTCGAATCTAGCCGTCTCTATCGAAGTATGTTGCTACATATCTGATAATAATTAGCCAGAGTAACAACAACTGTTTACAGTAGCCGTTTACGGTGGCATAGCCTTCAGGCGCCCCAGAGCGTCCGTTCTTTCCATTGATAAAAAATTAAAACTGTGAGGTCCAAAAGGCAGAAAGAGAGAAACGGGTAAGCGAGAAACACAAATGCGCTACATGGGCTTTTATAGCAGGCCGTATTCTTTAAAGAAGTTCAAGGAGTTAAATCGAGGGCAACAGCCACTGAGCTGTTGGGTAAGATTGCATCAATTGAAACATCAGTGTGCACAATATACATATCTCATATTATACATTACGTTCAACCTAATATTTTATGCCAAATTGAATTATCATAGCAATATGTTTTTAACCTAAGTTACTTTCATTACTGATGCACGATTCCTTTTATGCCTTTTCACAGCGTATTCCAACTTAATTAATTTTGGTATTTAGGCAACTGTATATTGAATATACATATATGAACATATATTTTTGCTCAGATCACCTTTTTCATTTTTCAGCATATTTAAATTTTTTATCAACCAAATGCTAAATGTTCGTTTTAGCCCTTTTTACTTTATATAATATTACTTTAGCTTTGCCTTGATTCGATTTTCATGTTCTGATTCTAAAAACTTTTGAATTAAGCTGATTGACATAAATAAAAAATAAATTATGTTTTTAAGCCCAATAGAAAAACTATTTGTTATATTACCTCTCCATTATTATCCATTTCATTACGTACTTTATTATGCCTACAATTCATTATTAAAAATAGAAAAATAGAGTTATATCAGTATGTATTCTTAACAATACACATTTTCTCAAAATTAGAAAATATTCCCCATTATGATAACACCATCTTGCGGAAATATTTATTATATCATTTTCGCTGAAATCACGTCATTTAATATTTGAAAAACAGTTGAAAAAGACATAATTCTTTTAATATTGCTATTAAAATGTATATTAGATTAGTTATAAAAATAAGAATTGAACGCGTATTCTTATACAAAATAAAAAGAGTATATTGTTTTTTTGCAATGTCCACTCTACTACCCGCGACTTGGAAGATGTGATATATACTAATGTATACGGGCACGAATAAAGTCTGAAGGTTGGCACATCACGAAAATCTATATTTTCTTCAGTTTTAGCGCTGGAGTCACCAAGATTAGGGATTTCACGTAACCATATCTTAAGATTGAAGCAATTCGGACAAACTGACTTACCCACAGTCGGTTATACCCGACTACAACGTTCTTTCTTGTGTTTGTTACTGAAATACGTTTTTGCGCAGCGTTCGGCTAGTTGCGCATGCCTTAACAAAAGTGTTCATGAAGCGCACGGGAAATACGTTACGCTTAAAACTGATATGACTTGATTCGATTCGATTCGATTCGATTTGATTTCGCTTTATAGCCAGACTGGCTCTGGCTTTCAATTTAAAACCAATCTTGGGGCCCAGACCTAAACGCCGATCATTAAAGGATCATTAGTGCTCATAATCTGATTATAATGCGCTCAGTTTGACTCTGTTTTAGCTTGTTTTTTGTTTCATTCGGTTTTTTTCTTCGTTTTATTTTGTTTTCATTTAGTTTAGTTTTCGTTTTATTAACAACTTTTACCTGATTTTCGTTTTCGGATGCTGCAAACAAAAGCCAAAGATTTTTATGACTTGGACGCCAATTAATGAAGCACATCCCGTTGGTTGCTCGGATCGCGTGTCAGCGACAAATCTTAAAGTTGTAGCTGTATCTGAGCTGGGGGAGCTTGGAGTCGCAGGCTGACCCCTGTGAATGACTCTGGCTATGGGTATGGGTATGGGAATGTGTGGTTTGTCGGGGTTGAGTTAATGTGCCGGAAATAGAATTATGAATACGTTGGCGTGCGTAATTTATGCCGTTCAAAATGGCTCAGCTCGGCTAATTGGTGGCGACGATTGTCGGATCGCCAAGGCTTTTAGATTTATCTATGGCCTAGCACTAAATAAACTGCGGCCCGAAGCCACCTCGCCGAATCCTGAATATGCAGCAGGCCCGTATGCAGACGGGCGTTATAATTTACACTTGAGCTAAAATATTGATACTCGAAAAGCAATTTAGATAAGCCGATGCGACGGCCAGAGACACACACTGGAAATTCCGCTTCACACCTACAGCCGACAATGTCGAAAGGTGTGAAAGGTGTGTGTGCGTGCGAGCGTGTGCGTGTGTGTGTATTTTTGTTTGTGTTATGTGCCTGGCTAAGTGCGTCAGTGCCAGGACGCACTGAGCCTCTGACGCAGCCAAGCAGCTGTCAACGTGCCGAGTCTGCGCAAAAACAAAAACAAATATAAGAACAGCAACCATAACAGCCTTGTTCCGTCTTGGCCTTGTTAGAAGAGCTCAAGTGCTACCAGCTGTCAACAAATGCTAAGCTGGCGTCGCTGCCACGCCTCCACGCCCAGCACTCTTTGTGGCATTAATGAGTGCGATAACATCAAAAGGCTAGACATGATTTGTCAGACTCATACGCGGGTCAAAGGGCAGCACCAGCAGCACTAACAGCAGCAGCAGTGGCAGCGGCAGGCAAGTGCAGCAGTTCTCACACCCGAAAGGAAGTCGCCGCTGCCAAATGTGAAGCGTATAATTAACGTTCATTTATTTTCAAATTAACATTCGATCAATGTGCAACGAAATGCACCGAATTGGAAGCGGAATCGGGAGCAGCAGCAGGAGAAGGAGAAGGGGCGGCAACGGAGATGGCGACAGAGGAGTAGACGGTAATCATTAGCAAGCGCTGCCAGGT
The DNA here is from genome assembly GCA_035043915.1 of Drosophila paramelanica. NCBI lineage: Eukaryota > Metazoa > Arthropoda > Insecta > Diptera > Drosophilidae > Drosophila > Drosophila paramelanica. Next base: position 51,113 of record JAWNMO010000392.1, read on the forward strand.
TTCTAATTTGCAGCCGTCTATTTTACGCCGTTTTCAACTGATGTTCGTAAACAGTTAGCCAACAGGAACTGATTACAGTCGCAGCCAGCCATAACGAGCTGCAAGTGGCAGACTGTACGAGTTGATCTCGTTAAGGACAAAACTGATTGTCAACGTAAAGACTTATTGCTGTACCCATTTTTTATTATATATGATTCTTATTTTACACGTTCCCAAAAGTTAATGCAATGAATTATATTGAATAAATGGAAAAATAAATTGATTCCAGACCTAAAAAAGAAAATTCATAGTTCAACAATAAATATTACATAATTTTTTAGACTCAGTTGAGCATTTAATTTACGTGCTTATACATTTTATTTCATTATCTATATATTATGAAATTTAAATTATAATTTTAAAAATTTAATAGTATAAGCATATGTACAATTCGGAGAACCGCAGTCAAACAGCAAATATGAATATAATCGATTAATGAGAAATGTATAGTGCGAGGTTTCCATTAAATATTGGTTAAAAATATAAATTAAAAGAAAGTCCTATAAGCATTCGTGGAACTCATACAGTATTTCAATTTTTACTTAGCAAATCAATTTGTGGAAAAAATAAAAGTTTTTGTTTTTTTAGCGTGTCCGTGTAAAAAATGATAATATGTACATACATAGCTTTATTAACACTATAAAGAAAACCAAAATAAGCCTAACATATATTAGCAAACCTTCTATTTATATATATTACCCATTTTAAATAATTAATTACATTTAAATTAATTTACTTTTATGTAACTCATTTTAACATTAATTTGAAGATGATCAGATAATAAAGTTTAATAGATTTTTACACATTTTCCACCACAATACTTGCATGTATAAAACCTTTTCACGCATTTTCCATTGTCCGAACCTGACGGGATAGTCCTAAAGTCAAGAATATCCGAATAGCCGCAGGTAACCTAATTGTTAACTTGTAGATAGCAAATTGAGTGTTATTTGAGTTAACTTTTAAGAGGCACTTTACTACAGTTCGCAGACGTAGGGGCGGGAGGACGTAGGTTCTCCATTCCCATTTCGCCCTGCAGCTGACTAATGACAAAGTTGTTCTGGATCCTGTGGACAAAGCATGAAAAAAAATCCAGGCCAAAACTTGACTGTACTTAAAAACAAAGTTGCGACAGTTTCGGGCTCATTTTTGCTCATGGCAATGAGTAAAATGGGTATTTTATAGGATTGCAAATGTATGTAACAAGAGGAAGAATAAAAGTTTAGATGGGAGTTCATTGTAGATCAGTCATATATTTTTATATGTATATGTTTGTGCCAATATCGGAGCTGAAGACAAACAAATTTGGCTTGAAAAGTATTTCTAATATCGGATATAAACAGGAAACTAAAGCCAAACAGTATTATTAGATAGGACCAATAGTTATTTCCAAATATAATGATGTAAATAAATAATAACAAAGCTTATAATTATTAAAAATTAAGCACAAACAAAACTATACATACATGAAAGTATAAATATAAAAAAGGTAAAAAATTATATGTATCTGTAAGTGTACTTTTAACTGAAAATAGAGTATCGCCTTGTCACGTTTTTCTTCGATTTAAGATATTTTGTTTATTTCTATAGCTGCTGTACATTTCACGGACGGAAAAAATGGCGCTAAAGAAAGAAGGAAAAAATGCAAAATGTTTTTAATGTGAACACTTTTAACACTAATGGTGCCGGAATATTTAATTTGGCAACGGCAAGCACCAGGGCGTGGGACGAGGGGGTGCTGTCTAAAAAGAACCGTTGAAAAGCGACGGCCCAAAAGCACATTAAGAGCAACAGCAACAGGGCAACGGCGTGGCAGGTGGATGAAACAACCACCCGGGCAAAAGTACACCGCAAAACATGTCAAATGTGAAACCCCACCGCACAGGCCACCCCTCCGTGTTTTCTGCCCCCACCCCCGCTGACTCGACACGCAGTCCACGCAGTTAGCTGTTGGCAACGCTTTTGAGCTGGAGATGTTGTCGTAAATTTGTTAATTTGGCACCGATGACAACCAAACCAAAGCATGTAAGCGGGGTGAAATCCGCCCAGTAAGCACCATCCACCCACCCAACCACGTCCCAGCAACAGGCAACAGTCGCACTTACCCCAACCACCCTCTCCCCGGGAGTAGTTGTGGCTGCTGTAGTAAGGTAGTAGGGGGAGGGTGTAGCTCTTCTGGTTTGGGCTGTTTTTCAGCAAACATTTTATTTTTTTTTTTTTGCTGTTGTTGTTGTGCGCGTTGGTGTTGCGAGTTAAAATTGTTTTAATGCTGGGGCAAATTTATGCAAATTGCGCTCTTTTTGCATATTTAAAAAGCGAATACACGAGCACTTTGCCAAAGTAATTTGTTACATAATGGAGCCAACTCCAGTTGCAGCACAGAGAGATGCCCTGAGATGCTGCCAGGACGAGAGACAGCAGAGACAGCGCCGACAGGAAGCGAGCCAAGCGCCATGTTGGAAAAGCTTAATTTGCCATAAGTGCGCGCCATTTTGCAGCGTTTTCTGAACTTTTTAATGGAACCTACAAAAGCTATCAACAAGCAAAAAACACAAAAATATAAAATAAAAAAAAACCGAAACGGCCAGCTAATGGGGGATGGAGAGGGGTGCGTTACGTTGCGGGACGGGCATGTCGCAAAATTATGCAAATGCTGTTTGGCTGTTAAAATATGTTAATGCCGTTCTCTCTATGCTCTCTTCCGCACTTTTGTACAGTACTCATCAGTCTTCCGTTTTTTGTTTTAAGTTTCCAGTTCAGTTTCAGATGCCTTTGATGCTTTTAGCATTCTACAAAATGAAAAATCAACACCTAAAGAGCCACATACTCATGTATGTCTGTATTACAAGTCTCATTAACAATCAATCGGTATCTAGATTAAAACAACTACCACAGACATCAACTAATATACACTCAGAGAATAATGCTGCTCACAACCCATCTATAAACGGTCTAGAGTTCGTTAATATTTTCCTTTCGACGTTATAAAACATTTTTTGTCACGAAGTAAAACTAGTACAGACTGTCCCTGTGTCCGGACGAACGCAACTTTTTTCGGCGCTATTGAATATAGAGACTTGAAACTTTCGGTATATACTTGAAGATATCCTCTTCTGACAAAGTGTAGACAGTTTTTTGCAACGCCCACTGTAAAGCTGGCAATTCGATATGTCGAAACACCTAAAATCGCAAATTTAATAAAGGTGAATATTTCCGACATTTTTAAAGAGATATACCACCAAATTTGGTATTTAGATAGCTAGTGACCACGCAAACTTGATATCCCAGCCACGCCCACTATAACGCCCCACAAAATTGGTGGAAAGATAAATGGTCACCTTTAAAGAGCGGTACAAAATTTTGCCGACAACTAACCCACCCCTCAGCAAAAAAAAAAGGTTGCTATTGATTTTAATCAATATTCATGAAAAGGAGCAAGTTATCGAAAAAATGATAAACTTGTTTGGCGTATGATATGTACGAACTGAATGAGACCAAGATTAGCTTTCTAGCATATGTAGTTTCCGAGATTCCTACGTTCATACAGACGGGCCAACGGACAGACGGACGGATAGACGGAAGGACGGACATGGCTAAATCAACTCAGCTCGTCGTCCTGATCAAGAGTATATATACTTTATGGAGTCGAAGATGCCTCCTTCTGCCTTTTTTACCCCTTTTCAATGTGTTCAGGGTATAAAAATGAAAATTTTAAAATGTGACATTTTATAGAGAAGGATGTCATAGTTTACTCGAATAAAAACAATTAATTTTCAACATTTTAGAGTGGTTTTTGAAATATATTTGGGCGCCCGTATCAACTTTTTTCCAGCACAGTGTACATAAAACTTGAAACACAAAGAAAATACATTAACATTTTCATCGGTTGGAAATCTTAATTAAAATTATACTCCCTGACGAAAAAAAAACCATAATTCAAAAAAACTTAACAAGATTCGCTGCCCAGTAAAAATTAACTTTCCAAAACACCTACGCAAGAAATATTGGATAGATTAATCGATGGATGGACGGATGGATAGATAGTTGGTTGGTTGGAGTGTTGGAAATAGACACAGCAATAAATTGCCACGCCCCAGAGATAAAAACAAAGAAATTATGAAATTAAATAGAGTGAGCGAGATAGAGGCTTACAAGTGCGCAGGTATAGAGAGGGGACTGGACAAGCTCAATGCCAGCATTAAAAGCAACGGGCAACAAAACTTGTCAACCTCTGACGATAATTGAGTCATAAACTTTATCTAATGACAATTTATGCCATTGAAAACAAAACACAAAAACGAGCTGAAAACGCACCCGACACCGGAAAGATAGAGATATATGTGTGCGCATATGCCCAACTATATATCTATACTTGTGTCTACATAAATTTCATTCTTGCGGTTTTAAATCATAATTTCAAAATGCATAACAATAAAAGTAATAAAAATGGCGTCTCATTAACAATGCTGGCATTACTTACAGCGAACCGAAACAGATGCCGTTAAAACTCGTAAGTCGATGTCCAATCTCTATGTATAGCCCTCTAAGAGTCTTCTGACTCCAGACGTCATCATTTGTCTGCGTCAATTAAAGAAACCGCAACGCAATTTCGAAACAGCCTCAGACTCCGAATACATATTTGAACTCCAACATGGACTTCGTTTGCTCTCCATGCGTAAATTAGGCCCTACATTGGAGGGAGAGAAGCTGAGAGAAAACCCACACTAATTAACTTAAATTTCAATTAAAATGTCTTTTTTTATGTGATTTTTATGTGGCCGGGTTGCCCATTAGTTCATAGCTGTAGCGAACCGGAAACTTTTGTCACCCAAAAATGCTAATGAATGCGTACGTCCGTTGCCCCCTCAGCACTCCCCCTCTATGTTGAAATGTCACCGTACACCTACCTGGAAATCATACACATGCACACGTACATACATTGCTCGTTATATTCATTTAATTTCATTTGATATCATTTCTTTTCGTGTGCTGTGATGTGCCTCGCGTTTATTTGTTAATTTTTAGTTTTTGTTTTCAGTATTTTTTATTTTGTTCATTTTATTTTAAATTTCTTCATTAGCACATAAATTAACTTTAATTACTTTTTAGTTGGCTTTATTAAAAATCATGGCTCAACGACAACTAGAAAAACTTACAATGAACAAAAATATAACCGTCGCAATTGAGTGCAAAATGGCGTCAACAACGGAAATGCGCCATGAAATGTGACGATTTATGTTTTGAAAAAGTAGGTGAAGGCAATACTCTATTCTACGTACACATACATTTGAATGTTTCTAAAAGTAAAAACTGTGGTAAGTAAAAACAGATATAACAGCTTGTTTCGATAGCTGGACAAGGTCCTGTTGAAACTACTTACACTATTAAGTCAACAGAGTAACGTTGTACAAGTACATCATCTATTTTCGGTAAGTTAGGCCGCAAGCATTAAAAATGCATCTAGCTGCTATTACGCAGTGGGTAGGTAAATACATCGACTTCAGGGCCTATTGTGCCATTCAAATACAATAAAAATATGGTACCACTTATTGTAATAGTTGGACTTGAGCTGCGATCTGTTGGACTTACTTGTAAAGCTGTTAATGAAGCATAATTACGTGCCCACTTAATGTACTGATGTTTTCTTTTCGGTCTAAGCAATCAACGTTAGCTGCTGACTTGAAGCAAATTGCTCTTTAACAAGTTGCGAATTACAGCTGAAACACTCGACTATTTATATGGCACTCATTGCGTAATAGCCAACGCACCTGTAAACCCTTTTCCAATTATGTGTACCCTTCTACACAGCCTTAACCGTTCCATCAATTCATTAATCACATACCATTAGCCCGGCCAGTGCAATCGATTGTCAAATGCTCAGGCAAAAACAAAAATGTAACCAAAACATGAGAAAGAAAAACAATTATATTTATTTATTTTTATCGTTCCGTATTTATCTTAATTACTTTTTCTCTATTGAGTGGCTGTTGCTGGCCACGTCCTTAGACTGGCCCACAACTGCAATTGCCTCAGCCCTGTCCCTTGTCCCCTATCCCTTCTCCGGTGTTGTACAATTCAATTTGGTTCGTTGGACAGCTGGAAAACGACAAACGACAACACACAAAAACAAAGCAAACGGCGACAGCGACAAAACAATTCAATCAACTGTGGCTTACTTGAAGCGATTGCTGTTGTTGTTGTTTCTCTTGCGGCGGTGTTATCACCTACTGATATCCTTTTTAATGATACGAGCTGACCAAACCTTTTTCAAGCGTTTCAACAATTAGAAAGGCCTCCAGCTCGAACCGATTGACTGACTGTTAGCCTCATCGTCGCGTCATCATCGCATCGTATTAATTTTATGTGGGGCGTTGGCGGTAATGGAGACGGTAACAATGCGGCGGCTTGACCAGGGGCAGGCGCGGGGGCAGCACAAATATGTCATCAAAATGTGAACGAGATGAAGAGAAAAAAATGGTGTCGTTTTGATTCACCGCAAAACAAAATAATTCATCAATCATGTACACTTGACCGCACCGAACCGGACCGTGTCCGTTCGACTAACCAAATACTTAATGTACAATGGTACAAATCAGTATGTTATCGGCTCTTGCAACTGATTTCGATCGATAAGCTGCGGCCTGTTGCATATAGTACCGAACATTTCATACTATATCACATTATAAGCTCTTAATCTTATTGTAATAGTTTGGAAATAGTTTTAGTATAAAATAAATGTATATTAAAAGGAAAATATGCTGGAAAACAATGTAAGTTAAACTAATTATTATCATTATTATTTTTTTCTTAATCAAATTCAGTTAATTATTATTGCTTATCATTAAACAAAAATTAATATTGTTTTAGTCAAGGGAACTCGAACCCTTTTACAAACCCTACAAAATATTCTACAGCGATATGGGCTTGCTCCAGGACCTACAAAATATCAACGAACAGAAGAGCTTTAGGTCGTGATATTGAATCTGGGACCCACAAGCACTGGTGTTGCATCTTATTTATATACACATTTGCGTGTTTTATTGATAGATTCTGTTATGAAACTATCTTCGAAATTTTGTGAGCTGCGATTGTGCAGTAAGCACTTAGTTTGGAAGTTTAGTTTAGAAGTTTACTTTTGATATTTTAAAAATAACTGTATTTTTTTATTCCGTATTGTAAAGTATTTATTAGCGACAATTGCTACTTTGATGGGCCAACTTTAAAATTTCATTATGACCTAAAATATTTTTTCATTTGATAAAACCTATTTATTTAAATGTATCATAAGACAAAACTGCAATTTTATTTTATTATGTATATTTTAATGTTTTAGTAAGAAATTCACGTGCTACATTTTCTTTACTACAATTTGGAAATCGTTCTGATCCATAGTGCTAAAATGGATTGCGTATCAAAACTCAAGTTTAGAGGGATAAACGAATACATTCCTTTACCTTTACCTTTATATGCATAGCTATTTCCCGTCTGCCCTACCTCCCGCATTTGCCTTTTGCTGTCATAGAGGCACATTAGAGAGCAGTCGCCGCAACCCTTGAGCAAATTGATGGCGTGGCCGTGTGACAAATGATTATCAATCACGTCCTGCGCAGTGCGTGGGTCGAGCTCATGATTGAATTTGAGTTTAAGTTTGAGTTTTAAGTGTGCTATAGAATGTCACGCCCCCACTCGAACGCGCTTAGCGGGCATCAATGACTTTCGCACGCTTAACGATTCAATAGTTTTTATCAAGTGGCCAACCAGTTAAGTGGCCAAGTGAATGGCATGCAATATAGTTGGCCACTCTGTGAGAAGCGAGTGCTTTGCGTATTAAATGCAAATTGGCAAACGTTCAAAATGTAATCAATGCGGAGATGCGTGTACTGTAACTGAAACCGATGGCCAGCCGATGGAGTGTTGTGTGGTGTGTGGTAAGTGGTGAGTGCTGTGTGGGGGTGCTGCGAGTATGTGGAGCGGCAAGGCACTGGCAAGGCTTTTTGACCAACTTAAGTGCTCATTAATGCGTAACTCGGAGATTGGCTTCAAAAGCCATGCACCGAATGCCTTTAATTATTATTAAATTACCGGCCCAGGCCCAGCGCAAAAAAAGCCCAAAGTCGAGAGCCAAGTGCGTTCACATGAAGCAAATGTGAATGTGAATGCAAATGAATGTGAATTGCAAAAACGAAAAAAACAAAACATCACATTAAGAACAGCTTCGGGCACAGAAAATGTAATACCCTCGCAGATATTTAAATTAAATTCTGATTGGTTTAATTTATAAAATTCATAGTATCTTTGTAATTTGAATAGAGGTTACACATATCTATATAAAGCATAATCGAACTTTTATTAAGAAATTTAAAAAAAATACATGTATTAAATAACTCCACGAGGTCTACAAAGTCATCAAAACTGAAATTTCCATTTGAAGGGTATAATAAACTACTGATCGAACTGCCTGAGCCAGGCACGTAGACCACACGGGTGGCATGAGAGCGTTTTAATATATTTTGATATAAATATTATTTAGTGCTCTATTGTTGTTTGGCTTTCGCTTTAAAAAGCGATGATTTTGCATATAAGCCGAGCAGCGAGTCAAAGAGAGGCAGCCGTGAAGTTCATTCAACTGTTCAACAGCTTAACTCTGTGGCCCGAGGCGATGCGCAGACGGGCAAACTGGCAGACGGATGGCCGGATGAACATACGGGCTCGCTGCTGCAGCACAGTAGCCAAAATGGAACAACTACGGATAGAAAATCGAAATTCAAATTATTGACACTTGAGGTGAGACGAACGAAGGGCATTTTCAAAGCCAGAGGGCAGGGCAGAAGCAGAAGCAGAAGCTGAAGCAGAGGCATAGGATTGAGAGCCTGTACCCTCAGCTGCTTGTTTTCAACTCTTTTTCGAGCGCAAGCTACCGAAAATTGTTCATTAATGAAACTTAATTGATTTCATTCATTAATCATTAAGCGTCGCCCATAGATGAGAGTGGAGAGCTGTCGAACCGAAGACCCCAAGAGCTGCAGACCCAGAGAGGCGTCGTGTGCGTGTTAGCTACTTCCGCTCTCGGTTCGCAAAAGGGTTACGGGATGCCGCAGCTTACGCAGCACTATATGGATAGATGTACCGTGCTATGAACTATGACTTTCACTTGACACACACACACACAGAAAGCAGCTGTTATGCTCAAATTACAGGCAAGCAGATCGTAAACTAAACATTGCCATATATCATATTCCTAAACAGTGGACATTAGTTATTCCATTAAGCCACACATATTTTACGGCAATCTTGTTGCACCGTAGCCAAAATACCCTTAAACGAATAATATGTATAGGTTCTGTAAAGAAATATAATTTAACAATAAACGTTAAATAAAGTATAGTGAAATTTATTTTCATGTAATACAGAGCAATACCATAAGATATAATTCATTTAATTAAAGGAGTAAAAAGTAAAAAAGAACATATACATATGTATATAAAATATTAATAAAGCTTCTAAAGCTAAAATGTTTTAATATGGTATAAAAAAAGGTCAATTACTATATGTTGATTACCATGAAAGAAAAGAAAATATTCATAACCTAAAATGAACTTAATTGTTGCTTTACTACTAAATTGTAATTTTCTCGGCTTATATATATATACATATATATGTTTATATATGTATATTTATATTTCTATAAGAAATACAAAAAACGGAGGACTCCATTGTTACTGCTGATCACATAAACGTACCTTATTAGATCATATTTTGACAATTGAGAAATGCAACATACTATTTTAAACCCATTTTCGGGGCACCTAAGCAACTGTAATTATAAAACACATTATATTTTGAAATTGCTGTGCCATAAATAAGTTATAATAAATGTGAAAATATTTCAAATACCAAGGTTAATATATATCTGCGCCAAAGCCTTTGACCTATTTTTGATCATCTGGGTAGAGCTTCAACCACCACAAAGCATTATTATTATTATTATTATAAGAATAGAATACAGTATTAAACTATGCCAACCTTACCATTTTCAAAAAGCAGTTGCCGCTTTAGTGTTCGGCTAAGACAACCACCAGTTTTTTTTTAAATCGAATGTGCAATAGAACCAATTCAAAAATTGTTTCTGTCACAGAGTTGGCCAAGAAGTCGACATGCCCAGGCTACGTCCACTTACCGCATGCCTCGAAGGGCAACTCAATAATTTTGATTTAAAATGTGCGCAGGCGCTGCTCAAAGCGAGCCGCATCAGAGAAGACTCCACACGGAATATGGGCAATGTGACAAATTTATGAGACGGCGATCCCCAGAAATCACTTGGCCGGTGTTGTGACAATGAACACTTTTGAGCCACAATATTGTGTGGGGCAGACGGGCCTATTGAATAACCCGCACGAATGCTTCGAGGCGAGAGGCACCAGGGCACCACATGGCGAAGCCCGACGAAGCCAGCAATCGGAGGAGACGCGCTGGATTCAGTTCTGACTGCGATTTCGACGGCGACTGCAACTGCGACTGCGGCTTCGCGGCCCTTTGTTGAAGTGTGTTTTGTGTTTTGGGTGTTAAATTTATGTTTGGCTTTTAGCTAAATTCAAATTCTATCGCTCAATTATGTTGAGATAAAAGGAAATTGCTGCGACATTAACACTTTCTTAATCTGATGTTCTGAATTTATATGCGGCCGAGGAATTTAAGGCGGCGTCTCCAACAACGCATCCAAATCAGAGTCAGAGCCAAAGAAAGAGACAGAGCCAGAGTAGTACCGCATTAATGCCACGCGCACTAAGCGGGCCGACAGATCTTAAAGGGTTCAAGAGCAGAACAGAACAGAACCGAACTGAACTGAATTGAAGCCGTGGCCTGAAACGAGCCCGAAACCGTGCGCTGTTTATTTTAAAATTTATTACCAAAATTATCGACTAAACGATGCAAGCAAAAACAATCGATAAAAGTGAATTCTTTAAGCCGGCTCGAGGCGATGCTCGGAGGATGCGCTGCATGGAGGATGGGGCTGGCCCCTTGCCAGTTTAAAAGCCATTGCATTAAACGTCAAGAAAAACCTTTTAATTTGCTTGTAACAAAAATTTGTTATCTCCTAAACTGTGCCATAAAAAACGAGAACGCAAACGAGCTCTGGACCCAACGCCGAAACCGACGCTAAAGCCAAAGCCAAGCCCGAACCCGATCCGGGATCCATTTTAATATATCACAGGGAATGGGAATGGGATTGGGACTCTGTGTATCGGGAATGGGAAATGGGAATGAGAATTTGTATGAGTTTAGGTCTGAGGAGAAAAAGTCGACATTCAGTCTGGGCACGTCTCAGATCTCAGGTCTCTCGATTCTCGTTGGTCGACTCTTGACTCTCGATTCTGGACTCTCCTCGCTGAGCCTGGTGCTGGCTCTTAAAAGGTGTTGATGTTTAAGTTTAACATTGTTTCTCGTTATCGTTATAGTTTAGTGGCAGCAACAACAAAAGCGGCCCAAACCCAAACGTTAAGCACACACAAAAAAAAAAAGAATTTAAAAAAAAAAGATCAACTTCAGCCTTAAGCCCGGCTAATTGATGCAACTTTTATGGCGGGCCTAAAGAGCCGAGAGAAATTGAAGCTGGAGTTAGTATTTTTAGCTCACGTTTACAACTCGACGATAAGCATCGCAGCACATAAGATAACAGCAACAATAGCAGCAACAACAACAACAGCGCCTAGATGGATATTCAGCCCATACTACGCTCGCAAACAGTGCGAGTGGCTTGTTGGCATCTTGTGGAGTATCTGGAGCACTCGCGTACAACTTTTACATTATGCACTTTGAATACATCTTGTGCGATAAGCTCTGCTCTTGTTTCTGTTAGTCCGACCCCCACCCCCCTTCCTGACAAACGTTTCGCCGCCTTCCCGTGATTGTTGTTGTTGCTGGTTGTTGTCTCCGCTAAAATATATTCATCACATCCCAGCTGATAGTCGCATCCAGACGAGCAACTCTTTAATGAATGACCCGTTCCAGTCCCAGTCGAAGTCTTAGTCTCAGTCTCAGTTCCAGCACCACTCCAAGTATGATTCCCGATCCCAAAAGCGGGCTGCCTCTTCAGCTGAAGGTAGGTGTGCTAATTGATGTGCCATCTCATGGCCTGGGCTTAACGCACGTTGCACGTCGACGCGTCGCCGGACGCTGGACACTGGACATTGGCGCGTGGGCTTATCGCACCCAAAGTTGGGGCGTCATAAAGTTGCACGTTGTCAACGCGCCAGCCTTCAGCTACAGCTCCAGCCCCAGTCCATACAGACAGGCAGTCTGACATCAGACAGTCAGACGGACAAACAGAGAATTTCTGGGCTGGCTAATGCATCAATCTGTGCGGCAACTATTTGATTTATATGCTGTAAAGCGCCTGGAATCAAACACGGAATGCGGACATTCAAATGCAGGAATCAAAGCATTAAAAGCCTTCACGACGAAAATGCCTTTACATACATATATATATTGCAAATATTATAATATAAATAAACATATTGCAAACTATTTAAGCAATCAACATCGATATTCGATTCTTTCATATTACTCTGTTTGCTACATCGATATTGATAAAATAATATAAGCTTTGTACAACCTATACATGTTAAAACAGGCATCTTCCACATTATAAGGTATATATACTCTTGGTCATCATCACTAGCCGAGTCGATTAAGTCGACTAGTCTGTGTGTATAAACATGTCGATCTCAGAGACTTAAAGAGCTAAAGATTTAAGTTTGGTTTTTTAAGTTCGTGTATACCATATGCAGATCTCGGCTATTTGACCCATTGCTTGTATAATTCTTGATTAAGCAATTAATTTATTTTATTTAATTTACTATTACTATTTAATTCTTTAATATTAAAAAATTAAAAAATCTTTATCTATATTTAAGTATTAAAGTACTCTACTATTTTATAATATACCAAACTATAATGTAATAGTATAAATTATTGCATATACATTTTTAATGAGTATTATTGCGTCCAAAAGCGGCTGGCAATATATATTCGTATTTTGGATGTTTTCCTATAATGGTCCAATCAGAAAAAGGTGACCAGTTGGGCATTCGGCAAACAGCAAAAAGTTAATTTTAGATCAACAGAAACTGGAGCTTTTTGCGTAAGGTACACAATAACCCATTATTTTGTATAATACTAACCAGTTAATTAATGAAATTAATTATCTTTCGTCACAAAATGCAATATTAGAAATTTTAAGAATTGAATGTGCTTTCGCCACAACATTCTTGTTTGATGCCAAAATAAATTAGCATGTAGAAAGTTTTATAGAATATTTTTTAGTTGAAAACAAGCCCAGTTAAAGGACCATTTGAAGCTGTAAATATCATGAACAAGTAAAAAAAAACAGTACGCACGCTGTTATTTTCCACAATTATCCAAATAGACTGAATATTATATAATTAACATTTATAAGATGCAGTATTAGGCATTCATTAATGAAACTAAACATAAGAAATGTTTGAAATGCGCGTATTTGTATTGACTTTACAAATCGGCACTAATGGTATTAATGCCTATCATATCCTACACAAAGATATTTTCATTGCCGTTTGCCCGTCCATTTATCTGAACATTTTTCTATATGTCAGTCTTGATTTGGTTGCCATACAAAAGGCCACTTAAAATCGATGGCAGTACAAATTCATATTATAGGCACACTTATAAAATTAGAGACAGAGATAGAGATGGCAATGGAGAGAGATGGAGAAACGCATACACGACGAGGAGAGTGGGGTATAAAATGGAAAACTAGATAAATGTTGTACAAATTGTTAACTGCTTTTTTATGTTAATCTTCGTCTATGTATATAAAACACGAGAGAGGGGAAAAATGACAAAATCAAAGCGCACGAAAAACGCTGTTCAAAACGTTTGAAATTTGTTAAAGCCCAAAAGTGGTCAATACCCAAAAGAGCGGCAACAGGTGAATTTTAAATTCAACTTTAATTTATTAAAATATAAAACTATGTATCCGACTTTGGTTTAGTTCAGTATGGTTCGATTCTATTTCCCATTTCTGATTTTAAACAAAGACTTGATTTTGCACTCTGATGGCTCGGCCTGTGCCTCCGTTCCCCCCAGCTCGCTACTCTAGCCTCAGCGTCTGGGTCCGTATCTGTGTCCGAGTCTGGCAAATGACTTGCTAAGTGGTTTTAACACTTTTATAGCGTTAAGTTTTTAATTTTATTCGCTAATAAATAATTTAAGTCAATTTTTAACATATAAAAGATTGTGCGTTCATTAAATGCTGTGCCCTCCACGTTTTGTTTTTGACTTGAATTCGATTTCGATTTAATTCGATTTGATTTTATTTTGCATACACATATATTTATATATATGTACATATATATATGCACATATTTATTTACATATATGTAGATCTGCTCGGTCGTGTTTTGTTGCTGTTGTTGTTCTTCGTGCCTTACATTTCATTCACTAAAAACCACTCACGAGCACACTCAAAGCGAGTGTTAATGTGAATCGGTGTTAATGCATTCGAATTCAAGTTGTGGATCTCAACAAATTTGACGACAGCCTTTGTCAGTGGACGCATTTGTTGTTTTGTTCAAAATGACATTTAAGTAATTATCTAATTAAGTTAACATTTTGCTTAAAGATAAGTGCTAAATTATTTATTTTCCGATTTCGATATATACAAATGTGCTCGTGTATTTTATATTCCTTTTATTGCTTCATCCACATTTCGCATACATGAGTGACATTATGAGAGGGTTTATTAACTTATGATCTTATAGCGAAGATCGACTCTATGTCAATGTTTTTTTTGTTTTTGTTTTTTTGTTGATTTTAACCCAGTTTAAGTTAATAAGTTAAGTTTCTAATTTATTAAGCTTAATAAATTAAATAACTATGTTCAAAAATATGTATACGGAAATAAAATCTACGAGCTAAAAAGCATTTAAATGTTTTGATTTTTCCACAGATTTTGAGAGCATTTAACACAGGGTATTTAATCTTCGTTTCGCTAAATTCCATTTATATTATTTATATGTTTTTTTTAATGCATTTTTATGGATTTTTTTAATACGCCATCTAAAATATATTTTTGTTATCGATTATCTTTTGTTCTTCTTTCATTTAATTTATATTGTGATTTCTTTGTTTCCAATGTCATCTGTTTTTGTCTTCGCCTCGAATCACATTATGATTATTGATTTGTTTGGTATTTTTACTCTGCTCCGATTTGACTGCTCACCAAAAACAAAATAAATGCCCAAGTAGCAGATACCCCGCACACAGAGAGAAGTATGGACTGGCGAATATGGCCAAAATAGTATACATTGCTTCAAATGTATATTGCTTAAAAGACTGAAAACTTGTAACATATACTCCTGCACATATACATAAATACTTGCGTCAAATAAAGTTTTAAGATTATTGGGTACGTTTATTACTGTTTATTCCTCATTCAGTTTTAAGGCGGCTAATCAATATATGTGTATATATAACCCAAAACTTTAAAGCTAAATCACCAAATTTGACATATATTTTTATTAAAAAAGAAAGATCGTTTTTTAAGCTGTTATTATACACCCGACTGCAACGTTCTTACTGTTTTTTTTTTAGTACAGGATATGTAAAATAAGCGCCTTTCTCCTTTGTAGGCTATCAAATTATTTGCTCTACTTCTTTACACTTTCTCCCTCTCTTTTGTTCTATATGTTTCGTTATCTCGAAAAAGCATTTTAAAAAATCAATTTTATCAAGGCCATGTAATCAAATCTTTATAAGGATTCAAGTGTATGCAACAATTGCCTCCATTCGTTGGTAATTCGAGACGCTTAAAGTTCCAGTACGTAGCCCCCCCGCATTGCTGCGGCACCCGCTCGACATTGGAAATGAAATGTACATCAAAATAATAATCAAAAGTAATTTGCAACAGCAGGAATAACGACAACAATGACAGGCGGTACTTGAACCAAAATAGGCATTACAGTCACATCCTCGTCCTCGTCCTCATGCTCATCAACAGCGCTTTCCACATCCATAGCCACATTCACTTCCACATTCACATCCACATCCTTATTCACAAGTGCTGAAGGCGGGCGGGTTGGTCTGGTCACATAGCGTATGCTACACGACAACAGGGTGCTCCTGGGCTGCTGCTGCTGCTGCCGCGTCCCCCTCCTGCTGCTCCCTTCCACTTGGTTTACCGCGCACATCAACACCCTCGGCTAATTGATGACAAATTATTATGAGCCAGCGGCCTCTCGCACCCAAAGCCAATTTTGATGAATCGAAATGGAAATAGAAACAGAAGTTGAAGTGAAAATGAAAATGAATATGGAGATGGATGTTGAGGTGGCTGTGGCATGTGGATTGGCCAACTGACGTCGAAGGCGGCTGACAACTGTCAAATTAGCAAACGAGCAAACGAACGGCCAAACACAAAAGGAATTAAGGCCAAAAATTACATTTAACATACAGCGCCTGTACTTACCGGCAGGACAAAACAGCAGCACGAGCCAAGGACGCCGTGGACGATGCTTGTATTCAAATTGTGAACATGTCGAGGTCGAAATCCGCGAGGGCTACCATGTTAGTTGCTAGTCGGCATTGTTACAAATAAAACAGCAAGTTACATAAACTGTACTGCAATTGAAAACTGACTATCATTTACAATTTTTTGATTTTATGCATGTTGTATACCAACTAATTGTTTGATTTGAAAATAGTTTAAAAATTATAACTATTTGTAGAAAACTAGTTGATTAAACTCTGATTTAAAAGTATTTCAAAATGGTTGAGAATCAGTTTCAAAAAAATTAAAAAAGTAACTCAGCTGGAAAAATCACAAATTGTTTTTATTTAGCATAGATGTCTTTTTTATATGCATTAAAACCAATCTAAGCAAAAATGTATTGCATGCTGAAACGCGCATTAGTATGTTTTGTGAACTATTCGTGCCACCCTCGTTATTCATCCCCGGCACGGACATGGCGTGCTAAAGAGACTGCGTGCCTGGCGAGTCGCTTTCGTTCGTTTTCATTGCCGACGCATCGCCTGCTGTTGCCTTTTTGGCCGTGGCACAATTGAAAATTGGCTCAACTCGAGAACTGTAGTCGGTGTCGGAGTCGGGTCGGAGCTGGAAGGCGACTTCAAGTTCGGCTGGGTAGCTCTGTCGTAATTGGATCCCGTGTGCAACTGTTTGCTTTCTGGGCATTGTTGCCTTTTGTTCTGGCCATTAGCGTGTGCAATGCGCTCGCTGGATTTTGGCACAATATGCCGCTGGCACCTCACACAGCTTGAGGTCCATTTGCAGTGAATGCGGCCTGAAGGTACCATTGCAACGCAGGGTTACCCCTGCAATGGTACGTCATATATCCGCAGGCGAAGTTTAGTCACACTTCAATTGCCAGTTGCCAGTTCTCTGTGCCCAGTTGTTGATGACGCAAGTACAATCATAGTCACAGTCCGTTACAAATGTTGGCCACGTGCCGCACAAACAAAGGCTTGACTTTTGGCGCTCTCGGTACTCAAATTCTGTGCACACCACATACATACACGCTCAGACACACAACAATTTCATACACTTGCCTAACGGCACTTGGCCCCGGCGCCCCAAGCAAAAAGTATCAGCTTACTGGCCTCTCTCTCTCTCTCTCTCTCACTTTCTCTCTCTCTCGCTCTCTCTCTCCCTCTCTCTCTCTCTCTCTCTCTCTCTCTCTCTCTCTTTGTGAGAACCTTTTGACATTGGCGTGTGCCTGAGCCACGACTCCACATGATGCTTGGACAGAGATTCTTGTGTTGCACACTGATTGCGCTGCACAGTTAGAATTGATTGAAAATTGGTAAACCGCAAATGCAATTGCGAAGCGAATTGCAAATCGAAGATGATGCCGAAACTGAATTTCTTTGGCCCTGCATCTTGCAACTGCATCTGCATCTGAATCAGTACTTGTAACTGAGCGAACGCATGCAAATTGGTCCGCAGGTTCAAAACCAGTAGCCGCCGCTGTTGTTGTTATTGTTGTTGTTGCTGTTGTAAGCCACAGCCGCAGCCGCAGTTTGAGTAATTTGCAGCGTTTAACTGGCGACGGGGGCCACCGGCAAATCGATTTCTGTAGCTGCTGGCGCCACAAAGCCATTTACAATAATTTAAAGGCAGCTGCCGGAGTGAAGGGAGGAGGGGCAAAAACTGTGACTCAATATTGATTTAGATTTAACCTTGTAGCAGGCGAACCCTTGACCTTCAGCTACATAAATTTCGCACAGCTTCCGCACACAGTTGTCATACGTTTGGCAGTGGGGTGGAGGGGAGACGCCACCTTCCGGCCATTGATCGAGGGATGCGTGTGCCAGTTGTCATTTAATTTGATAACCACGCATTTAAGCGCACAAATTTATTGATAACGGAAACGGGAACGTCCAACGGCTGCGACTTGCGCCATTGTGCGCAACAAATTGCCTGTGTAATCCCCCATCCTCTGTGCCTAATCCGCCCTTTACTACTTAGTATGCAGTAGTTAGTCGGCTCGTGTCCTGTGACAAGTTAGCCTTACAAAGCAGCAGCAGCAGCGCGACATAAAAAACGAACAGGAACTGAAAGTTGTCAATTAGCCAGGAGAAGAAGCGACGACGCCGAACGCATTGCAGCAGCTTCCGGTGTGAAAGCATTTTGTCAGCTTGGACGCACAAAGAAGTCCACATAAAGCGTATCTGGGCACAAGATGCCTGCAATGGCTCAAAGGAAGCGCCACCAATTCAATGGCAAGGGATAAAAAGAAGCAAATGAAGAGGGGCCATGTTTTCAATTATTTCCACAATGACAATGATAATTTCAGCAAGTAAACCCAATGATCTGTGCTGGGTTTGGTATCGAAACACGAAATGCTAATCATATAATTTAAGTTATTTCACACAACAAGATTTTGACCAAGTCCATAAGAGAGAGAAAGGTCTTATGGTCTAATCGCCAGAATGTAATGCGAACTATTTTATACATAAATATGTAAATGATTCCGCATTGTCATGTCGATTGACGATCAACAAAGGGCCCAAGCTATTACTATAAAGGAGAAATTCAGGACGTGAGTGAGCGGAATTTTAGAAAGTTCGAGTCCGGAAAATAAGGAAAACCGTTGTATGCAGCTTTTATGATATTCATCCAATCAGCTTATATATTTTGAATAAAGAAAATAACAAATTATAAACAAATTAAAAAAAATAAAAAGTAAGTCTATGAAAAAATGTTTTAGTTGGTATCTTGTTGGTTTTACTGCACTAGAAGAATTATAATCTTGAAAAAAAGACAAACACTACACATCGACGTGGCCTGGGATTCAAACCCTGATGCTCTTTTTGTTCAGTTGTCCCTCTCCGACTAGCAGAGAACTACGTGCCCAACTTCTGAAGCTTGGCTTTCAGAAGCAAGAAAAAGAATACCAGAGCGGTACTATACACGGACCTTCCTTCACTGATTATGTAATTAACAAACTGGGATAAATTTAAATATTTGTAATATTAACGCAATTCTGGCATCATTTTCTAAATTTTTATATAAATTGCACTAAGTTTCAAACCTCTTTTCTTTTTTTTTTCCACATATAACTTTAGCTTTAATTACCATTATTATTGTGATTCTTTTCATTCATAGAACGATTTAGTTTGGAAAAACTCAAATCAAAATAATTTCTCTTTTGACAATACTTAAATTAAACATGAATCGAAATGTATATTATTAACTACAATTAATTGCTAAACTACATAGTTCCAAACGTATTCCCCAACTGTTGCCTTTGCAAATCAAAGGCAAGAAATACAATAGAACACATATTTACTTCATGTCCAGCCCTAACACTCGAACAAAAATACAAATATTTTCATACTGTGATCCCATCAATTGTTTAACCAACCCTAACCCAGAAAATATCTCAATATAATATGTTTCCTAGAAGACTAGAGATATTGATAACTTAATTTTACGCTTACAGACCTAATTCCGTATCATATTCATAAGTAAGTAATGTAAATATAATATAAATATAATTTAAAAATTCAAACACATATCTATTACACAGCCATGTATCCCATATACCACTTGTGTAACCCCCAGAAGCCAGCGCTATATTGAAAATAAAATATATTAGATGTCTGACATTAAATAATTAAAATAAAAAACCATAACACAAATTTTCGCTGTCGTTTTTTGACCGAAGCTTTACTTAATTTCAGTACGAAAAATATATTTTTTTCTCAAAGTGTATATACCTTCTATACGCACAGAAATTAACATACATAAACAAATACAGCGGATGAGCTTTTACTTCTAAAACATTACTTATCGATTACTTTACTTTTATCGACTTTATATAGAAGTAGTACTGAATAAATTTGGTTTTGCAGATGTGGAAAAAGGATATTCGAGGCTATTGCCTGGAATGAAATCTCACTAAACACATCATTCTGAAAACGGCAATCAACTGTTCGAATTAGTACTGCAGCCATTTCGGAATCCTTTACGCACATTACGGCTGCAGCTTTTGATTTAAATGCTGATGGCTAACGAATTGTAATGTCTGTGAAAAGTTTCGCACGGTCGTGCGGCACTCATAAATTTATGAGTGGCACTTATAAAAATCAAATCGCTGGCAGGAAAACCGCAACAAATAATCAATTTGTTACAGAGGCGTTATGCGCCGTACGACGACCAGGACCATGGAGCAAGGATCGAAGACCCAGTTCGTATGGTTTACGCACAAAATCGAACCCTCTCGCACTTGACAAGACCGTGGACGACGTCGACGGCGACGATGATGACGACAACGCGACGTTGCGTTAGCCACTTCTCGCAGCCGACACCAGGTTTCAGATCCAGCACTGCCTAAGAGTCAGCAATTGAGTGGATTGACTCTAACCGGATGACGAGCTCTCGTTCGGGGTTGCCGCCAAGAGGCAGCACAAATTGCATTCGCTTAGCCGCAACCCCATAAATTAAGAGTAAAGCATGTGGCAATCTATATGCGCTATGCAAAATGAGATTGTCTAAAAGTAGCGAAAATGGCAAGCGGCATGTAAACAGGCAAAACAAACAGCGGGGCAGATGCCACCGTGCATACGCAAAACGTACACCAAACCGAATCCAAGTTCGCGTCCCCCTCTTGAGGGTTGCAAGTCAATTAGAAACGTTTCGGCGACGACCACTCGATCGGTCTTTTTCTGTGAGAGCTGGGAACCGCTAGAGTCGAGAGTTGCGAACTTGAGTTCAGCACGATATTGGCAAATGTTAACAATTTCTAAGTGGCACAGTTTACGCTTACGGTTCTCGTTTCCCAGGCAACCAAAATGCAACAGTCTTTTGAGTATACCTCTCGGTCGAGTGGGTCATTGATATCGAGCAGGCACCAGGACTCGTGTGTCAGCTCGCATTAGGCTCAGGACTCAACTTGAGCCGCCTCGCTGAGAAAACCACTCGACTGCCACTCGACAACACAGTTGGAAAAACAAAAGTTCTCGCATGATTTTCGATTGCTCTTTTTCTTTTTCATTCTTTTTTTATTTATTACAACACACAAAAGACGTCTTAAGTCTAGGCACAAAAAAAAAATCGTAAGATTAAAAAAAATCGGTTTAAAAAAAGTTTGCTTATGTACAAAAACATTTACAAAAATGTACAAAAATTCTTTAAGCTAAGTTTTAAATAGTTAGTTTAAAAAAAATTGCTATGTTTATATATGCTACATTTATAATAATATATATAATATATTTGTTTAATGCGAGACATTTACGTGGGGCAACTGAATATGTGATTGGATTCTTGGAGGTGACCTCTCCAAATCTTCAGTTCAGTGACTTGTCAGCAAATCCCGTTGTAATCGCCGTCTGAGATCCAGCTCAATGTCCTTTGCCGCCGCTGAGCGCTTATACTTCCAGCGCCAGCTCTTCGTCATCCTCATCCTCTTCCGCCTCGGCCGTTGGCAGTGCCGTTAACTCATCACGCTCCGTCCCCACCGGCGACGTCTTGGCCGCACTCAAGGGCGCCTCCTCTGCGGCATGTTCACGGCGCGGCGGTGGACTGCCTGGATTTAGTGGTGGGCTGGGTGTCAACAGGCGCTGCCGGCTGCTGCTGCTCCGCTCGTACTCCGCTTCGCTGTTCGCGCTTTGGCTAGTCGCGGGCGAACGTTCGCGTGGCGCCAGCGGCGGCGCATAGTAGCCACTCAGCATGGGCGTGGCACCTGGTGGTGGCGGCATGCCAGGCAGCCCCATGCCCGGCGGCATGCGGCTAGGGTACATGTAGGTGGCAGGCAGAGCTGGCTTTTGCAGGGCGGCGGCTGCCGCTGCTTGGCGATAGTAGATATCGATCGCCGACGGTGGTGCACCGTGTGGCGTCTGTGCTGCCGCGGCGGCAGCGTACGGCCAGGCGCTCAAATAGGGCGTGGCACTGCCGTAGAGTCGCTGAAAAGCCGCATAATTGCCGGCCTCGGCGAGTAGTTCCAGTCCGACAGCGGTTTGGCGTTTCCATTTGGTTCTGCGAAGGGAGGGGAGAAACAGAGAGGGGCACTCGATTAGTTGCGTGCGAGAGCGCGACGAATGCTAAAAAAAGAAAACTACGATAGGCATTGGGTTAGAGGGATCACTAATCCGCAATGGCGGCAACTGTTGTTCCTGTTATTAATCATGCCACATAGTGCCGACTCATGCCGCTGACTGCGCGTGTCCTGGCCGCCTGCTGAGTGCCAGCCAGGACGACTACTCGCAGGCACTGCTCTTTGCTATTATTGCTGTTTATATTTCGCACTTAATTGTTTTGTCATTTATCTTGCACTCCGGACGCACTAACGCCCACCAGGACTGAAACGGAGCCGCAGTCGAAATTGAAGAGTGCCCAGGTTGCAGCCTAATTGGCAACGGCACGCCTGCATTTGGCAGAGTGCGGAAAAGAGATGGCTTTATGCTCTCTCTTTAGTGCTGTGTATCTTTGGCAAATCCTTTAATTGCATCTAGGCGCCAGCCGCAACTCAAAAACGAAACCTCGACCCCGACCCGAGCTGCATTTTTCGCGTATTCATCGCATGCAGCTGTGAAAATGTTTAAAGATACAAAATACAGTTTGCGGCTAAGCATATTGACTATGTGAGGCGTTCTGTGCACTCTTGAGAATGCTTTTTTTTCCTTGATTATTTTCTATTCATGGAAATGCATCTAATCTAATAAAAATAATTAAATCAATTATATACGCTTTTCCTCCTTCGCTCTTTTTTTCTCTCAGTCTCTCTCCCCCTCTCTCTCTCTCTCTCTCTCTCTCGCTCTCTCTATCTCTCACACACACTTATGCTCACTCTTTTATTGTATTGCAGAGTATCTCATAGTCGTTGTGGTCAACATGCGAACTGTTCTGAACATCCGGTTGGCTTTTGCCCAGCAAATGCCCTGGAAGATGCCGAGTCTCTGGCTTGGGTCTGAGTCGCTGCTTGAGACTCTGACGCTTTTAATGCTCGACCAAATGTGACAAGTCATTGGCCAATAATTAAAAAATAAAAAAAATAAAATGCTATTAAACGTAATAAGGCAGCGGCTTTTGCAGCTATTTTTAAACAGCAGCAGTGGCAGCAGCAGAGCGGCAGCAGAGTAGCAGCAGCGGCAAATGCTATTAGAAATCGAATCAAATAGCGGATGACGCCGAGCTGGCACTGATAGGAAGCCGCATATACATATGTATAAACGATATACGAAAGACTTAGGCAACAAACTTGCGGCGAGTGGCGCACAAAAAAGTAAACAACTCATTTAATAAACAGCAAAGCATTTTACGACTCTTGCGCAAAATGCAGCAAATTAAGCAATCAGCATAAAAACAAAACGCATAAACAGCCCCAGCGCTGATTCCGAACCGGTCGCCGCGAGGGGCGCGGAGCCACTTTGGGGCACCCATTAAAATGATTTTTATTGGAAAAGTGCGCGAAGAAATGGGCGGTTCCATAAAAGGCGCTGATTAGCACACACGGTTCTAGGCAGTTCGATATCTCTCACACACACACACACTCACGCGCGCACACCTCCCCCTAACCCTGCCTGGTAGAGCGCTGGTCAATTAAATATGCGTCAAAGGAACCGCCGCTGTGGCAGCTCAACTCACCTGCGATTCTGGTACCAGGTCTTAACCTGGCAATCGCTCAGTTCCAGCTTGTTGGCCAGCTCCATGCGATCCTGCACGCTGAGATATTTTTGCCGCTCAAAGGATTTCTCCAAAGTCTGCAGCTGATGATCCGTAAAAGCGGTTCGCGCCTTCCGCTGCTTCTTGCTCAGGCTGAGGCCCAAATGAGAGTCGCCATTGGCGCCGCTATTGCCATTCTTTAGACTGTCCTCGCCGTCATCGTCTTTGCCACCTGATTGCAAGTAAAAAGTTAAAGAAATGTCTTATAAATGCGTTTTGTACTAATCTCTCTCTATTTCTATATTAAGCTCTCTCTCTCTCTTTCCCCCTCTCTCGCTCCCTCTGATATTTGATTTGTAGGGTATTTATTTTTATGGGAAGTACACATGCAATAACAGCAACAACAACAATAACAAAGTTGCTTTCATGTTTCTGCTTTTGCCTCTGGCATGCTATTGCTAATTTGCAATTAAACACTTTATGAGCACAAATTACAACAACAACAAAAACAGCACGAACAGCCGATTGAGCTTTTAGTTCTGTTGTTGTGTTGAACGTGTGAAACGAAGCTGAACAAATCGCATAGCGAATGCCTAAAATACTCGTGATTCTCCTCGAATCCTAAACAAATTTATCCATTGATTAATTTCAGTGTTTCAACAGTTATCCTGTTTTGAACACTTTACCCGTCTCCCCTTCACGTACCATTTCGAATAAATTATAAATATCGCACAACAGCATCTCTCATAACCAACCATGCCACACCAGCCTGCATCTCATTTACGCATTCTTTCTCTCTTCCCACATCTCGTTCCGGCTGTCGCTATTTGCTGTAGCCATTATTGCCCGAGCGAACAGTTGACCATTGCAGTAGACTTGCTGCCAGCGACTGCATCTTCACATCATATGCAATGCAATTACCTTGCCCCAGCCAGTATTGACTGTTATCGCAGCGGCCTGCTCCAAAAATTAGCAGTCTAGAGCTTTACTTGTTGATAGTCTGCAATCAGTTTATCGAATTGAACCGACAAACTTCTTTTTAAAATATTAAGCATACTGATTAGTTTCAAATGGTACTGAATCGCATATTTGATATTATATGAAATTTAAGTACATTTAATCACATTTAAATTCAATTCCCCGTCTAGCAAGCGGCTGAATAGATTCAGTTTCAGTTGCAAGTGAGACCAAACATACCTTTGCTTTTGCTGGCGCTGCACAAGCGACTTGCTCTAGTCAAAAGTCAGCCAGCAAAACATTTCCGCAATATATCTCTAGCCCTCTCATAACTTCCTCCACACCATCCCTTGCTCTTTGCATTAGTAATTAAGTGCTTGTGGCTAAACTGTATTAAACATGCTTAAGTGTGCAGACAACAACGACGGTGGCAGACTTCCTTCTGCTTGCCTATCTGGCTGCCTTTGTTACTAGCTATGTTGTTGTACCTACAATTGCTGTGGCTGTTTGCTGTTGGCTGCATTTAATTGCGCATGGCAGCAAAACATTTGCAATTGGCCTTTTTGCATTTTAATTGAAGCAACAACAACAACAACAAGCTGCTTGCTGTGCTTTTTTTATTTTTGTTGCTAAACGTTTATCAGCATTTTGATAATGTGCACGCTTAAATGCAGTCAGAAGAAACAGCAACAATAACAACAATATGTAAATGCTACAATAAAGCTTGCATAACGGTACCATGTTTCTATGCATTATCATATATAACTATGCATTGTGTCTAGAAATTTGGCACTAAGTTTCCGAAAGCTATATCACAAAGAAAACGAAAGACTTAGGCAACAAACTTGCTTGCTTGCACACAAAGTGAGTGTGTGTGTATTTGCACTTGTTACATGCAGCTTTTTTTTATTATTATTTTTTTTGCTGCTAATTTTAGGACCCACACGCTTCGCTTGGAAGCCAACACAAACTTTTAGAAACGAAACAAAATATTAATTTCAATCAGCGATATATATGTATGTATATTCTATAGTAGAAAAAAAAACAAACGAGGCATACGAAGAAGAATGTGAGGCGAGGAGAAGGAGAGGAAAGTGTGATACGAGTGTCTGCATGTCGTGGCAGATCAGCGCACAGTTCATTTGACAGCTGGAGACTCAGCCGAGTAGCGGCTCGAATCAAGCTTAGGCTCAATTTCAAACGCGCTGCGCGACTGTGATTCGAGACGCTCCTCATCGTCATTCGCATCCTGATCGATCCTGGGCCTGGCCTGGGCAACTGTTGCTCGCACGCGTCTCAAGTGACACGCGAGTGTCACCAAAGCCTTGAGGTGAGCAACAAATTTGAATTATGAGCAATAAGAACAACAACAACAACAATTCGAAGCGCATTCTTGTTCTTGTTTGCGGACCTCGATTAAGCCGTTAAAAGCTACGTTTTTTGCAGCGTTAAGAAATTTAATAAAAAAAAAACATAAAATATAGGGAAAAATAAGCTGGTTTTTTTCGTTTGTTTTTATTTTTTTTTTTTAACTACCTCAAAATCGAAGCTCTCTGCGTGGGCTAAAACTTGACCCAACTGTAAAAGAGAATCGACACCCAGCTGATTATGTGTTTGAGTGTGTGTGTGTGGGCTGTGAGCTGTTATTGGTGTGTGGTGCGGCCAACACATTTATAGATTTTAAATTTCTTTCATTTGGCGTGTGTCTCAAAATAAAACAAAGTTTCTTGAATTGACAGCAACGCGGGACACATTTCTTTCTGCCCATGCGCTTATGTATAAATCCAGCCAGAGTACACTAGTCGGGCGTGCACGACTATGGAATGCCCTGCATACAGCTAAGAATCCGAGCCGAGTATCCTTCTAATCACACTTACACAAACGGAAACACTCGTGACCTTGCATAACGGTGATTGGTGATACTAGCTCTTACATAGGCTCAAAAACCAGGACAAATAATCGTTATTTAGCAATTATAAAAAAACGATGCGACTTCTCGATCAATTTATTAATGTTAAATTAATCAATATTGTTTGCGTATGGTATACAATGTACATAAAATTAAAAACTTCAACTCTCACACAGACAGACGGAAATGGTTAAATCGAATCGTCAAACCGTTCTGATAGAAAGCTTCTTTTTTTGGTTACATACACTTGCACAAAACCATTATACCTTTTTTTACAAAATTTTCAATGGGTTAAGTGTCTAAAAGATGTGTGTGTGTGTTAGTGTATATTATTTTTTTGATTAATTTTAATTGACTTTGGCACAAGTCTAACGAAATTAAAAATGTGCGTGAAATCGCAGAAGACTTTAAAAGTGTGTTCAGAACTCAGTTTATAAAAACGAATCGATAATAAGTTTAAACAGATTAACTCGAACCAAAGTCGTTTTTAAAGTTTGATTAATAGGTACCAAAGAATTGAAATTTTCCTAATAGATTTATAGCTCAGGGAAAGTTAACACATTATAAGAAGAGTTTAACTATATCAAATCCACAACTATATCAAATCTCGAAACAAATACAAAATATTACTGTGATGCTTACCACACAAAATTAGCATTATTACGTAAAAGGTGTCAAACAATGTTATAAATATTTATTTGTTGCTAATATTTATTATGTTAGTAACATAAATTATTATTTAATTTTTTCTTTTATATATGACTCCCCCATATTAAAATGTATACTTTTAATAAACTTTTTTCAAATTCGGCATTGCTCTTCAAAAATTATAAAATTATATTTTAAAAAATCCAAATGCACTAGGTTGTTGTTTGTCTTTTAAGAAAAATATCAACATAAAAGCATTTAATTCGTATAGTAAGATGGGAAGTATCGATTTTTCAAATAAATTGATCGAAAACAATACGAATAATATAATATAACATTATCAGCACTTATCACTCGGCAGTCAGACATTATTTAATAGTCTCTTGCTTTCCCTCTTTCAGCATTCTTATTTGTTTCTATCGCACTCTCCGACAACCTCGCTCTCTGGCATATCTCATTTATCGTGTGGTTTGACACAGCTCGCAGAACTCGCAACGAAATCAATTTCCAACGCACGTTTACGACTATTTAATAGTAATTTGTCATAATTTGCATAACGTTTAAAAGCACTTAACAAATAAATAATAATAATAAAATGAACAACAACAACAACTACAGAAGCAGCAGCCGCAGCAGCAAAAGTCAAATAGAAGCTCTGCTAATGGCAGCAGCAGCAATAACAATAATAAAATAGCAACAACAACGACAGCAACATTAAAAAACATTAAAATCAATTAAATTGTTGCATGCGAAAAGCAGTCTTGGGGCAGGCGGCAGGTAAATGGGGGGTAGGATAGATAGTAGGGGACAGGCCAAACAACGTCGGCTTTTGGCAGCTCAGCACGTTATTGTTGTTGTTCTTTCTGCTGTTTGGGCGTTCTGTCAAGGGTAGCGAGTTGTTTAGCGACTCAAATCGAAACACGCTGCATATTAATGCCGACTTATTCTCCGAGCTGATAAGTGTGCACAACAATACTCGTAAATGGCCAAATAATTAAACACTTTGAATATGTAGCTACTTTGTTGCCGCAAAGCGTGCATCTGTCTGTCCGCCTGCCTCAGCTCAGCTGGGTTCAGCTCAGCTGCTTCAACCTGCATCACCTGCCGCTCCTCTTGTTGTTGTTGCCGTCCGGTCGTAAATATGAACAATTTTTCCAATTCGCTTTTATTTTAATTTTCTGATTTTATTATTTTTATATAAATGTATATATATTGTTGCGAGTCTTAGCTTTAGCCACAAACCGCATTAGCACAGTTGTTGTTGTAACCCATTAGCTTTTATTGCAGCGCCAACTGCGTGTGTTAACAGCTTACACAAAACGGGAAATTAAACTGCAGCTGGACATGAAAGCCAAGAAAATGGGAAAGCTTCAAAAAACTAAGAGTGTGCACTCAAAAACTGCAAAATCTTTTCAGCTGCTGCTGCTACTGCAGATGATGATGATGGTAATCGTAAGTATAATCCGCAATAACATTCAATCTGATCAGCTTCAACTTATGCAACTTTTAATTGTAGACGTGCATAAGTAGATTTAGATACGGTAACTAACAATTGAACTTTAAACGTTAACCAGCTCGAAACATGGCTCGAACCATAATGCATAAACGAACATAGTAAAGGTAACTTTACCTTAAGTAAATTAATATAAAACTCATTTAAAGCTTACCTCAACACAACAATTAGGCAAGTTTGCAAGCTAAGCTTAAGCGATTATTGAAAGGAGAGAGCAGCAGTATCCTGGATGCCTCTTCAGGCCTATTTGTTAGTTCTTAATGCGTCAACTTACCGCAATCGTCACTGTCGCTGTCGTCAATGGTGCTTGCTTGATCGCCGCTGATGCTACTGCCGGTGCCACCCAGGAGCATGCCGCTGGTGTTGCCGTTGTTGTTGCTGTTGCTACTTCCACTTATGTTGTTATTGTTGCTGCTGCTGCCGCCCAGCGAATGCAGCACGAGCGGAGAACGCGATCGTTCGTCTTGGCCATCCACATGAGCAGCAGCGGGGCCAAGCGGCAAGTTAGCGCCATGCCGATGCAGCGCCTCAAGGCGATCGCGCTCCAACTGCAGCTGATGATGATGCGGATGGGCATGCGGATGATGGGCCAGCGGATGTGCATGTGGATTCAGTGGCTGTGGCTGCTGCTGCTGCTGGATCCAAACCACACCAAATGCAAAGAAAATATAAGAGATGCATCCATAATATTAATTATTCGTATCGAGCCAAAATAGCTGCGAATATTACACATTTATTAAACTTTTTGTTAACAAACTTGAAATTGATAACACAAATATTCGTCTTAAATTTTGTATAGAACACTTTAAAAATATTTGCCTAGAGTATCATTTTTACTTGACTAAAATAACTGCGAATAGTACTCAAAGAAAAACTAAGAGAACTATTTTCTGCAACAAAAAACTATATGCTTTAATCATATAAATCTTTTAATTTTAAATGTTTTTGCTAATTTATTGTATGTAAATAAATATCATAATGCAAAAACAAAATCATATCGATTACAGATAATAAAGTGTATATAAAAGCTCTGGATCAGCACAATCTTAACTCAACAGATAAGCCACTCACCGTATTCCACGCGGCTGTTGTGTGGCAATCCTTGGTCAAGGGTGGGGATCCCTCGCGACCCGCTTGCCGTGCGAAGCGATGTAGATGTGCGTGTGGATGCTGCTGCTGCTGTTGCTGCTGGAGCACCGCGTAGTGGCTAGGCGGAAAGTGGGCAAGTAATGGCGCCACATGATGATACTGATCCCGCTCCCGCTCCCGTTCACGTTCCCGTTCGCGCTCGAAGCGCAGTAACTGCTGCTGCTGCGCAAGATAGTGCTGCAGTGCAGCCTGCTGGTGGACTTGCTGCTGCGTCTGCTGCACTTGCTGCTGCTGTGGATCGCGGGGCGGCGGCGGCGCGTAGCAATCTTCGGGCGGACTGGCCGAACTCCGTCCGGCGGCGGCGGCCATTGCGGCAGCGGCAGCGGCAGCAGCTGCAGCAGCGGCGCTGCCCGCCAGAATGTCAGTGATCATGAAACGGGAACGCGGCGCCTGCGTAGCCGATGGCGAAGGCGTAAGGGTGCCCGGAGTGTCCCCAACGGCTGCCGTAGTTGTGGACATTTCCGGTGGCATTGTGGTCATGTGGTGGCGCCGATTCCTTCACTTGTCTCGCTAGCACTGAGCTTTTACTTTCAAGTTATTGCCGACGGCACAAACCAAACTTAAACAACAAAAAAATAAATGACGCAAATGTTACGATTAACGGCTCTTTCTGTGTTTGTGCCAATTTATGTTTTTTGAACTCGCGCGTTTACATTAAGCTTCTAGCTTGCTTTTTCGTTGTTCGTTGTGCGTTGTATTAGGCGGTGTTTTTGTTCGACAAAACGAAACGAGACGAGCCGAGCCCAACAAAAGCCGTAAGACAACCGCTCGCCTTTGGCTTTCAACCGAAACTGAGTCAAGTATCGGCCTAAGCGGGCAACTGCTGCTGCTGCTTCTGGCCGTTAACGGCCAAAACAAAAACAGTAAAAAAGTGGGGAGAACAAACAGCAACAAGAGCAACAACAAACAAACCAGTCGAGTGTTGAGCGCGCACCTGTCGTCGTCTCGCTCACACACACCCGCGTGCTTAGCTCGAAGCCGTGGTGAGTTTCTCGATGTGTTTTTGTTACTGTTGTTGTCATCTATTGCCTGCATTTATTGGTCGTAATTGGCAGCAATTGACATTCATTAGGTTTCAATCAGCGCCAGCGCTCTCTCTCTCTCTCTCTCGCTGTCCCTGAGCGAACGGGCGTGAGAGAGTATGGGTGCGCGTGTGGTGGATTAAGCGCCTTTGGCAATGGCCGCGACGCTGTGAGAGCAGACAGCCAACATAACGGTTGGTTGGCGTGCCATAAACATTTTATGGCAACGTTGTCACAGTGGCCATTGCCAATGTTGTTTTTGGCTGTGGCTGCCCACACTGATCAAACACTCTCTTTGTTTTATATAAATGTATGTATGTATGTAATTATATATGTATGTAAGTGTGCAAATAGCTGTGACACTTTTTATAGCAACTGTCGGAACTCAACACATAGCGCAGCTGCCGCTCATGTTGTTGCCATTTGGGATGCTGCAACCCTGTTGTAGACAGCAGAAACAAGTTCAATCCAGCATCTATAAGCTCCGCCCCAATAAACTGGTTAACACACGCACACACACTCCATTACTCACGTATTCTTGCCGGTCTCGGCCTCACCATAGTATGTATAGCGCGCTTGCTCTAACACATGTCAAGAGTGCCGTGCCAAAGGGGCTGTCTGGATTGCCAGGCTCTCTTGTGATTGTCAGTATGCGTGTGTGTGTGTGCGTGCGTGTGTATGTGCGTGTGTTGGTGTCTTTTGTTATTTTTGCGCTTGTTAACACTTTTTGTTTGGCATTTAAACAGTAAATTGGCAGCAGTTAAATGATGCCCTCTCTCTCTCGCTCTCTCCCTTTCACTGTATTGCCTCTCACTCCCGCAACACGAGTATAGTTATAGTATGTATAGTTTGCGTGTAGTAGTTGTTTAGTATCGATGTCAATTTGCTGCCTAATGTGCAAGTGAATGACTCTGGCAACTGGATCGAGTACATAATATAAGGCTAACGCTAGCATGGAGTTTGCGATGGATCCCGTCGGCGGCAAGGGTGCCGAGGAGGCAGCGGGCGGGCATTCGGGGCGGATGCTGATGCTGATGCTGATGCTGTCGCTGTCGTTGTCGCTGTCTCTGCTGCTGTTGTTGTTGTTTAGATGATGGAGTTCGCTTTAGGCTACTGCAGCTGCTTGTTGTTTGTGTGGATGCTATTGCTGTTGTTGTTAATGCTTTTGTTGTTTTCGTTGCTGCTCTTTTACGTATCGATGTAAGTATGCTTGTATGTTGTTACTTTTAAAAATGGCTTCATTACAAATGACAGCAATTGGCGTTGTTGTTACGGCTAATATTGTTGCTGCGGAGTACATCTTATTATTGCATTGCATATAGATGTTCACATGGGTATTTACATCTACATTTTGTTTGAATGTATATGTACGTCTGCTATTGTATTGCCTTTAAATAAAGATTTTGTTTTCGATTGTGCAAACAAAATTCAATAAAACAAATGTCTGAAAAACAAACCTGAAAGCCATAGCACACATATAAAACTTAAGTTAATGTATGTCCTGTGCATATACGTATATATTTTATATACCGACAATATTTAGACCACTGTAGAAAGTTTTCCTAAAGGTCATTTAATATTAAAGACTTGATACTGCGCATTTTTTTTTATTACTTAACTACAAATGTCCCAAACATTTTTAAAAAATTTGTAGTGAATAATTATTTAACAAATTGATCGATATTTTTTTTTCATATATTTTTCAATCACTGAAAGAATTAAAAAAAAAATAAAAAAAAAATAAAAAAATAAAAAATATATATATATATATATATATATATATATATATATTTAAAACTTCATATTTATCTATGCAATCTTTATAAGTATATATATATATATATATATATATATATATATACTTATAAAGATTGCATAGATAAATATGAAGTTTTAAATCAAATAATTAATAACTTAATTAGCATTATTTATTTCAACTATTTTTTTTGAGGAATAACTTAACTTAATACATCAAATAAATAACTTAACTTTAATCAATTAACAAGGACTGCCATACATTATTGCCTACACTCAAAAGTGGCCATTCTAATTCAACAATAAGTCTAATAGAATTCGTCCGGTATTTAGTACAGCATACAATATATGTTTCTAAGAGCACTGTATTTATGATTTATAATTATGAATTTGTAACTTAAGACACGTTCTGAAAATAAAAGTGTAAACACAAAGCATGCTCGCTTAAAAGTTTGTGTATAATTCAGGGTGCTCAATTACGAAGACCAGACTAATGTACGGGTGTATTTAATGTCATGTTAAGCAGAATGCTTAATTCTATATACTTGGCAAATAATAAAACAGACATAAATATATTTTTTCCGTTAATGTTCCAAAAAACAAAGAATTTGTTCTTAAATTTTATTAAAATTTGTCAAAATACCCACAAAAAAAAAAAAACAATTTATATAATAAATAATTAGGAATTAGGAACTTTTGACTGAGAATTTCGTTCTTTTTTGTTGTTTTTCATTGGCGATCACTCTTAAAAATATCAATAATTCATAGTAAATTTGCAAATTTTCGAGAACGAAATGCTCTTGAATATTTCAATTTATTTGATAACTTAACATTTATTCCTATAACCTGCAATCAGATCATTGCATGTTCCTTAACTTCTTTAAATTTTGTACAGGTTGAAAGGGAATATGTTTTTGGGCAAACATATTTGGCCCAAGTCTAGAGTAGAATATTCACATATGTACAAGATATAATATTCGCAACACATTTATTTATCGGATCTTTTCTAACTCTTTATATTGCCTGCGTCTGCCACCATTTTATGGCCGACTCTTATTAGCGACTAACGGTAACTTTACTCCTCTCCTATTAATGCAATAACAGCTCAACCCACAACGGGGCAAGATTTAATACAGAGTCGGAATGGAAGTTCATTAAAATTTGACAAATTTCACACTCGACCCACAAGTTATTTAAAAAGACATTAAAAGTAACGCATGAGCAGATGAGGAGCGGGTGGCGGTGGAGCAGGTGGATCCGAGTAGTGGCCTGCGATTGCGTGGACTCATTAAAGTCGCTACAAAATGCCGAACTGGCCATTAATGTGGTGGTCAACCACGCACACCAGGGCCGCAGGGGCTGGGGCTGGGGCTGGGCGATTGATGCTTGGGTAGTTGCGTGTAAATTTCACACCGTTGACCAAGTTATTTTAATTAGGTCTTGGCAGTCAGTAAACCTTATGCCAGCAGAGGCAACGGTAAAAACAGAACCGGCAATCGCAATCCCAGCCCAACCACCCACAGCGACTGGTGGTGGGCAAGCAACCCCCTCGGGATGCGCTAAAGTGGCTGTTGGCCGGGCATGGATAGGCTTTGAAGGTGTCGTAATTGCACTCAGCTCGACTGATTCCCGATAAAAGCGCCCAGCACTGCCGGCTTGGAGGAGGGGGGGGGAAATGTTTCAACACAAACAAATTAAAAAGCACTTAACAGACGAGCCGAGGGCTTGCAGCTCCTCCTGCTCCTGGCAGGCGCCGTTGCCGTTGCGTGAGCTGCCAAACTGAAGATCATTTAGATCTCTGTCAACGCTGCGCCGCACCGCGAGCTGCAAGCTAAGAGCTGGAAGCTGGAAGCTGTGAGCTGGATCCGGCCCTAAGCTCGTAAATTTCGAGACTTTGCCCTGGCGTGTGGCGTCAGTCAAAGCGAATTCAAATTGCCCAAGTTAACATCCTGTTTCGGTTCTGTTTGGGTATCTCGAATCAGCCGCTTCTTAATTGAGGTTTAACACAACATTTACCGCTTTTTGCTAATCGCCTTGAAGCCGCCGCCGCCGATGTAGATGACGATGACGGCGTCGGGGTGTGGCCATAAAGATTCGAGATTCAGCTTCAGCCTCAGAAATAGGTGCCCGTACCTAACCCAAACCAGACCGGACCAAAGCCAAACCAAACCCACCCCGTACGTGATTTCATTCATAAAAATCTCGCTCTGCGTTTTCCAGTTTTCTGTTTCTGTTTCTGTTTTGAATTCGGCTTAATAACAACACGTCATGTCATTTCATTTTCGACCAGGGTCTCGGACAGCGTCCCCCAAAACCATTCCTCATCCACAAATAAATCGCCATTCCCACCCCCTCCCCCCTTTCCCCATCATTCCG
This sequence comes from Drosophila paramelanica, assembly GCA_035043915.1. Classification (NCBI taxonomy): domain Eukaryota; kingdom Metazoa; phylum Arthropoda; class Insecta; order Diptera; family Drosophilidae; genus Drosophila; species Drosophila paramelanica. The sequence continues at coordinate 86,638 of JAWNMO010000392.1, forward strand.
ATACCCATTGAGAAATGTTTATCACGCAATGTCGCGTCTGCGTTTTTAACCGCGTGTGCGGCTCTTTTCATCAATATTCGATGTTTGTTGTTGTTGATATTATTATATTTGTTGTTGCTGGATCTCTCATTGTGTTTATTTTTAATAATATTGACGTTTGCCCATTATTGACCCTCGTTAGAAACAAACGCTCCTAATGAAACTTATGATTGTTTTAATGAAATTTGATTTCTTCTGCATTTATGATTTTCTGTTTACCCTATACACAAACTAGTAATAAGGCTCTAATCGGGAGAGCCCGACTAGGAGATACCCTGTACATTGCAAATTCTCGTTACAAACACTTAAGCCGTTTTGCATCAATGCATATACATAGATTTGAATGCTCTTATTAAGTCCTACAAATTTCATAGCGATAATACATTCAGTTTATAAGAAAATTAAGAACTTAGTTTCTAAAATTTGTTTCTATATATCAACAGTCAAGTGGTGTACGTTTGTTTGTGCATGTGTAAAATGCTATGTCAGGGAACGTCCTAGTTAGGCGGTCCCGGCTAGAGAAATATCACTTCAGCGTAGGAACCTGAACCCCAAATTGGTAAAACGGTGTAAAATGGTTTTGTGAAAATGTATGTAACAGGCAGAAAGAAGCAACTTCGATTCCATAAAGTTAATTTATTCCTGATCAACAGGCGAGTCGATTTTGAGCTGTCCGTCCGTCCGACTGTATGAAAGCGTCGATCACGAAGACTATAAGATCTAGAGACTTCAACTTTTCGAGTTTAGACTCATTCATGGCACGCGCATTTTAAATTTGTTCCATAAGATCGATAACTTTCACCGTTGAAACAACATAAAATCGATAAAATCGTGCCATAACCCCAAATTTTTAAAGCTTCTTTCTTATTATTTTGAGAAAAACAATATAACAATAATAATATGATAAGAAATCGTTTGCAATAAATTTCATCAACATAGTTGAAGAAATAAAGAAGTTAAGGAAAACATGTGGTAAAATTAAAAAATGTTTGCAAAGCAATTAGTGGCAAACACTGCATAAGATCTAGAGAGTACCATATGCAAAGCAAGCTTATTAGTTTTTAGCATATCTGAAGATTATTTCGGATTTTGGATACCTCCCCCTACTCGCACCAAACATGAAAATATGCAATTCGAGTAGTAAAGTTTTGCGCTATGGTTTGTATATGGCCTTGAATGCTCTTTTCAAGCACTGACAATCCCATATTAATGTTATTTTTAGATGAAAAGTTTGTTCCTGAACAAAGTATGCCGCTTGCCGCGTTGTTTATATGCGTGTGTGTGTAATTTTGTGCATGTACGCAAGAATGCAGGGAGACGTGGTGAGGGTATATTCTAGTCGGGCGCTCCCGACTAGAGTACTCTTACTTGTTATACTCGTTCATAAGGTGAAATATTATATTGGTTTTGTGCCATGTCTGCCTGTCCGTCCGTTTGCCTGTCCGTATGAACGCAATTTTTATACTCGTAAACGAAGTTAAAAAGAGGATATTGATTTTCTGCAGTGTCCGTCTTGCTGTCCGTACGTCCGTCTGTCCTTAAGAACGCAATTTTTTTCTCCGCTATTGAAGCTAGAGTCTTGAAATGTTGGCTATATACTCGTGTGTACCCACGTCAGATAACCTAGTAACCTAGTAACCAAATCACAGAACATCTTTTTTGCCCAAGCCCCTTTCACCCCAAAAAAACCCGATATACTCGACAACTTCTATCGGATTTTAAAGATTGAGTCACAATATAACAATAATAGTTAAAACCGTGAACAAGTAAAACGCAGCCATTCTGCCAATCATACATTAGTTTAAGAGCAAATTAAGAATATATTTTCCGTTGTGGAGCCAAGCGCAACAATTAAGCAAAATGTTGTCTAGCGTTATACTTGGATATGCTTGGATATATTATGTTGCAATAATTAACTTAAATTTTATCATAGTAAAATCAGTTGACAGATGTCAGGGGCGTAGATGGTAAGAGTCGTGCAACTGAAGGCGAAGGGTCGTAGGTTCGAATCCGTGTCGGGCAGTGATGGAATTTATTTCTTTCTTTTTTTTTAATTATCAATAATTATTATTCATAGTTATTGTTTTTATGACTAATGCAAAATGTTTTATAGCGATGATTAAGTTATTTAAACCATAAATGAATTATATGGTAGTGTGGTGCAGTCGATATCAATTGTGTAGCGTAAGCTGAATGATCGGCGGTTCAAGTCCCGCTGTGGAACCTTTGTTTTTCGTTAATTAATATAAATTTAATTTTTTTAATTGTAATCAACTCAATACTTATCAAGTGCCGAGAGGTAGTGTGTTTTGTGTTAAGTGCTAGGTTCAGGGTATCTTCTAGTCGAGCGGTCCCGACTAAGGCAATCTTACTTGGTTTTATTTTTATCTTTCCTATTTTTGTGACAGGTGGCGAGTGAAAGGAGGCACCTAAAAATTAACACTAATCTGTCTCTGTCTATGTCTATATGGGTGGGTTGTCGAATCGCATGTAGAAAAAGTTAGCTTGTGTACAAAGATATTCATTATGAGGGCAGTGGAAAACTTTTAAGTGAAAATCATTAAAATGAATATAAATATATCTATGTAATTTTGCAGATGCCATACAGCGAACTAATATGGAGGCCTACATTGACTCGAAAGAAAATTTCAAGCACTGCCCATAGGGCCAAACTTTTTTTATATTTTGTTAATTATTTATGAGTGCGTTGGGGCCGATTTAGCTCTGTCTTATCGTTAGTTATATATCACGATGGCAAAACAAAGAGCGGCCAACAAAGGCGAGACAAAATCGTACAAACGTTAACAGCAATAACAAAAGCAAAGCACACAAAGTTGTTCATATCTTTGGCTCTTTGTTCGCTGCTCTCCTCTATCAGCCAAATGGGCCGTGGCCAATGACAGCAACAGCAACAACAAAGGTATCAGGCGCTGAGCTGAAGACGATAAATGTACCAAGTTGTATGCTAATTTTGTGCGCTCCGCGGCCATAAGCCCTAATAGATACGATAGATATATGGATGCATAAAAAGTGAATCGAATGACAGACAAGCAACAAATAGAAATCAAATTAAATCAATTTAAATATGGCATTAAATAAAAGTACAAAATCATGTTTGTCTAAAAGGCGACAACATAACGCAAGCCAAAAGCCAATAACAAATCCAAATGAAGATTAAGTGAAAGAAGAGATGCTGCACAAACAGTAAAATCCTCCTTTCTCTCTCTTGCCACCACTCTCGCTCTAGCAGGCGCTCGCAGCTAAGGCGAATTGTATTGAAATGAACTGAGTTTATATTTATCGCCGCACTAAATCGCCACAATCGCAGCAATCGCCGCATTCGCTGCACAGTTTGTGAAATGAATTTACAACTTGGAGTCGAGAACTGCACTTAAAATGAGCATAAAACGCGTCAAGCAGCGCTAATTATGGCCAAATGACAACAGCAATAACAACAACAACAACGAGCGAACACAAACATACATATGTACTACATACACACCACAGCCCTCCACGCCACCCACTAAAATGAGTTGATTGTCACATGCAACAGATAAGTTAAAAGTGCGACTCTCCTGGCCACAAACTGCTGCCACGAGGCAGGGGCAAGTTGCAGCACTCGCTCAAAATCTTATCGCCAGAACACATCAAAACTCAAAGTTTTTGCTTAACAGCAACCGCAGCCAAAGCAGCAACAACATTTGAATCAACACCAACAACAAAAACCGCCATTCGACAATATTTTTCATGCTAAAAGACTTTTAAGCTGTCAACAACGGCGCTCATAAAAATCGACCACCGAACTGGACAGCTGGACAACTGCAGCACAGAAACTTGCGAAATTGCCAAGTTGGCCAACTGCTGCCCAACAGAGTCAAACTGTCTGCCATTGTTTCATGCATTTAATGTAGCCCGAACTGCCCGACACTCGCCTGCCTACCAGGCTGATCCAACACGGCTCAGACTAGGATCATGTCAAGAGGTTAGCCACGAAGTAGGCCATATTCCACACACGACTTCAAATATATATTACTCAATTTACCTATTTTATCTATCTTTCTCTCTCTCTCTCTCTCTCTCTCTCTCTCTCTCTCTTCTCTCTCTCTCTCTCTCTCTCTCTCTCTCTCTCTCTCTCTCTCTCTCTCTGTCTCTTTCTGTCAAAATATACCCCATTCTACGTGATTTTAATGGAATTAAGTAATGCTTACATAAAAATCAAATAGTGAAGCCAATAAACAGAATAACGGATAATATACAGTATAAGAGATATAAACAATAAAAAGTGAGAGAGAGAGAGAAAAAGTAAGAGAAAGACAGAGAGAGAGAGAGAGAGAGAGAGATGGATTAATTTAAAAAAAGCTTAAGAAATAAGTGAGAGAAACGTTAACATATAAAAATCATAAATAATATTATTATTATGTAGATTATAGGTATATCGACATATTTTTAAATAGAGCTGGCTGCTGTGGCCATCGGCTAAGACAAACACTACACTCTTACTGGCATTTGAAATAATATAATATATAAAATAGAACTATTACGATGCACGATCTGTTTTTTAAAAAGAAAGAATGCATTTTTAAAATACAACCAAAGAATTCGGTTATTTATAAACACGAAAACTTGATCAATTACATAAAATAACCGTCGTATTGCAATCAAATCTAATGCGACGTTGTAGACCCAGTTAGATGCTGATTCAGCTTTAGTCAGTTTTAGTTTTCAAAATTAAGGTTTTTTGAATCAATTATTAATTTCTTGCGGATTTAATTATTTATTTTTGTAATTCATGTGGTAATCCATGTGTCTTTGGGTACGAATCACTGTATTTTACACGGCTATCTCGTCTATATGTATGATTGAAGTTTCCAAAAACTTAGTTGTGATGAATACAAAAGCTTATTAATTTCCCATTGTTGGAGTGAAGTTGTTTTGCTGTAGCAAAAGCCACGCCCTGATAACAATGCAAATGTCCATACCCCCTTATCCCTTTCCCATTTTCCGCTCAAGTGATGTGTGATGAGGATGAGGAGCAAAACAAACAAACAAATCAACAGTTATGGTCATGTAACAAGTTGCCGTCAACACGTGCCTCGGGGTGTTTGCGTGTGTGGGTGTGGGTGTGCGTATAAAAGATGCTCACAATTGCCAATGGCTGCTTGTAATTCCCAATCTATGAATAACAAATAGGCCCGTGCCAGGCAGACAGCTCCAGGCCCCCGAACGAACTAAGGAACTTGATGACTGACTGCAGGACACGGGGCTGGCGGTGGGGGCAAAGATGACTGTTTCTTCTGCTCCCGCTGCTGCTGCTGCGGCTGTGTTGCTGCGAAATCAAATCATAATCTGAATTTTAAAGCAGTCGAAACAAGAACGACATTGATGTTGTGTTGGTGTAGGATAGGCAAATGCAATTTTACAACGCTGTTACATAAAACGTTTGGCAGCCTTGTTGTCATTGGGGCAGCGTTTCCTGAGGGGGCATCCTTGTCATCCTTGTCGTCCATATGAGCTGGTTGCCTGACAAGTGGGTGCAAATGAGATGGCATGCATTATGATATAGGATATACGCTTTGACGCCTTTTGATTTGATTGTCTGTGACATCAGCGGCACGCCCAACCAACAACACCCCCATCCCCACCCCCGTCCACCTACAGGAGCAGGAGTCCCTCAGGCATGGCCGCCATTTGTAATTCAAGTCAAAAGCCAGCGCAGTTGTTGTTGTTGTTGAAAGACTACGGATTATAATTTCTTTTCCATTTCAATGCATTTCATTTCCGTGCACAACGCACGAGCTAACACAAACACACACACATATATATATATATATATATATATATATATATATATATATATATGTGTGTGCATATATATATAACACGCACACGCACGAATGTGTGTATTTTACATTTCTGACTCAATTATAATTTTTCATGCAAAAATGAGCGCCGAGTGGGGCAGTCAACATAAGTAACGGTACTGGTAATCTGATTACATAACGTGATCAAATTAAAATGCATGCAAGTATATTGGCTGCTGCGACAGAGGACACGTTCATACACACAGCAGACATCGCACATCATCATCGTATGGGTAATTTAAAATGGAATCTCAATGAAATGCTGCATTCAAGTCGAATGCCACGTGAGAATGCATCTGCAACATAGTTTTATCAACATCCATCGGATGCAATCTCACAAACTGAAACAGGTAAACGGCTCCAATCGAGAGTGCGCAACCGGGAGATACCTTGTATACATATACATATATCTATATATATATGTATATATATATTTTCAAAATTCAAGAAATTCAATTATCCTATCAGGCGCGTCTCTTAAAATATATGAAATTGACTCTATATATATATATTTATAGCAAATAAATTTGTTCTGGGTGTACGTTAATAGTTTCCGAAATAGATGCCTTCATACAGGCAGTCGGTTCGACACGGCTGCATTTACAGGCTGTCCGCCCGATCGGTAGTAAATATCCCAAATGGTGTCGGAAAAGTTCAACAAGTTTTCTACACCCTTCTTATTTAATTTTTTGGAGCGGGGTATCCCGACAAGGTGTATGCATTGTAAGTCCACCGAACCGAAAACACAAATTTTTCCAACGTTTGGAAATGTCCAAATAAGGGATCGTTGCAAATTTTAGCAGGAGTAGCCCAGATTGTCATATATAACAAAATTTCAGTTTGGCGAATGGTAAGTGCACCTTAAAAATAACTTTTATCAGTAATCTCGATAGTTTGTAAATATGCCTATCTGCAAGAATAATAAAAACCAATGTTCTTCTTCCTTTCTCTTTCTTTCGCTCAATAAAACACTTAAATCTACATTTCTTACAGGATTGGTTTGACAAAAGGAAGAAAAAAACCATTTCGCTTCGATAAAAAAAAAAGTAAAATAATTTTTTTTTGGATTCGAATCAAAGGCCGAATTGAAATTAGCCAAAAAATGTTGTATAAACAGTTTCAAATTTGAAATAACTATGTGCAATTCGTAATGAAATGCACCGTAACGTGAACATTTAAATGAAAATGTGGGCGCTTTCTCATTGTGTATGCGCTGTTATCACTATGTTGATCTGTGGATAGACCTCTGGCCTTGCGTCCGATGTGATCAGCTGCACCATGCGTTGCTGTAGCTCATCCTGACTGGCCTGCGTTCCCGGAGGTATCATCCAGATGGCATCTGAAATAGAAGCATATTATTAAACACATTCAGCAATGCCGTTTAACCTCGCCCAGCGCACCACTCACCGCCAAAGTACCAACCGTTGGGCGTGCACAGTCTCCACATAATGGCTGGCTGTGTGGGCATCAGGTCAGCCAATATATCACAAGTTTCGCCCGGACGCAGGGACGGCACATTGATGCGTTGCGTCTGTATTGGCGATGTTAAATAACAGCCATTAGGCCAGCGTTCTGTGCCATCGTTTTGCAGCTGAAATGCCTGCTGCTGCGCATTCACGTGCTGGCCCTGCACGATCTTCATTGTAGGCAATGATTGCAGAGTGCAAAAGTCCAAGTAGCAACCGACGGCAGTTTGCAAGTTCCTTAAAATACACAAGAGATCAAATTAAAGCTTTTATACAGCTGGACAGGATCAAAATGTAGCCCTTACCAATTGCTCATTTCCAAATAAAAGCGAGCCGACTCGCGATTCATTTGATTATTCATGAGGCTTTGGAACTGACTTATCAGATCCTCGTGGTCTGTGGTGCCCATGCAACTGAACTGCTGCAGCAGCAGAGAGTCAATGTCAGAGTCGTTTGTTGGCAGGGCCGCGGCAAGACCTTTGAGTTGTGCTGCTTGTGCGGGTGATGATAACGCTAGCGTGGAAACTGCCGGCACCGACGAGGACACTACCAGGCCCGTCCCGGGCGGCGCTGGCAACGGTATCGCAATGTTGCCAGTGTCCATCATTGGATTTGTGGTCGTCGTCGTATTCGTGGTTATGCCAAACAGCGGTTCGCACTGCATATCTTGCAGCAGTTGCATTTGTTGCTGCTGCTGCTGCTGCAATTGCTGATGCTGTTGCAGTTGCTGCGCTTGCTGCTGCAGTTGCGCTGCCTGCTGCGGCGGCGTCTCTGTTGTGCTTTGTGACTCGTAGTTTTCCTCGACGTCCATAGCTATTTCTGTGTATTTCAGATATCTCGTTCAAATATTTCGTCAACCTACAAAGCAAATGTAAAATGCGTTGTAAGCATATCGTTGTTTTTGTTCTTTCAGATCGCTGCAATGACGGACAATGGGACACACAATATCAACCTTCCAGTGGCGATGTGATCCAGCACGGTGTTGCAATAGATGTACTCAACTTGATTAATTGTTCAACTGGCGTGTGCACATTTATACGCTTTGCACTTCTGAACGTTTGATTTACATAAATATAGACTAAAACATTAAAAAGGCAGCAGTGCAACAAAATATGCAATGTGACCGAGTACGAGCTGCTAAGAAAATACCAAAAGAATGATATTTTTAATTATCCGTTAATACTAAATATACTAGCCGGTACATGCAAGCTGCTTCAGCTCTTGAAATTATTATTTTAAAATTCTTTTGTTTTTTTATTGTACCAAATATTATAAGCAACTTTATAATTGTTTATTAATATATATTTTATATGTAAAGCTAAGCAAAAAAAACTTATGTGTCTGTTATTGATGCAGAAAATATAATTTGTACATCATTATTTTAAATTCAAACTAAAAGTGAACCCAGAAAAGAATTGAATTAACCAGTTTCAATTTCTTTGTTCATACGCATACGAAGTACTTGTAAATGCTGCTCGTAGACATGTGCATATTTTAAATACCAAAAGTTGCGCCAACTTACACGAAATGTTTTCTTAAATCAAAGCAAAATACAAATCACCTGTAGAACAATTTTTAAAGCCCGAGAACCATTTTGAAATAAATGGACTTAATGTGTCATTTGGTACATTCGTACCACATGCGTCAAAAAAGTATCGATGACAACTAGCGAGCACCTAACAGCAAATAAAAATCAATCACAATTCTTAATGTGGAGTCAAATGTTATGTGAGGAGTAAGGTTTCACAAGCCAGCACTAACGCTATAAAGCTGACCTGTTCTTTCCAGCGGACCACAAGTTTAAATGATATACATACATGTACACATGGCTACATACAATTTTATAAATAGGATTTCATAGATACTGACTGCAACAAACGAGGAGTGATATCGATGGCATAGTACCGTTGGCCACT
>JAWNMO010000393.1:0-237921 GCA_035043915.1 Drosophila paramelanica
GTCTTGCGTTCTTCCAGGAATTTTGTTTGCAACGGTTAAATTGAATTTTAACACAACGAAAAGAAGTAAGAGCGTGGTCCAGTTGGTAAGAGTTAGGCCGCGTAACGTGGAGGCCCGGGTTCGAATTCAGCGTTGGTATGGTAGTAAATGTTGAATTGTTTTATTTATTTATAATTATTATTTTTATTAATTTGTATCGTTTTAATGACAAGTGCAAAATTTTCGTTTTCCTCGACTTTTTGCGATGGCTAAGTAATATTATATCATTCGCGAAAAATTTGGTAGTGTGGTGCAGTTGGTAAGAGTCGTGCATTTAAGACGGAGAGAGCGAGTTCGAGCCCCGGTTTTGGAACATTTGTTTTTCCGTTGGTAATTGTTTTTTTTTAATTTTTAAAAGCCTCAATACTTAATAAGTTGATTGTAAATGCCGAGAGTTTGTGTGTTAATTTCTGGGTTCAGGGTATCTACTAGTCGGGCGGGCCCGACTAGAGCAATCTCACTTGTTTTTTAAATTTTATTGTTAATTGTTTCAGACTTTTTTTTATCCCATTGACTCTTAAATCTTAGAATGTTTTTATGAGTTTTTCTTGTATTTTTATCTACTATTTTGTTTTCTCTATCAATTGCAGCCAATGCCGAAGAGGTGCGTGTCAAGCGACAGGCAACAACTGAGGAGCCCAAGAAGGAGGAGTCCTTCGAAAAAGAGCTGTGCAAGGACAAAGATGCCGGCGAATGGTTCCGTCTGGTAGCTGGCGAAGGCGACAATTGTCGCGATGTCATTCAGTGCACCTCATCGGTAAGTCAGACTTAGCCTGGCTTAGTACCTGACGGTTTACTAACCGTTTTTGGCTGTTCTTCTGCTCCTCTCATTTTGCAGGGCCTGCAAGCTATTCGCTGCCCAGCTGGCCTGTACTTCGATATTGAGAAGCAGACCTGCGACTGGAAGGAGTCGGTGAAGAACTGCAAGAGCAAGAACAAGGAGCGTCGTGTGAAGCCTCTGCTGCACACGGACGAGCCTCTCTGCCAGGACGGTTTCCTTGCCTGCGGCGATGGCAACTGCATCGAACGTGGTCTCTTCTGCAACGGCGAGAAGGATTGTTCAGATGGTTCCGATGAAAACACCTGCGGTAAGTACAAAAAAATCATCATCATCATGACAAAAAATCATTTTAAAAAATATTAATATACATTTGACAACATCTAGATCGAAAATAAGTTTTTGCCATAAAAAGTGAATTTTTGAGTAGGAGAGAAAACAGTAATCATATTGGGAAACTGAAATATATTATCTCTATTAAAAAGAGTATAAGAAGCAGTAAATAAAAAATCTTTTATACAAATACGCTCAACTGGGATTTGAGTCCGTTGGGTACTCAATGGGTACTCATTTGTCACATCAATTTTGTCAATTTTGACTGCAATGATTCAGCAAGACTTAAGACACAAACTGTCCGTATTGCATAGGATTGGCATTAAAGCCGATATTACCCCATCATCTGGCTAGAAAAAACAGAAAACAAAACAACAAACACACACATTTCTAGTGGCTTACATTTTGTAAGCCGCGTCAATTTCTTTGAGTTGCTCGCTGGATTAAAGCCTGCCCCAGTCAGAGTCGCACCTTAAAACCGGTCGACGGCATTTAACATTACTTTTGGAGTTAGAGCTCAAAATCTCTGAAGAAAAAAATAAAAATAAAATAGAAATAAACTATGCAACACACAAGTGTCTGACAGAGTGGCAGGAGAGCGCGGGCGGGGGTGTCGCCTACGTGCAATGCAGGTGTTGCATTCAGCATAGACCGGTTTCGTAAAAGCCCTTCAGAGGGAGAGATCGTAAGCCCATTGAAATCGCTTTGATTTCTATTCAGCTTTTTATAGATTTACATACATAAATTTGATTTTAATTTTTGATGGAAAATGTCAAGTGTGAAGTGGAAACAAATGTCAAAGAAACTAACTTTAAGCTGATCTCATCATTGATCCATACAAAAAACTGGGTTGGGTCGTGCATTTTGCATCATCAACAACAAGGCAACTGGCAGCCAAATACATGCATACGTGCACACACATACATAGATATATATTCGTAAGTGGTACGATTATTGGCCCATGCTTAAGTCACACACATCTCGCATGCAATATCTAAATGTTAAATAAATCAATAATTAATTTTAACCTTGGACTTAAAAGAAATACAAATCAAAGCAATTCCCTCCCATACCCCCCTCCCCCTCCCCGCCCGTGCGTCTCGTGGCATGGGCCAGCTACCGAAAGGCAGTCAAAAGGCGTTTCGAAGCCCGTTCGATTCATGTGTAAATTAGGCTTACATAATCGGCTTAAAACGCTGTATTTTTAGCAATTGCAAAAAGCCGACAACAACAACTTGTTATTTATTTATTATATCTTTATAATAGCAGCCAGCGTAAAAACCACAACTAATTTTAAATAACAACAAAGTGGAGTCTTTCATTGTGCTTGACTTAAGTTTTTGCTCAAACCTTTGCTTTTGCTTTAGTTTTATTTTCATTTGGTCTGTTTTTTTATTTGTTATTTGTTATTTATTTATTTTTTCCTTCATTGAGTTTACATTAATAATTTGCAAAACACGATGCCGACATTTCTCAAGAGGCGCCCGCATATAAATGTGCTTTAATGAGCAAATCAAATGCCAAACAATAGTCGAGAAATAAATGGCCATTGCCAGCGCTATGGCCGGCCAATTCTAAGAGCTCTTCGTAGATCGTAGATCGCTGATCGTGTCTTGGCTAATGCGAAAATTGGCACGTTTTGCAGCCGCTGGCGATGGCGGCAACATTTCAAATGCGCAACGAAGCATTAAGTTGTAAACAATTGAATTTAAAATTGAAATTGAATTATGCAGGCACTTGTCCGCTGCTCGCTGCTAGCCTCGAAGGCAAACGCTCCAGCTCTGGCAATAAGGAAGCCGCAGTATGGGCCAATTCAAATGGCAACCATCTAAAGTTGGCTGCGATTATAAAGCCACAAATCAAAAATGTGCAGCAAAGCGTCGAAGCGAAGTCAATTAGGTGTGTTAGGTGACGATTGTTACGCTTTGATAGCCAAGGGGTAGTTTAGGCTGACAAAAAACAAAAAAAATACATTAAAAACATATTAAAAAATTTGTTTAATGTACATTTTACGATATGCAGTTAAATGAGAGGCTGCTATAATATTTTGTATCTATTGCACTTGGAGTAAAAAATATTTACAGAGTATCTAAAATGGGTCTTTAGCAGTTTCAAATACTTGTTGATTCAGTGAATGCCATTACAATAATAAGATCCGTAATAGTCCACTTGTAATTCCATATGCCACTTGGCCGACTTTATCACGTAATCGGTCTGGCACGGAACATCCTCTTGAGCGAAATGTAAGACGTTCATAAGCCAGCTTACTGCTGGTTAAAAACAAAGCGAACACTAACAACTCACATAAGTGAGCAAAACGAGAGGCGGACAAAGAAATTGCCTGAAGAGTCGAGACAAGCCCTAAAGTCGCCTAAATGCCAGGGAATATTCAGAGTCTGCGCTGCACAACCGGTTCGATGTTCGATGACATAACACTTGGCTTTAACGACAGATTACTGGCAACATGAAATGCCTGCAGCTGGCAGTCAGTAGGAGAGTCAGGCAGGAGAGAGTGGGGTGACGGGGGGGGGGGGGGGGGGGGGGGGGGGGGGGAGAAGGCTGACAGGCAGCAACAGATAAAAGGTCAGGCAAAGACAAAAGCCGGGTGCGACCTACTTGCCAAAAACCGATTCGGTTGCGAACAAAAATTAACAAACGAAACCATAAAACCAAAAGTGAAAAAAACAAAAAGACACAAAAATAAAATTGTTTTCTTTTTTTTTTTCCTTTTTGATTTGGTTGGCCTTTGCGTGTCGCGTTTGCCATTTCACTTTGGCCAAAACAAAAAAAAATTAAAACAATTACGTGCTACTGCTCCACGCTCCATGATCCATGCAAGTGCAAGGCTTACAAATGACGTTAACAAATAATGTCTTCAATTTGCATAGGGCCGCTAATGAATGGCAAACACGTGGGCGTGTGCTGGTCATGATCGAAATGAAACGATGGAGGCGCATAGATTAACCATTGGGGCCCTCAGCCCGGGTGAACGTTAGCTGCATGCCAAAGCAGTTGCCAAGACGGTCGCTTCGCTTGATTGACGACTGGGCCTAAAACAAAAAATAGATTTGAAAAAAAAAACAAAAACAAAAACTAATAATACTAATAATAAAAATATTTATGTATATGCACATGTATATGAGATACTGAAATTGTGCAGACATTTTCCATTCACTTTGCGTTTTGGCGACGGCGGTTTTCCCGACGCCCGGCTGATTTGTGATTGGTTTTCCAGGCCCGCCGCAGTTCGTTGAACTGGCTGCCGCCCATGTACAGTTAGCTAATTGTTTGAAATATCTTTCCATAAAGTTGATTGAACTTTATCGAAACGCCGCTAACAGAATATAAATTGTTGGTCAATACACAAATTCCCACAGAGAAGACAAAAAAAGAATGATGTAAAAAATTGATTGAAGAATTGCATTTGTTTTGTTGTGAATTTATTATAGAATCATATGTTTGCAACTGATTTCACATTTTTCTTTATGCTTGCATTTTTACTTTTGTATTTATAGACATTGACAACGATCCGAATCGCGCTCCTCCTTGTGACCCTGCGGTGTGCGTGTTGCCCGATTGCTTCTGCTCGGAGGACGGCACCTCGATACCCGGCGATTTGCCCGCCAAGGATGTGCCCATGATGATAACGATCACGTTCGATGATGCGATCAACAACAACAACATCGAGCTGTACAAGGAGATGTTCAAGGGCCGCAAGAATCCCAATGGCTGCGACATCAAGGCCACCTATTTCATCTCGCACAAGTACACGAATTACTCGGCGGTGCAGGAGACATCGCGCAAGGGTCACGAGATCGCGGTGCACTCGATCACGCACAACGACGAGGAGCGCTTCTGGTCGAATGCGACGGTCGATGACTGGGCCAAGGAAATGGCCGGCATGAGGATCATCATTGAGAAGTACGCCAACATTACGGACAATTCGGTTGTGGGTGTGCGTGCCCCGTATCTGCGTGTGGGTGGCAACAATCAGTTCACCATGATGGAGGAGCAGGCGTTCCTCTACGACTCGACCATCACGGCGCCCCTGTCGAATCCGCCACTGTGGCCGTACACCATGTACTTCCGTATGCCCCATCGCTGCCACGGCAATCTGCAGAGCTGCCCGACGAGATCGCACGCGGTGTGGGAGATGGTGATGAATGAGCTGGATCGTCGCGAGGATCCCGCCAACGATGAGTACCTGCCCGGCTGTGCCATGGTGGACTCCTGCTCGAATATCCTGACGGGCGATCAGTTCTACAATTTCCTGAACCACAATTTCGATCGCCATTACGATCAGAATCGTGCACCACTCGGCCTGTACTTCCACGCTGCCTGGCTGAAGAACAATCCCGAGTTCCTCGACGCCTTCCTCTACTGGATCGATGAGATCCTGGCCAATCACAATGATGTCTACTTTGTGACCATGACCCAGGTGATACAGTGGATGCAAAATCCGCGCACCATCAGCGAGGTGAAGAACTTCGAGCCATGGAGGGAGAAGTGCGTGGTCGAGGGCAAGCCAGCCTGCTGGGTGCCCAACACCTGCAAGCTGACATCCAAGGAGGTTCCCGGGGAGACCATCAATCTGCAGACCTGCGTCCGATGCCCCAACAACTACCCATGGGTCAACGATCCCACCGGCGATGGTTTCTTCTAAGTCAGCGTGCGAGCGAGTGAGAGAGCGATTGCGAAAGCGAAAGCGAGAGAGCAAATCAGAGAGCGTGTTAGCATACAAGCAGCCCCAATCCAAATTCCTACAGTCACCTAAACTACTCGACTTTTATTATTTCAATATACTCAAGACTTTTTTTTTTTATTGTACTTTTATTATTGACTGTGCCGCGTTTTTAAACGCTACAAAAACGCGCTAACGGCTAAGTCTGCTGTGTTACGTTATTGAACAACAAAAAAAAACCAATTAAAATATGAAAACACAAAAAAACAAACAAAATTTACAAAAAAGACAACAACAACACAACACAACAAAACTGAAACAGCAACAGCAACAAAACAAAACTTGTGTTTATATACTCATTTTTGTAGTTTTACGTTAATTTGTATGTGTATATTTAAAAATACCTAATAAAAAATAAAGTAAAACAAAAAAAAAAACAAAACAAAAAAAAAACAAAAACAAATTTAAAAAAAAGAAACATGATAAATACATTTCATCATTTTGATTATTGTGATGCTAATCTTGAGTAGCAGCAGCCATAAAAATGCTATTATAATGCATAAGATCAGTTTGGCAACAGTCTCTTCTACCTGGCAACAGACTCAAGACTCAAGCTCAAGACGCTTCAACGGCTTTGGCTATAGCCAAATACATATATTCATAGATATGTGCATATACAACAACTACAGGTATAGTCCACAATCAACCCAATTTGTGTGCGCTACCCACTGACTTACTAACCAGTTTTGTATAATCCCAACAAAAACGAAAAATTTGAATAACAAAACGCGTTTTGGATTTCGGTTTTCAGTTTCGATTTCAGTTTCATGTGCATTATTTCATATGTAAATTTTAGTTATTTATATATGTTTATTTTTTTCGTTTTTATATTTTATTAGTATTTGAGTGTTTCCTAGACTGGTTTTTGGTTAGGCAAAGTAACCGGTCTAGAATTAGATATACTTAGCATATATATTTATATGCATATTTGGGGTAGCACATGCATGTTATTATAATGCAAAATTTAAGCTTATTAAAGGTTTTTTTTTTTTTATTTTGTCATACTAATTTGTATGCGCACATATGAATGCCGGCTCTTATGGAAATTATTGTGAAGTGGTCTTTGGCAACAGGTTCTAAAAATCATATAGGGTATTATTGGACAGTCCTCGCTGACGGTTTGCGCAATCATAACAAATCACACGGTCGATAATTAATTTCAAGCATTGCGAATCTCGAATCTGTCATGGAAATACCAAAGTTATATGCGTGCGTACACAAATTTATGTGGCTTTACAAATTTTGTATCACAACTCACAACTGAATAAATAAAAATCCAAAAAAAAATTGTTTTTTTGCGGTTGAATATATATATATATCGTTTATCTTATATATATTTTTGATGGTTTTTTGTTGCATGAATAAGTTTTATCACCAACCAAGGTAAGCCGCTTGCATTGACTCCGAGAGTGGCCAATAAAGCAATAAAGAAGACTGAAAAGATAAATCATTTTTGGCATACCGAAATCTTAATACTCTCTATATCTGTGGTAAAAGCAAATTGAATTATCTGTAGGTTCTGTATACCTTAACTATGTTTTTTCTTTTGCTCCAATCCGAAAACAAGTTTTCAAGAAAGATATATATATATATATGTATGTATTTATTTATTATACCTATGTTTGAGCATGTGTATGTTTGCAAACTTTTACTCTTGCTAAGGTGAACTAGTTGTAAAGTGGACGATTTACATAAATCGTGCATGAAAAGCGAACGCACAGTGGACAAACGTGAAATATTGTTGCGTGAAAAATCAAACTATTTCTTAAAAGCGCAAATTTTCAACTTTTCTTTTATTTATTTTTTTGTTGCACATTTAAAGTGCATTAATAATTTAGTTAAAGGCTTAGAAAAACTATTTTTCTACTGAATATGTTTAACAAAATTATGCATGAAAATACGAATTGAATGACATATTCACACGTTTCATAAATATCAGAATAGCATTCAAGCATAAATTATAATTTTTATATGAAAATATAGCTGATAAATCAATAGAGCTATCAATATTCAATTCATTTGCATTGGTTTTCAATCACTGTTCAACGCTTCCAATTAAAGCAGGCGCCCTTGTCTTGACAGCAACTTCGCGAACAAATTCTCGAATATGCTTCCTACTTCTGGGACAGCGTTACGAACTGATAAACTGGTCAACTGGTCATCAAAGAGACGCACGTATGTCATATGCCAGGCATCCAGCTAACTGGATTTAAATGTGGCCCGACTCGTTTCAAAGAAAAGGAATCAGCGTATGCGAAGTGTTGATTTAAAAGCTATGCATATATAAAATCCGTAAACACAAAACAAAAAGATCGAAGCCCAGAGTTGACAATTTGTGTCTTGACAGGTGATTTGAAAAGTTCACTGATTGCATAATTAAGGTGGAAGGGGAGCACACTCAAAGCAGCTGCACAGATGATCAGCCAGCCGATCATAGCTGTGCAAATGCAAATGGAAATTGAAAAATAAACAATTTAAATACAGCTAGCATTTAAATATCAAACACCAAAATGAAAAGAAACTCCGTGGTCGCTTAGGGCCTTCAGTAATCTCCACTTGCCATATATTAAACGCAGTCTCTTTGATCTACTCGCTTCGGCTTGGTTTCGTTTCAATATGCTAAGATATATTTGGGGAGAGCCGCAGGGTGAAAGGGACTGGGACTTATGCAACTTGTGTGTGTTTGTGTGTATCTTTTTTATGGTTATTCATTTCTTTTACAGTTTACTGTTCACTGTTTACAGGCTCATCTTCAGCTTGAAGCGCTCGTCGAACATTTCCTTCATTAACGATTCCGTTATTGTACACTTTTCTTGCAGGCAATTTCTCTTTTTCTCTTTGCCTCTTCGCTTGATCTGCTCTTTGTGTTGATGATCTTTGTCCGAGTACCACATGTTGGGGTTTCGAAAAAAACATTTTGTAATTTGCTTTAATTAGTATGATAATAATATACGTTGATTAACCGAAGGATTGTGGAAAGACCAATTTCGATATTATACGAAGAAAAAAAATGGCATTAAGCGATAAACGAAAACATTTTTGCCAATTTCGTTAACCCTTCGATTAAAAAAATTAAAATATATGAGTTTGGATCGCTAACAAATGTACATATATTTATCTGTAGATATTATACTCAAACACAAATCATAAAATCGAAAATTGAGGGCAATCTTGGCTACTCAAATTATGTAAATCCATAAAAAAAGGTTTTCACTGGTCAAAAAAAAAAACAAAAAAAAATTAATTTCAATGCCGTCGAACGCTTGAGGTGCCATCATCAACATTTTCACTCTAATTGAAAAACCAGTTTAACAGTTGATTAAAAAAAGTAATAACAATAATCAGCATGCTCGAATATATGCGGGCGATTATATCACCAAAGTGTAAAAACCGTTGCCAACTAAAATTAATTGTAACTATCAAAACCACAAAAAAAATAAAAAAATAAAAGAAAAGAAAAGAAATACAAAAAAAACTGCAATCAACATTTGCCAAAGAAGGTAAACAACTTTTTTGTGGCATCTTCCACACAGAGATATAGGCACACACCGATTGTTTCGAGTATATACATATATTTATCTTAGGATTGGATCGCAGCTGTCGCACCCTTCACTGACGCCCAACTTAAATTGAACGTTAATTGACAACGGCAATTAAAATGCAATTGTAATGAGCTGCGATTTCAAGAATTCTCCAGCCACAAATCATGTATACGCCATGTTGACCGCCTTGCTGTTTTTTTTTTTCTTTTTATTCATTTCGCTTTTTCTGCCATGTTCTAGTACAAGACAAACTTGTTTTCAAGTTCAGGAAATAACTATGTAGCATAGTACTTACCAATACAAATATATATGCAGGTGTATGTATATATCCCCATTCTTTTCTAGATCACACCTGAGGCAAATTCATTTACAGACTGTACTAACGGACTGGTGCTCAGATATTTTTAAAAAGTTGATTAGAAACTGTGGAAAATTTACAAGTTTAACAAATCATAAGAAAAAAACAGGCAAAAGTTAGTTTTTTTTTTTGTCAACATTTGCAATTTACATATATTATGGCCTTCATTTGATATAAAATTATATTACCAGCCAGAACAATCGATCATTCGCTGTCTATATTTTTCCTTTATTTTAACATTTGCAAGTCAAATTTATTAAATTAAATATTTGCTGTTTGCCAAAATATTTAATTTTTTTTTAAATACTTTAGAAAATTGCAAGCGAACAAAGGCAATAAATATTTGGTAAAATAAATATTTATTTGGTACATCTGTTTATTTAGGACTCAGTATGTCAGATGCTAATTGCGCTTAAAAAAGTAATAAACAATAAGTTGTTTTTGAGCATTGACCGAATAAGTACCTAAAATAATATTCAACTGAAACCATTTACGATTTGCAGTTCCATTATTAATATTTCATTTCTTGTTTTTTAAGTTTACTAAATCCAATTGCAATTAAACAATATGTTAACAACAATGTTGCATGCATTTTCTGCAGCTTTTATATTTTTTTTTTGACATAATTATTATTACAATGATTCTTAAATTACATAATTCGAAAATAACCTACAATCAGACAGTCTTTACATGCCCGAAATGTATGGGATCGTCCACGATAATTTCATATCCGCAAACATGCTCCGGTTTTTGCGCATGCATACAGGCGGATGGACACGCGGACTGGGCGACAGACGGGCATATCATCGTCATCAGCTCTTTGCTTATTGAATAACCGTCTGGTTCCAGGCAAGTATGTAAGCAGGTACGCAGCCCTTTTTGCTTGGCGCGTCTGTCCGCCTGCATATCTTTACATAACCAGGCGGGACTGCAAAACTGAACAAGCGCATAATCAATTTGCCATTAATTAAAATTTCGTGATTTCCAGCCAAGCCAAGCCAAGCCAAAGAAAAATGAACACAAACAGAAACAAGAAGAAGAAGAAGAAAAAAGTAAATAAAAACAATTTAAAGGTAAATTTAACGCCTGTGAGTCAGAGAGACAGTTAAAGTGCTGCCACTCTTTGCTGGAAACCACTGGAAGGAGGAGTGGACAGGAGGTTTATTAACCTTTTTTCCCGCTGTCTTAGCCACGTTAACAAGAATTTAATGTTCGGATTGTGAGCGGAATCGGCAATTCTCGGGTGAAGCGGCTAAAACGAGCCGTTAAAATGCAGATGGCGCGACGGTGTCTAACCAATTGATATGCCACACGAGTGTAGGTGAAAATAAAAAGCAACTAAACAGGCGGCATCAACAAAACGTGTAAGAAACACGTTAAACAAAAAATGCTATACCAAGAAAAATAGACAGGAATATCGCTGTCGACAGCGAGATACTCTGTTGCCAAATTAAATTGTGGGTGTAAATTACAAGATTATCATCAGTTGTACTTTTGTTTCTTTAATTTTAATGGCCTCAACATTGTGGGAAAGACAGACTGATTTTTATGATTTGCAGGAGGCAAGGTTGATAAATCAAAAGACTTTATGTATGTATATGCTGGATACACCTCAGCATATAGACTCAATATACCCTCTCCACTCTTACGAACAGAGCATAGCAAACAGTTACGAAATCGAGATTTCGAGCTGTACTCGTAGTTCCATAGAATCATAAGATGACATAAAGACAAAGAAGCGATTTCAGGGTCAGTTGAGTGATTGATGTGAAGATTTGATTTATGCAGCTGAGTTGGCAGCTCAGCCAACAGTGCTGCCCACCAGCTGTGGAAAGGTGTAAACGCACTCATAGGTGCAGCGCCAGACACGCAGCCACATAGCTCACACCTGCACCCCAAGCTAATTAACCTTTCCTCACACTGACTGAGACTGAGACAGCGACGGCGACGGCGACAGCGACAGAAGAAGAAGAAGAAGCACAGCTTAAAACGCCTTGGCATTTTCGAAATGGATTCCACATGCGCGTCACAGCTGCTTACCCCTCAAAAAGCTTTGCACTAAGTTGCGCCGGCGCCGTCGCCGCCGTTAGCACGAAACTCACCACAGAGCCCAAAATGGCGCACACACCACAGCTTAATAAATAGAACTCGTTGCCCGTGGACAACACCTAGTGTAAGCGTGGCTGTGTATTGGAAGAGTGCCCTCTGTTCACTCGCCTACCACTGCCCAACGTATTGCAGTCGTTTCTCCATTTGCTGAGCGCTAAAAGTAATACAAGTTTCCAGTATAATATATCCATCACAGCTACCCATAAAGTGCCCATCCAAGTGTATTTTGCTAATTTTCGATTTATTCGTTTTTTGTTCGATTTCTTCGATTTGCAGCCAGCGCTGGTACCAAACATGGCGCGTTGCTGGCCAATTTTGAGCGTTTTGCTGCTCTGCTTTGCAGCTGGTAAGTACGATACCCCCAATCCACCCGCCTCAATATACATATATACAAATATACAAATATAATTAGACCTTAAGTTAGAGTTGGCCACGCTGGCAAGCCGTCTACTTGACCTTTACCAGCTGAATAAGCAGCGAATAAATTAATTTTTGCACAAACTTTAAATACGAAATAAAAATAAGAAAAACCAGAAAACATTAAATTGCCTCGGTCGTTGGCCAAGGCAAATAAACTTGAAAAATAAGTGATAAAGTTTTTATAAATCATTAGCAGCATGCAATGGTTAACTGTAAAGGAGATCAAAATCAATCCAGTCAGCGATGATGCAAGTTTAACAATTTCCTGAGCGTAAAAAAAAACCAGAAAAACGATCAAATAAAAATAGGAAAAAGAAACTGTGGCAAGAGGACAGACAACACACCAAACTAAAGCCGGAGCTGGCCATAAAAATTAGCATAGGCAATTTTTAATACGATCGCGATTGGTTCCGTTTTTTTTGTTTTTTTTTGTTTTTTTGTTTTATGGTCTTTGGACGAGACAACTCCAACGTTGTTTATGCAATACCTTTAAAGTTAAACTGCAAACGGGTTATGCTGGCTCCTACAACAACAGCCATTAGCCAATACACAAACCAGTTTAGCGACAGCAGCAGCTACACCTTACAATGTAAACAACATGCTCCATTAGCAGACGTTTCTCACTTACACTTCAGGCTATCGCAATTTCGCTTGCCCTTTCGTTTTCGTTCGCCGACTCCGCGAGATGAAAGATTGTACGCATAAAAAGTAGAAAACGAAACAAAAACGAGAGTTGTTTGGCTTATAGAAGTCGTTTAGACTAAACCGGTTAAGCTAAAAAAAAAAAAAAAAAACCAAAAAAAATATAATAAAAAACAGCAAGTGCGAACACGCCATAAATGTTAAGAGCTGTCGATTAGCAGTAATTATGCACATAATTAAATAATGATACGATCACAACTACCCAAATCATACAACAAAAAGTAATTACTGGACAATAAATCCATTAAAAACAATTCGCAAGAAACCCAAATCCATGAAATTAATGTTTATTCAGAAATCAGCATTTTTATAGTATTTCGGAGAATTTTATTATTTTATGTATAACATGAAATTTAAATTTTGAAAAACTTCCATTTTAACATATGAAATAGATTTTGAAGTTTTCAGGCATTAATTATTATACTTTGTTTGTTCGTTCTCTTAGCCCAAAGTCAGGACAAACTTGAGGGCATCGATGTTGAAGAAGTGTGCGCGGATCGTCCCGCTGATGAATACTTCCGTCTGGACACCGAGGGCGATTGCCGTGAGGTCTACAGGTAAGCATTGCCGTTAAGATCCTCAGACTGAAACCTGTTGTTAAACAGTCTTTGACGATACTGATGTTGGGGATATTTTTGTTTTGTTTTCACATCAACAATTTTATTGCACTTACTCCAAAAACAAAAAAACAACAAAAAAAAAAATAAACAAAAAATGTCAAATAAATGAATAAATAAAGGTGCGACAGTGCCGGCGAAAATGGCAGCAATCGATTGGCGCCGATCCGCTGCGCCGGCGGCTTAGCGTTCGATGTGCTGCGTCAGCTGTGCGATTGGAAGACGAATGTTAAGAATTGCGATATCGATCAAAGTAAGTGGGGTGTGTCCGTGGCAGCCATTGTGCCCAGAGCCCGAAAGTATACTTCAAAGAGCTCAACTCTGTGCCACCCAAAACTCTCCTACACACTGTCTAACACTCTGTTCTCTCTCTGTCTCTATATATATACATATATATCTATCTATCTCTATGTGTGTGTGTGTGTATATGTATTGTGTGCGTATGTGTGTGTGTCACGCAGCTCATTTTGCGTCTCTTTCTCTCTGTCACTAAAACGATCGTATCATTGCATTTGTTACAACAACCACAACAAATTAGAAACCAACCCAATCCAAGCTCCAAAAAACCCCCCTCGATTAGATAAATACCAGTGCCAAAGTTCTGTTAGCTAGCAAAACAACAACAGTTTAGGGAAGAAAAACACAAAAAAAAAGAAAAATAATGAAATCAACAAGAACAACAACGAAACCCAACAAAAACAACTTATATTTTTTAGATGTACTAAGTCGGGCCTGAAAGAAATTCAGTGCCCCTCCGGTTTGGCCTTTGATGTCATTAAGCAGACCTGCGACTGGAAGGCCAAGGTGACTAACTGCGATGAGAAAGAGAGTAAGTGTCCTGACTGCCTGCAACTAGAAAACTAGAACCAAAAATCAAAATCAAAATCAAAATCAAAAAAAAAAAAAAAACACCACTTAAGAAACCACAACTGTACATAGCACTTGGACAGACATACATATGTATATAAATAGATATATAGTGAACTTTGGAACTAAACCACATGCCAACAACAACCACAACAAGAACAACAACAATAACATCATTATTAACCCTAACCACCCCCCTCACAATTACGTGTATACTTCTCACTTCAAAATTTAGACATTTATTGTCACTAACACACCACAAAAACATCAACGATTTAAGCCAATTTCTAACGGGCGAATTCTCAACCCAATTGTTTAGAGCCCCGCAAGGCGAAACCCATCTTGAAGACGGATGAGCCCATCTGTCCCGATGGCAAGCTGTCGTGCGGCGATGGCGAGTGCCTGGACAAGGAGCTCTTCTGCAACGGCAAGTCCGATTGCAAGGACGAATCCGATGAGAACGCCTGCTGTAAGTAGCAGTAACTCTCCATTATTTTTCATATCCATCATATCTGAAATAAATCCTTCGATTGTCCAGCTGTCGACGAGGATCCCAATCGTGCGCCCGAGTGCGATCCCACACAGTGCGCTCTGCCCGATTGCTTCTGCTCAGCGGACGGCACCCGTATTCCCGGCGGCATTGAGCCCCAGCAGGTGCCACAGATGGTCACCATTACGTTCAACGGTGCTGTCAATGTGGACAATATTGATCTGTACGAGGATATCTTCAATGGCCAGCGCCAGAATCCCAATGGCTGCTCGATCAAGGGCACCTTCTTCGTTTCGCACAAATACACCAACTACTCGGCTGTGCAGGATCTGCATCGTCGCGGCCATGAGATCTCAGTGTTCTCGCTGACGCACAAGGATGACCCCAACTACTGGTCGGGCGGCAGCTACGATGACTGGCTGGCCGAGATGGCCGGCTCCCGTTTGATTGTGGAGCGTTTCGCCAACATCACCGACGGCTCCATTATCGGCATGCGGGCACCCTACCTCCGTGTGGGCGGCAACAAGCAGTTCGAGATGATGGCGGATCAGTTCTTCGTGTACGACGCCTCCATTACCGCCTCGCTGGGACGCGTGCCCATCTGGCCATATACGCTCTATTTCCGCATGCCGCACAAGTGCAACGGCAACGCCCACAACTGCCCATCGCGTAGCCATCCCGTCTGGGAGATGGTCATGAACGAGTTGGATCGTCGCGATGATCCCACGTTTGATGAATCGCTGCCCGGCTGTCACATGGTCGACTCCTGCTCGAACGTCGCCTCTGGCGAGCAGTTCGCGCGTCTGTTGCGCCACAATTTCAATCGCCACTACAACAGCAACCGCGCCCCGCTCGGCCTCCACTTCCATGCCTCGTGGCTCAAGTCGAAGAAGGAGTACCGCGACGAGCTGATCAAGTTCATCGAGGAGATGCTCGGTCGCAACGATGTGTTCTTTGTGACCAACCTGCAGGTCATCCAGTGGATGCAGAATCCCACGGAGCTCAATTCGCTGCGCGACTTCCAGGAGTGGAAGGAGAAGTGCGATGTCAAGGGCCAGCCCTACTGCTCCCTGCCCAACGCCTGCCCGCTGACCACCCGCGAGCTGCCCGGCGAGACGCTGCGTCTGTTCACGTGCATGGAGTGCCCCAATAACTATCCCTGGATCCTCGATCCCACTGGCGATGGCTTCTCTGTTTAGGGCTACGCCAACACTGCTCTCTTTCTAATTTCTTTCCAAAAAAACAAAAAAAAAAAAAAACAACCAGAGAACAACTCATTAGTAGTTCAACCGAGAGTCTGATAAACTAAACACAAACCCTACACAACGCAATAAATTTATCTATCTTACTTTGACCTCCGCTCTCCGCCCCTCCCCTCTTACTCTCATTTCCGTTTTTCGTCTATTATTTATGCAACTCTTCTGCTCTGCGCTACTTCTATCCCTGTGTATCTATTCCACTTTCCTCAACTTTCTACTTTCACAGCTCGTTTGTATCCCAACTTTTGTTTCAATTTTTTTTTTTTTTTTGATTATGTTGAATGATAAAGTGAATTGTTTTAATTTACAACGCAAACAAACACAACAATAATAATCGCTGCTACTTTGTTATGATACAAAAAAAAAACAATTTTCACAAAAAACCGCGCCAAAAATCGCAGCAGCTAAAAAATCTTTGTAATTATATAAGTATTTTTTATAAGAAAAATATAAAAAATATATTAAAAAAAAAATAAATTTACAAAACTTGTTTTTATTAACTTAATCAACAGGAGTCTGCTCTAAAAAAAGCCTAAAAAAATTTAAATAAAGTAAGATCTTGTAAATTTGAAAAATAATCACGAAGTGTCAGGTCTATATAGTGTTTTTGCAATGTCCAAAAATAGTGGTAGCCCGTGTTATCAATTAAGATAATCCATAGCTCCCATATTTATAACTGGAGTGTCACAATTAGTATAAAAAACAACATTTAAGCTGATTCTAAGGGGGTAAAATTTTACGTCAAAATTGAGGTCAAAATGGACAAAAATGTTGTCATGTACAGCTGCTCTTGGAACCATAGGTCCCATATTTCAAACTCACATAACTTTGGCAAAACTGAACCAATTTTCATGTTTGATGGCATTTTGGTCATGATTTTTCATTTAGATCGATTCTACATTTAAAAAATATGCATTTTTGAAAATAATATATTTTGGATTATTTGGAAA
This sequence comes from Drosophila paramelanica, assembly GCA_035043915.1. Taxonomy (NCBI): domain Eukaryota; kingdom Metazoa; phylum Arthropoda; class Insecta; order Diptera; family Drosophilidae; genus Drosophila; species Drosophila paramelanica. The sequence goes on from JAWNMO010000393.1 coordinate 17,206, forward strand.
AAAACAATTTTTTTAAATTTAGAATTGCAAATTTATGTTTTTAATCAATTGTGGGGGTCAAAACTAGTATAAAAAAACAACATTTAAGGCGATCATGTGAAAAATCATGTGAAAATGGACATGTATGTACAGCTCTTGGAACCATAAGTCCCATATTTTAAACTCATATAACTGAGTCATAACTAAACCGATTTTCATGCTTAATGGCATTTTAGTGATGATTTATCCTCCATGTTAATACACAATTAAAAATATATAAATATTTGAAAATACATTTTTTTTCTCTAGTCTAGTAAAAATCGATTTAATATTGTCTATTTATATCGCAAATCTTGTTAACAAATGCAGTTGAAAATATATAAATATAAATTTAACAAGGATGAACTAACAAATATAACTTTATATTTCTCGAATCACCGATCATATAATCTGTAGAAAGAAATAAAATTACGAACGGAATTTTTGAAAGCAGTTTCACACATCAAGATTGCTTATCTTTATCAGTTTAGTACACTTTTTTATGTTTCGATAAACGTTTTCCATTAGAATCACATCACACAATTCAAGCACACACAATTCTTTACAAAACGGTAATTTTACTAATTGCGCACGGAAACGTGGAAGGTATCAACAATAAAAAGCTAACGATGAACAATCGAAATTTGTGTGTTATTTTCTTAACTGCTATATTCGTAAGTTTCGCAATATTTGTTTTGTTTGCAAATGTGTTATATTAATCTATTGCCTGAAAAGCTATCCATGCCATCAGAGTTGTTTTCCCTACCGTTAACGCAATTAAATTCTAGTTTAGAAGAAAATATGGCAGCCGTAAAACAGAATTTAGAAGAAAAAATGACAGCCGTAAATCAGAGTTTTACTTCGGTTTGGAAACTGATGGCAGCCGAAAGGCCGAGATCCAGACCGGCAGATACGGCAAGTGCGTCCAGTGAAATGCCAACGGAGGAAACCATCGCATGGACAAAAGAAAGGAAAAACAATTTTGATGATCAGGCCTGGAAAATACCAACTTGGCATCGGGCAACGCATCCGGCCAACCCCCAATTGGAAACAAGTCCGCGTATCGCCGTGGACTCAAATCCAGCTAAGTTATATAATCCAAACACAGAACTATCTACGGTTTGTATGGGCTCCACAATACCATACGGGGAGCACAAGGTGATGGGTTGGCTGTATCGACATAACTACAAACGAGAACACAATAAACGGCGATTTTATATGGCGTTGCGTCACGAATTATTTATCGATGGCAATTCCGAAATGTGCCATAATTTGGAAAAGTATGCAAGAGGGATGCGTTATCAGGATTGCGCACTGCGTCGCAATCAGCGATTAGAGGGTCTACTTCCCAAATATCCATTGCATCAAATCGTCAAGGGTTAGGAATTCATCAGCTAGAGCTCGTTATCCTTATTCTTTAATCAAGCCCCTTAAGCTGTTCAACACATAGCAAAATTTATTTATGCATATATTGTGCCCAGCTATTTGGCTAGACTTGAACTGTTTCAAAGTATTTTATACTCAAGAATTTTTTCACGAAATGATAGGAGTAGAAGAAAATGAATAAAATAAAGTGTCATGGCAAAAATAGATTTAATCTGTACATTTCAATAAATATATATGCATAAAAAACCATTTTGGATCTAGTATTGTATCTCATCTTTTTTTTTAAATGTAAGCCAATGATAATAAATAAAGTAGAGATTGTTCTCAAAATTGTATTTCAGTTGTTCTGGAATCAACTACGTCCTTGTTTGACGGCAATGTTTGCATTTCCTTAATTTCTTAACAATTAATTTATTAGTATTTAATGCAATATATGCTTTAATTTGTTATTTAGCCAATGCGCATAATTAAATTGTGTTAAGATTTTGAGTACCATTGTTGAATTGAAACTCAAACGAATATTCTTGCAATTTGGTTGATGCTTTATTCTCAATTTAATGTTTCTGTTAGTCAGAGTAAATAAGCTACAAAGCTCTGTTAGTTATACCTTTAAGCCATGCAAATTGAAGCTAGCGTGGAGCGTAGAGTGTGTACTGTACTTCCAATTAGAGCCACAGGCGCACTTGTTGATCCCAACTGGTCGAGGCTAGGCACATGCCATTGGGGCATAGGCTGATGCAAGTAATTCGATTCTCATGACCGGACAGCGTGCCTGGCGAAAGACACGGTGGAAACGTGTAAAGAAAATAATCAATATCAGTCAAGTGACAATTGAAGCCACTGCTGGCCACCTACCCGTGTGCCGTTGCTTCATTGCATCCCACGAGTGCACATTGCCCTCAATGCCGGCGCACAATACGTAGCGACCGCTGGTCGATAAAGCTAAATGGGCACAAAATCAGATTAAAAATTTGCTAAAGTCAAGGCAAGCCAAAGAAAAACCGATAGAAAGAGAGAGAGAGAGAGAGAGAGAGAAGCGCAAACAAAAACATGAAAAGCATAATAACAATAAGGGAAAATACGCACCGCACGAAGTGAAGCCCGTGTTCTTCTGGGGCGGCTCGTAGAGTCCAATTTGTTGGTCTGCACGCAAATCGTACATGCGTGCCGTTTGATCCTCCGAGCAGGAAGTGAAGCCAAAGCCGCTTGGATGATACTGCAAGAATCGGGCAGCAATCAGGCAATACTCAGACTTGGGCTGTTGGATAACTTACGCAAACGGAGGACACATCCATGTCGTGACCGAAGAACATTTGCTTGTGTCCCTCTTCGCGCACGTCCCACAGCTTGGCAGTTTTGTCCACTGAGCCGGTTATGTAAGTTTTCATATCGGGCGACAATGAGAGACCAGCAATATCGCCAGCGTGTCCATTAAAATCCATTGTTTTGACACCCTTCTCCAAATCCCAGTGACAGCTGCAATCAGTTTATGATGAGCTGAACAAACCTTCATCTCTGCGATGTAAACTTACATTTTCATGTCACCCGAACCGGTTATCAAATGACCATCATCCAGAAAACGGCACGAGCTGAGAAAGCCCTCATAGCCAATTAGCTCACGCACCATTTTGGCCACGCCGGAGGCGTCGCGATTGTTCACATCGTAGACGGTGCATTGGTTGTCCATGCCGCCGCAGGCCACAAAGTTGCCCGATGGCGAGAAGGCGACGGTCATTACCCAGGCCGAGCGCAGTGGGATTACCTGCACTTTGTTGGCCGTCCAAGTGTCCCAAATGATCAGTTTGCCATCCAGAGAGCCGGTGACACAGTGACGAGAATCGCCCGCAAAATGCACTGAATTCACCTTGTTGATGTGACCCTTCAAAATCTTCTTCGATGAAAAACGTATCTTGGGCACATCCCCCATGTCACCGCATTTGTCGGCCAGTGTACAGTCCGCCTTGGACTTTTGATCATCCTGGGGAATTCAAAAGACCATTGCAACCAATTAGCTAATATATTAATATTATACATAATGTATAAAAAAAATATTTCAAATATTGTTGTAACCTTAAACTTTTGTATCATGCCATTGATCTCATCGTAGAGCTTCTGAGTGTCTGGATCAATTTTCGGCATGATGGCGCATTAACTTTCAAATTAAATCGCAGCAAATGACCGTTAAAGAGCACAGGACCAAGCAAGAACGTGTCGCGACACAAACTAATGTCGAAATAAATTTTTAACTTACATTGTTATGATGATTTTGTTACAATGCCTTAGACGGTAATGCAATTAACTAATTGGATTAGTTCTAAAGCGAAAGCAAATACACCATTTTAAGCAATCTCCAAAAGTTTCGCGCTTATTGTAAACACACACACGCGCATGCTCAATGAGAAGCACTGCCAACTATTAGAAACTTAACACTGTGCAGCACTGCAAACCACTTAGCAGAAATACTCCTCACGAAAATTTAAAAGTGCTCTATTGGACATGTTAGAGAGACGTTACTCGCAAATGCAACTGAATCTTTTGCTATGCTTACAATTGGTTTGGTTTTAATTAAAATATAATCAGAACTGTTGCTATTGTTTTTTTCTGTTAATCTTCAATGATCTTAAATTGTATTTAAAATGCAACAGCTATAAAATAAATTAACATACTTGTAACATTACGCACTATCGTAAATGCAATTTCCAGCTATCGATATTTTTTAAGGCGATATGAACATCAACGCACAGCTGCTGTTGCCATTGAACAGCTGTTCAGTGACCAAAAGAACTTGGGGCTAGAAGAATTTTCTTTTTCATTTCGTTATAATTAACGCATCGCCCAGCCGCCAAAATGAGTTACCGGTATAGGTACTAGTGTTGAGATATATAATGGAAACAATACCATGTGCCAACGAAGTGGCGCAATTGCAGGAGCACCAGCAGCAACAACAAACTGAATCCCTTGTACACGTAAAGCGCGTTTCGGTGCCGTTCGGAAGCACAAATCTGATGGACACGGACATAGCCAAGGCCGACAACGTGGCACAAATGTTGAAACAGAAGCCACAGCACACGGAGCCACTGGTTGGCGGCACGCCACAAGCCCAGCTCGTGAATCTCAGCAGCATCGACAGCCTCTGCGAGAGCGTGGTAAACATACCCAAGGAGCTAATCCTAATATCGATGGTGTCCCAAGAGCAGGCGCTCTACAATCCCAAGCATCAACTCTATCGCAGCACGAAAAGCAAGGATAAAAAGTGGACTGAAATTGGCAACCATGTGGGCTGGACGGGTGAATTTGCAATAATTTCCTTTTAATATAAACCAATGCTTAACAGTTTATTGGTCCAAGCAGATGTGCAATGCAAGGCTAAATGGAAGGCCATGAGGGACCAATATTGCCGCGAGCTAAAGCGCGCCAAAGCTAATACCAAAGGCAACGTCAAGTGGAAGTACTTCAAGGAACTGGACTTTCTGCGCCCCTATGCGCTGGCTCGCAAGTAAGTTGCAAGACCGTAAATAACATGTTTATACATTTGCTTTTATCTCATAGCTATCGCTCTCGCGGCGCGCAGAATGGCAATGGAATTATGTCAGCAGTTGTGCTGCCCAATATAACGACCACCAATACCAACAACTGCAACAACAACAACTCTTTTAGCAACAGTAACAGCAACAGCAGCAGTCAAAACATTACTCTATATGCTGAGCCCAGAAAGTTTGCCAGCATCAAAATTGAGGATAGAAGCGGATCGTTGTTGGAAAACTGCAATTTTGTGCCGGCAACGACAACGGTTACAACGGCAACGGCAACCGCAACGGCCGCTGTTGATAAAAAGACGGACTCGACACGTGGTCTTAGCGCATACATAGCTAACCAAATCATGCAGCACCAGCAGCAGCAGCCATCACAGCAAGAAACTAATTGGAACTATTTGACCGATGCTAGTGGCAATGGAGTAGGCTCGACCACATCGCTAACTGTTACCTGCGAGACGGCCAATCAAACAGCTGGCGATACACTGTACAACGAGTTTGTGGATTGTGTAAATGCCGCCAATGCCGTTAATCAGTCGACAACGCACAATCATCAAACTCACGCCGATGAGGAGGACGATGATCCAATACACACATTTCTCAACATGGAGAGCTACTTTGAGAAGGAGCTCATCATGCTGATCCAGCAGGAGGATATGATCTACAACTATAGCAATCAAAACTATCGAAATGTCAAGCTTAAGTTCGAGGTCTGGGATGAGATAGCCCGCAAGCTAAAAAAGCCAGGTAAACAATTGTTTATATTCCATATTATATGCCACTATTAATATTTACCAACTTTACAGTCAAGCAATGCCGACAAAAGTGGAAGGCACTACGGGACCAATATGCACGCGAGTACAAACGTCTGAAAGGGCCGCTGCATATGGATACCATATCGCGCTGGAAGCACTACGATTCGCTGGGCTTTCTACAAAAGTATATTCAGCAAAAGTCGCTGTAAGTAGTTACATAAATATATTAAGTTAAAGTTAAGAATTTGAATTTGCTTTATTTCAAAAGCAGCGATGGAGATACGCTGAATATGCTGCTGCCTAAGCACGAAACGGTTAGCGAGCTGGAGGAGCATATGGCTGAATCGCCATTACGGCATTCCGAACCACAGACAAGCACTTTGGAGGCATCGCCCAGTAGCTCATCCCAGCTGAACATGCCCACACTGCCGCCGCTGACGGGTCCACACAAAGGCGAATTGTCCGCAACAATGCAACAGCAGCAGCAGCAACAGGAGGTGCAGCAGCCCAGCGAGCTGTGCGTCGCCAGCTATGATGAAATGGATATAGAAAACTACATAAATGGCGATGTGGTGCATGATGAAGATGATGAAAACGAACATGAGGACATGGAGACGACGCCAACGTCAGAGCAACCAACACAACAGCAACAGCATGTAGTTAGCTATGAGAATGATGATGATTCGGTCTATATGGCCGTTCAAAGTGTCAGCAATGCGCTGGCCAAGTCGGAAGTCCTCAACGAGACAGGAAGCAGTCTGGAACCGCAGCAGCTGCAACAGCAGCAACAACTGCAAACGGGCACCGACTACTCACAAAAGCTAGAGGTGCATACACCCACTTCGACGAGCACTCGATTTCAAAATGCGGCCACCACGCCATCAACACCTAGTCAGGCCGTCTTTCCACTGGGCGCTTGTTCTATGGCTGCGGAGGAGGATGAAATCGGTGCATTCTTCAAGGCCGTTGCCATGAAAATACGCAACGCACATCTGGAGCCAGTGGCTTTTACAGATCTGCAAATTGATATACTGCGGGTCATCAATGAGGCGCTGCGTAATCACTAGCCATAAGCGGAGGCACAGATCTCGATTGACCCCACAATTGGTTTCAATGCGTTGCGCATTAATTAGCTCATAAGTGTTATTTGAAGAATGTTTTTTTTTTTTTTTTGATTTTTAATTTGGTTTAATCTTCTATGAATTTTCCTTGTCACTTTTAAATTTGCAACACACACCGAACATACACACAGGAAACAACAATTATATTTTGTTGTATTTACAAAGCAGTAAAGTTGTTTAGCTTTAGTGTGCTTCCGGTAGACACAACTGGAACTAAAACACGAAATTGTTATATACCTGGTAACAAAAATAATGTGTACACTTACGAAATGGAACAACAACATAGTGAACGAAAAATATATGCATATTTTTCCAAAAAAAAAATTAAAAGTTTTGCTTGTTTATATAATCTGAATTATAACGTTATTGTTCTTGGTGGTCTGTTCGAAATTTGTGCATAAAATTAAAATAACATTTTATTGAATTTGCTTTGCTATTGCAGTATCTGTATACGAGAAAAAAAAACCTTTTAAATATCAGCCTCTCTAAATAATCGAATTTTGTCCGAACTTTTATATTTATACTTGATTTAAGCACAAATTTTAAATTATTATACCCAGCTCTCTAGATCTAAAGGGCCAAAAATTTATTAACCCCAAATTAGCATTTAACCAGCTGTTTAAGATGCCTCTCTCTGTCGAACACAAATTGACAGGGTATAGAAAATCAATGCAGCTGGCACTCAGCAGTTGTTGTAGCTTCTTTCAGCATATTTTGGATACGCTTTGTCTTTGACCACCCAGTTTGCAGCATCTGTGCACCAGCATTTAGAGAACTGCCGCCCAAGTGGAGCACTTGCGCAGACCACCAAGCCCGCAGACAGACATTGCCTTTGTATATATGCTACACCTTGTTGTATATATATATATATTTAGGACAGAATAGTTACTGCTCTTGTTTCGCCAGCAACACAGCTGGCACTGCAAATGGCTGTTCTTCGGCATTGGCCAACTGATTGCGAAACGGGAAAAAACCGGTTTGGCTGATGCGGCCAATGGGCGGACAGCGAAAGCGAGACGACACTAGTGTATCTACCATGTATATAGGATGCAACGGGGGCGGAGCTAGCGGCACTCTGGGTGTGGTTACTGAACCAGCGGCAGCTGCTGCTGCTGTTTGCTGCCAAAATGTATGTAAAAGTGAAAAGTTTTAATAAACATTATCATTTTCAGGCGGAAGTTCGAAGCCGCTGAAAGCTAATCAAACGGAGAGAAGCTCGATATACGTAACTCCAGAGTGAACATAGAGTGAAAAATGTTCGCTATGGGGCCACGCTTGATTGATTCTGTTTAGTTGTTTGTTATTGCAATTCATTTGCATCCAGTTTTGAACGGTTGAGTGCGCGAGTTTTAATTAAATCAAATAATGGGTGTGGGACAACGCGACTACCACAAAATGGGGGAATATTTCAATTTTTTTATCAGCCAATTGCTAATGTACTATATATGTCTTGCCTTATATACACTTACAGACTATTACAATTTGTACATAAAAAACAAAAATTAATAAAATATGCTAATAGTTATAAATATCTATTTTTAAAATCGAGCTAATTTTTTTTTTATTTTTTTAAAGTGAATCTTACAACAAAATTAACAAATAAATAAAATACATAAACACAAGCTTAAGGCTAATAACAGTTAGCTTTTAAGATTGAATTTCAAATTTGATTTGCATAAAGAAATAAATAAAGTACTATTTTGAGGTACACAATACACATTTAAAGTTAATAGCTATATTATATATTATTAAGACTAATCTATGTCTTAAATTATTGTATTTAAATAGCTGAAAGTATATTAAATAACAGTACACACAATAAAGCAAAGTTGAATTAGATAAAAGCCATATTAAATAAAATATAAATGTGAATAAATTTATTTTTTATAAATAAAGAGCTATCATCGATTTAAAAATTTGGAATGCTTCTCTTATTTGGATGATATGATTTTCTTATCTAAAGCAAAAAGAATACTCAAAAGGTGCCATCCATCCAAGTTCCCAAATTAATATGTAAATCAAATAATACAAAATTATACTTCTTGTAAATACTATAAATAATATAAACCCTTTCCCACATATATAACGTATATTGTATGTATCTATCATCTGTGATCTATTGTTCCTATTGTTCTTAAATGTAAAACTCGATCAAGTTGCCATTTTAGATAACAGAAAACCAGTTAAAATAAAATGTGCAACATTTTTACGAAGAAAAAAAAGAATTTGCCTAGAAATACACCCTTAAAAAATGCAATCATTTTCATAACATTTTAAGTCATGCGAATTTGCAATAATAAAAATAAGAATAAAAATCCATATTCATCTCCTCTTGGAACTCAATCAGTTGGACACTTAATATGAAAGCCCGCAATTTTTTAGCCTTACCGTAAACATGCAATTTCCAAGACGCAGCGACGGAAACTATTTTCGCGCCTCATTTAACGGGTTCGCCCGGCAGACACACAACTAGAAAAGCTCATAAAAAAAAGAACGAAAATTATATATATATATATATATAGATAAATATTTGTATTGCTTGCGGGCAAGTATTACACTGTTACTGCTGCCACACATAAACCAATTTGCAGCTCTGCCCACCAGCCTCTTCCCAGTCGATTCACGACGATTGAGAACACGCCTCAATGCATCCACGCCCACAAACTCTGTGATGCCAAAGCCTGCAGGCCAGAAACGCAGCAGCTTTCGAAGAAAAATCTTAAGGAAAACACGGTGGAAAAATACATTTTCTTTTACCAAGCTCGTACAATTTCTTTCAAAGTGTCGCCTCAGTATCATTCGGGTACTGTGGCTGCAGAGGATACATATATATTAAAAATTCATTTCCTGGCCTGTGACGAATTTTTCACTTGCGAAAATGTTGATACGACTTGAAATGGACGCCTGCAGCTTTGGGTCGAGCCGAGAATTGTATATGTATATAAAAATAAAATTGACAACGAAACTCGGCGACAAAATGCTGACAAACTGCGAGTTGGCGACTGTGTTGGAAACTGGATGGCTGTTATCATAAATAAAGAGCGCAAAATGTCAAACGTTGTCCGGGTTATAATATCATAAAGTAAATGCAAGTGGCGCAAAAATCAAACATGCAACATTTCGAGCATTCGAACCATTCACGATTTATTGGCCATGTTCATAATGTTGCGATTGCGAGCGCAAGAGCGGGCTGCACTTTTTAAACTGAATTGTTTCCGGGAACTGCCGCTCCAACACCAACAACAATGGCCCACAACAACAACAGCAACAACAACAACAACAACAACATCAACGAAGCGCTGAAAAGCTTGTAAAACATTTGTAGCAACTGCTGCTGCTGGCAGTTGCAGGCACAGTTCGCAGTTCGATTCAATTGCGATGCCAAGGCGGCTGCTACTGTTGACCACGTTCACCCAGCCAAAATGTTTTATTCATAAAGCAACAGCAGCAACAGCAGCAGCAGCAACATCAGCAGCCGCAGCGACAAGATCATCGCCGTTTGTTGCTTTGAGTGTCCGCTGAGCTGCTGCCTTTCTGGCCACGTCCAGTTGCAGCTCCTCCGTTCCTGTTCCAGGCCCAGTCGTCGGCCTATGCTAATTTTTGAGCAAACTTATCAGCCGGCGCGCATCTTGCCCAGCCTTTGGCTGTTAGATTGCCCCACATCACCAACTCACAAAGGGGTGCTAATCGCCAAATTTACAACTTGATGCGAACGCTTGCACAACACAAAAACACACACCACACCACAGCACAGCACACACACACACACACACACACACAGACACACACATGTACACAAAATACACGAGTAAAACGCAAATGGTGCAGAAAACAAAACGACCGCACATACTGAGGGTTTAGTATCTGCAACTGTTTTGCTAGACAAAACTATAAAAATCAACACAGCGCAGAGAGCTACAATGATATCCACACACCCAAGTCCCAAGTCCAAACTCCCCGCACACTCGAAAGTTGAGCCAACGACTTTCACTCGCCCCGCTAAGCATGCTACGAAAAGCGTTACATTTGAAAAATGTACTTTTTTCACACTACCATCCCCCACCCCAAAAGCGATGGTGACAGTGGCTGGCGCACAGTGGTGCTGAGTGTAACCAAAAGCCAAATTTTTGGTTGGTTGCAAAATAAAGTGCACGAAAGAAAATTCCAAAAACAAGGAAGTTTTGTATTCATCGTAAACTTTTAATATACATTATGCAGAAAAAAACATAATATTTTTTTTGAAATACTTGGTATCTTTGAAAACTAAGCTACACAAGAAATATTATTATTTTTAATTTTTGATCAGCTATACTAATTTAATTGTATATTAAGCCTTTCGATAGTTTGTTATCCCTATTATTAATATTATAAAAACAAAGACAATTTTAAACACATATCCAAAAGTGATAAAAATAACATAATTCTGGATAAAAATAGGCAAATTTAAGTAAATTAAATAGTTTTTAACATATATATAAAACTTCGGCTATTGTTCACCTTAAACTGAACCACTTTACAAATAATAGTTTTCAACAGCTTTTGACCACTGTTCGTGCCACAGGCATAGGTGTATGGAAAGGGGTTGCGGCACGCTGAAAGGGTATTTTTACGGTCACATTGTGTTAGTTAGAAGGCACATAACACTTTGTTATGTGCGCTTGACAAAGTTGTGCGGCGCTAAAAGTGCTTAGTGCCTTAGTTTAAAGCAATTTTGTTTTTTTTGTTTTTTTGAATACATTTTTTATTTATTTTTTTTTTTTAGGATAACAGATAAACGCACAGTAGTGCGGCTGGGTGGTGCGGGGTGGTTGAATCGGAATTGGGTGCTAATATGGTCAAAGCGCTGCGCTTGAATGGATGGGCTCTGGATTGCAGCTGATGTGGGGAGCGGCAGCGGGCGAAATTCTTTTGAGTCTCTTTTTTTTTAAATTTAAAGATTTGCACATGCTGATAAGCACAATAAATAAATCTCATATAAAGGAAACGGATAACGGATATTTGCGGAATTTGTAGACACGTGTGTGTGGGAGTCCTGCGGATGAAACAAATGGCTTTAGCGGAAGGCATTCGGGCCGCCACAGAGCCATAGGGTGGCTGCCACATATGCCGCATACGCTTAGACGACCGCCAGCTGGGAGCCAGCAGCGGATGGAGGGATGGAGGGAAAAGTGCCAAAATGCCAGGCGCGAGAAGCTCAACACCTTTTGACGCTGCTGCGATCATGATCCACTTGGCCAGACGCTGGCACACAAAAAAGAAATGGAAGAAAAAAAGCGGCAGAAGCGAGAACCAGAAGGCTTCTGTTTGGGCCTGGCCTGAATGTCAACTTTATTAAAAGAAATTATAAATTGGTATGCCAGTCAGTTGGTCGGCACCGAGACCGGGACCAAGCCACCGGCCACCACTTCAGAGACACCGCGCGCAAAATTCCAGGCTCACACATCATTAAACGAGCAAGAAACTGCAACGAGGCTAAGAGGCAAACAGTCTGGAGTTTAAGTGGTTGGCCAGGCTTTGAGCCATTACAATTACTGACAAAAAGCATCAAGGTAATAATAAAAACAAAAGATACCAGATACAGCGAGGGTGGCACGATCAGTTAACCCAAAATTAAGCTGTTCACAAATGAAAAAGTCAACTTCAAAGGATCAAATTGAGTGCACTGAATAATATTTATAGCTTTATCTACATATATTTGTTGAAAACTATATTAATTGTTAGCTTAAATTTAATATTAGTATAACACTTATTTGCTGGTTGTAACTTTCTTTCCCACCTTCTTTCCCAAAACTGTTCAGGAATTCTTAAGCAAAAAAAAAAAAAAATAAGAAATGGAGAATAATAAAAGAATAAAATCGCCTCGCATTGCTCGGAGCGCTGAGACACAGACACAAAGCGCATGTCAAGACCTTTAGAATTATGATAGAGTTTTGATGTTGTCATAAAAAAATTTAATTGAAATACCAAAAATGGCAATGAATACCGCCAGACGGCCCAGATGAAGACGTCAATGTGACTGCTACTGCGGCCGCGACTTTGACTTTTAATGTGTATATTTTTGGTAAGCATTAAGTATTTATTGCAGACAATGTCCACATGTATCACTCACTTTTGTGGTGCCTCAGCTCAGCTGCCCAACTCAGAGCCAAGTCCAAGTCCCAGTCCAGCCAGCCTCGACTTAAAGCAAGATGTCAAAATGAGGCCACTTAGGCGCGACTTTTGAAAATCAACTCGCGAAGCAGCAAAAACCAAACTGCTGAAAACTGATGCGACAATGATCATAATAATGAGGCTGGCGATGGCGATGACGATGACGATGATGATGATAATGATGATGTTGACAACAACAAGAACAAGTTGTAGACCGCTTGCTGTGCCACAGACCACAGAGTAGTCACCGCGAGTGGTTAACTCTTTAAGGTGTTGCCAAGACAAACAAGTTGCAGAAACAGTTGCGAACTGGATAGAGGCGGCAGTCGGGTTGCAGCTGGTGGGGGGGTGGTGGTGTTGGCTGGTTCTGGGGAGATGGTCCACTTCATGGCTACATTTCAATTACTTTGTGGGGCACCCATTTAAATGAAAATGCCACACATTGCCCGGGCACAAGCCACACAGCAGCAACCGAGCACAGCAGGTAGCGTCCTTCTACACCTCCTTCGCAGCAACCCCTCCCCACCGCCCCTTATCACATATGTGACGACAGGCAGCGAGAGGCACGAAGGTAAGTAATCATAATCTTAAGGTAATAACAGGCACATTACATGTCACATTAATAAGCGGCGCGCAGGGCCAAACGTTTAAATTAATATCATAATTCATATTGCAATAATTTAGCATGTTAGCAACGCACAGGCAAGTTCCAGGACTCGTCCTTGCTTATTAATTTTATGTGACTTTATTTTTCTTCGCCTCTGAATGTTCCTTGTTGATTTTTTTTTTTGCTAGGGTGAGTGTCCTGCGGTTTCCAGCGTGTGTGCAAAAATAAAATAAAAGCCCAACGCTGTACGTAATGAGAGTGCGACATAGGCAAACATTTACATTCAAGTCCTTTAAGCTTGATAAACGAGCGGGCCAGTTAAGTATACGGGCCTGATACAGGCAGTGGTTGCAACTGCCTAACTAAACCGGGTCATGTGGCGTATGCTTGATTTTTTTTTTTTTGTGTTTTGACTATCGATGCGGGTAGTAGAAGCTGATAAGCTGGTTTTCCTGCTGATGGTGAGTCGCGAAATTATATATATATTATATATATATTTTCATTTGTATCACTTGATAAATAATCAGTGAAAATCGCATAGAAGAGCGATATACATAAATGATGCTATGGTTGCTTTCACAGCTGACTCTTCGACTCTGACCTATCTCATAGGCTTTCAGCATATCTATATCATTTCAAGCTCAGCAATTATATAGCCTAGCATTTGGTCTGTTTTATTATAGTCGAAAAGTTAAATGAAATAATGGCCTCAGTGCAGTTAGCATCAACTGTCAACACATAACTATCTTCATGTCAACATGAAATGCCTGGGGCTTTATAATGCCGATACTTGTTGTATCGATCCGAGCAGTAACCAATATCAACTAACTGCCAGTTCAGGTATTGAGTGACTCGCAGACTCGAGATTTTCTTGTCTGCATTTCATTTTCATTGGCAGCCACTGTACAAATGTCAAAAACAATTTAAAATGCCATTTTTACATGACGATTTATTTGTTGACATGTTTACAGGCCCATTCTCGCAGTCTTCCAGTCTTCCAGTCTCCCAGTCTCTCAGTCTCGCAGTCTCGCGGTCTCGCAGTCTCCACTGCAGCGGGAGGGGACTCGCGAAGATTTTACATTTGGCGGAGCCAGGAGGCGCACAGCTGCAAAAAAAAGGCCGCTGACAAGCGTCATCGATTCAGAGATTCACAGATTCAAACGGATGCTGCTGCTGGTGCTGCTAAAGATGGACGTGGACAGATTGCGTGTTTTGCATGGCCAACTACAACTACGAAAAAAACCAACAACAACAATAGCAACAATGAGCACTCGTTGCAACTACAACAAGCCGCTTAGCACTTGTCGCCCGGCTGTGCCCAACTATAAATCTGACTATAGCGCATTGTGGCAGCCACCGCCGAATGGCTGCCACACGGCAGCTGCCCATTGCCCATTGCCCATTGAGCATTGACCAGTTTTGGTCCGACCACGGTAGCTTCTTTTAAAACTCAATTTGCGCTAATAAATCGCCGAAAAAGCATTTTGACAGCTTATGATGCGCAATGGCGCGCGCATAAATCTTGCGCGTTTTTGTTGTTGTTATTGTTGGTTTTTTTTGCTTCGTCCATTGAATTTCCAGCGAAAATCGCGCGCGCGGCATTGCGACAAACGACAAAGTGAATCTGGCTGCCGCAAAACTGACCACGCCGAAGCTGAAGGTGAAGCTTGTACTGGCGACGGCTGCTGCCGGCATTCGTCATTATTTGTTCATTTTTAGCATTTAACATTCCGCCAAAGTGCAGGGAGCTGACGCACAAACAAAAGGTAGCCCCAAGCCTAGCACTCCAGCTGCTTGGCAGCCAGGATCTGAACTATGGGCTAATGTCGCCAATCAAACAAGATAACGTTCATCGATATTGCTATTGGTAACTAACTACTAAGAAATTATAAAAAAAACAAAAACAATATTTGATTTGATAGGCTAATATCATTTTTTTTTATACTTATCACATTCTTATTATACATTGTAAATGTTAAAGAAAACTAAGTTGGTACTTAAATTTTTGAAAATCACATAGAAGGGTGATTTTTTCAAAATACTGTCACCTCTCTCTTTCTCTCTCTCTCTATTATCTATATTTTAATCTATTAAATGATTTATGTAAAATTATATATTAGTCAATCGCTTTAATTGACTGCCCACTCAAATACAATGCTTATTAAATCGATAACTTTCCTTTGGAGACTGTTACTTTTTATCCCATTGTCCGGGCTTAGTTGAAGCCCAATTCAATTTAGGTTTTCGACCGGTTCCTTGACCATCTTCTGAACCAGCCCATCCATCCCATTGTATTCAATTTTTGTCAACAACTTTGTGACTGGCCGTTGTCGTCGCGCTGTCTACCGCTAAATTTGACGTTCTTATATGGTGGGGACTATCGCTAAACGCGCGCCTGCCCGCCCCACGGCTAATTAATTCCCCATGGGCAACACTTTTTCGGGTGACCATAACTTGCCCCGGGATTTGCATAGCATTTGTATAAAAAAGTACTCGATGCGATGAGAGTAAAATCAGCTATTTGTGGCCCTGGCGAGTTTCTCGCGAAATTTGTATCTGCAAAGTATGAATACGAGTATCGCTTCTACATTGCTTACAGCACACAAACACAGGTGTTCGAAAATACACAATTTTTCAAGATTGCAACAACTTTTTGCCCATGACAATGCACAAAACAGTAGCCCCCGGTCTCGGGCAGCCTCAGTGTCTGGCCGGTTGCCTGGTGGCTGGCTGCCGCTGCTCCAGTTTTGGCTGCTGTGTTGGCCAAATCCAAGAATTCCAACTGTGCGCTCAATTGTTGAACCGACCCGAGCTCAAAGATTCTTTATAAGCGCGCACAAAGTCAAAGACAATCAAAATATTTGCATATTACCAATTTTATATGCAAATACCCCGTGTCAGTCGTGAGCCGCCGTCGTCGTCGCCGTCGCCGTCGCCGTCGTCGTCGTCGTCGCAATGGCTAGGACTTCAGAGTTGGACTCGTACTCAGAGTTGGAGTCGAGTCTTTTGGGGCCGCTTTGGCGGCTTGTAGCTGGCCTAATGCAGGCAACTTTACATTCTTACTTTACACAGCAGCGGCAACAAAGAGCCAGACAAAGAGTCAGCCCAATCCCCTGGATGTAGTACTCCGAGCAAGTGGTGTGACAATCGCACGTGAAAGTGCATTGGACCTTGGTCCAAAAAGACAACCGTCAATGGGGGGGAAGGTGGACATGGACGTGAACGTGAACGGGAAACCGAAGGGGGGAGCGTTGGGTTCAAAGTGCTTGAAGAAATTGAAGGGTAAATTGCAGGGGGACTGCCCCACAGTGTGTGATCCATGGCTTGCTCGGATTTATAGAACTGATGCGGACACAAAACATATGGGCAATTAAAGTCTATTGTCGTATGCCAAAGATCAGGGGAGATTATATTGCATGAAAAAAATGTATATTTATGTCTGCAGAACTCTAATAAAGTTGACATTACAACAGCTAAGGTAAAAGTTGCAAAATCCTTTTCAAAAGCAAGTATTTCTTTAATAATTTCTGTGCCAATTTTTTCAAGTTTAGGGTATACAAAAAAACTTTTCCACTTTTGGACTTAAAATGTAGCTAGAAATATTCCAATATATTTTGTAATGTTTTCAAGCATTTTCTTTTATTTGCAGACATTTTCCTTAGCAGCCTGAATTGTATTGAATGTAGTTGTTGTATTTATGGCCCAGTTGATCTTGAAACTAAATTAGTAAATTATTATTGATATTTATACAAATTGAATTGTATATCTCTTCCTGTTCCATTTAGCCCTCTCATCCCCATTCATTCTGGAATATGGTAATGGGCTTTTGTTTATGAAAAGTATTTAATTTTTCCTTTTTTGCTTGCAACTGTGTGTGTGTGTGTGTGTTTTCTTTTTTTTTTAATAAATTGCAAACAACATAAATCAGACTATGAACCAACCAGAAACGTCAACGGCATGCAGCCATTAAGAGTATTTTTTGCTTTATTTTACCATTGTTGATGTTGTTGTTGTTGTTACTGCTGTTGTTATTGTTGTACTTTGTATACAGCCATCAATCCATTTAATAAACACCATTTTTGGTTTTGCCAACCATTTTTTAAGCCATTTTTAATGCATCGGTCAGCGGACACCGCACAGCGGGACTCAGCGGACAGCAACAAGCAATTAAGAAGCGAATCAAACAAATCGAACAGCTGACCCCGGCTTCGGCTTCGGCAGCGGCATCGGCATCGGCAGCGGCATCGGAGGTGGACCCGGGTCTGTCAGCTCAACCAGCTTAATGCGATTTATACGAACTGAACGAACGGCTGTTTCTCTTAATTGGTCGGCTGGCCGCAGTCAAGAAAATAAAGTTGCTTGTTCAACATGGAAAGCGGAGTTCCCTGGCTATCGCATTGCTGCTCACTGCTGGACTCCGGACTGTTGTTTGTTGTGGGGCGGCGGGCTGTCGATTTAATGCCGTTTTCATAGACAAGTCAAACAGGCGAACAAAAATGGCAAATGAATGATTAATTAAAAATCTTTTGGCCAAGCGACGCTGTTTGCTTAAATTTTTAACATAAATTGCACGTTTTTTAAATTTCAAACGCATTATTTCGAGTTCGTTAGCTTTACGAATACGAAATGTGTCTCGCTCCTCCAACCCCCCGCCATATTTTTGCCCAGTCTGCCCGTCTGTCTGTGTTAGCCGCAATGCAAATAGCATTGGTGAAAAAAAACACAAAATATATATATATATATATAATCCTGGCTATATCGGTAGCATCTGACACCTCCCTTTTTATGCAGATAAGTCGACGAATCTGGCGATGATGGCAAATCCGCAAAGTGCTTTGTTGACTTACTTAATTTGCAAGTGGCCAGGCATCTGTGGGAGCGAGATAGCATGCGCTCGCTAGTGCGAGACAGCAGTCATTTTGTGGTGTGAGCGGATTCTCTGGCTTGTCTGGCTGCACAATTTTTAATTTCCGCTAAATATTTCGACAGCTCCTCATGGCAAATTAACAAAAAGATTTTTTTCGCCCCCTAAAAAAAAAGGACTTCAAAAGATTCGCGGCACTCGTCGTCTTATAAAAATAATTTAGCTTCTCGAAACTGGCCACTTAATCAGCATAAAAAACGTCTTAACAGTCAAATTTAATTAAATAATGTTAAACATTTGAGGCCACTTGCACAATTAGCTGCCTGGCTACGGGTAAATGAGCAGCTAAGCGGCAAAGTGGCGACACCTGTGGGACGTTTTTTTTTTTTTTCTTCATCCTAAATTAAGAACAGGCAGAGGCGTCTCCGGCAGGGTTCGTAAGTGCCAATAAGTCAGATCTACTCAAGCAAATAGAACAACAATTCGGTTCAAAGTATTGGAAGGACTATTTTGAACCCTCCCAGGATGAAAAGCCCCCTTTTTCTGCGCTCCATTTCGGGTCTTAGCGCGCATCAAACTTCAAAAAGAAATCAAATTAAATGTGTAAAGCAGAGAAGATAAAAAATTGTGAACACACAACAAAAAAAAAAAGAAAAGGAAAATCTAAAAAAAAGCAGTGAAAAGATACTTGTAAATACCAGGGAAAAAAGGTCAAAGCGCGTTAAATTTAAGGGATTTTTGTGCCTTTTTTGAACGTAGCGCAAATTGTTTGGTTTGCTGGGAGGGTTGGTGTTGAAAATTGACACTTGAAATTTAGCTGATGAGGCCAAGTGACGGGGGCAGTTTCTGTGCTGCAATCAGACAAAGCTGACGCAACTGATGCAACTTGGCCAGGCAGGCAGGCAGGCATCCACAACAACCTGCTCACACCCCCACCCACCCACCCGTTACCCACGATGCTAATGACAATATAACAATAACGGGCAACATCATTGCAACAATATGACGGCCCAGGAGACACTGGGACGGCAGAAAGGACGATGGGAACACTGACATATCGCTAATGTTGCTGGGCTGTTGGGTTTGCTGCATTGTTGAGTGTTGAATGTTGATTGCAGCTGCGATGCGCTTTTAAATGCCTTCATGCCTCATAAACAGACAGCAATCAGACGTCGATAACTAGGCACAGTCATAATGAACACTGGGCATAGAGGTAAATGGGCATTCTGATACCCAAGTTTTGCCACATACATATACGTATATATATATGTGGTATACTAACTTCAGGGGATGATTTTTGATACAGCTGATTAGAAGAGAAAAAATAGGAATATTTTATTTATATTTCATTAATTTAATTTTTTAGGAATATAGAACGATGATATGAAGATTAATTTAATAATAAAACACGATTTTCGAATCCAATATAAAAAATCGATTCGGATAATTATCGCTACGAATTTTTCGCTTAGTTTTCTAATACAAATTTTTGGTTAAAATTTGGTAATTAACATTTTTTAAGAACTGATCACCTATTTTCACTTTAGCTTTATTTTAAATAATAACAATAAACACTTATTTCGCTCAAACAATAACAACCTGAATATTTTGTACAAATTAAAGCCATATGGAGGACTATTAGCTAAACGTAAGCAAAATAAAAACTCTTTATAAACATTCAACATATGCAATATATCAACAAGTTTCAACTTGTGCAAAAAAAAAACAAAAAAAAAACAATCAAGTGAGCGGTAAAAGGAAAATGCCAAATCATATTTTACTAATTTCAAACAATGATTTTTCCCCTCATCAAAATTAATTCAAAGGCGCGGACGTGTGGCCAACCACATTTTGCTTTGTGTGCGATCGAGTGTGCTCATAAACAACAACAACAACAACAACAATAGATCGGAAATCAATTTCAACATTGAAAAGTATAACTCACAAACAACAACAGCAACAACAACAACAACAATAAAGCGCACAGTGTAAACTAAACTGAATGCGGAGTGTTGCCATATGGTGCCACCTTTTGGCTGGCAAGAACAGGGGCGGAAAAACCACACAAAGGGGCTGGCTGAAAGGGAGACGCACTGACGGCCTGACACTGAGGTCGAGGTCTGGACGCGCGTGGGCGTCAGACGGGGTCGTCGAAAAGATTAGTGAAGTTATATATGGGAATGTCTTAACCCCATCTAAACAAACAAATTGGCCGATGCGACGCGACGGCTGCGTATGAAAAATATTCCAGCTATTTAAACGTGCAAAGTCTGCTAAACAATAAAACGACAATTTAATTTCATGTCTGCTGCCACATGCCAGAGATGTTGTTGCTCTTGTTTATTTTGTTGTTGTTGTTGTTGTTGTTGTTGTTGTTGCCATCAGATGATCAGCCAAAAGGGAGAGCGGCAACAACTCCGCCGATTAGCGTTAATTTAATTTTCTGTGACACACATTAAGCTGTTACTCCTCCTGCGCTTTGCCTAATTGCGCTCATTATTATTGGTGCAACATTACGACTATTTTCTGGGCGAGCATCAACCCTTTGTCCCCCTCCCCCTCTTAACCACGCTTGGGCAAGAGCCGGCGACTGTTTCCATTTGGTTTTTATGTTCGCCTCTTGACGAGCTGCTTTAAATTGGCGCAGAGCATAAAACTCTTGAATTTATTGCTGCTGCTCCTGTTGGACTTTAATGTTTGGCGCCACATAAAAACAATTTGGCGTGAAAATTGCCAAAGACCAGCCAAGATACAAATTTAAGTGGGGGGCAGGTTCAATGAATCGCAATACAGATGATAACTTGTTTCATTGGATATTATAAAATCAGTTCAATACTCCAGTTTCTATGTGGAAAAAAGAAGTGACATAAAGATACTATATTTGTATAAAGATACATTACATACATACATTATTAGATTTGTAACCCTACAATTTAAAAGCTAAGATCATAAAACCAGTTGATGACAATGCCATGATCACTCATAGATCATATTAATACTAGCAGTGATCACAGTGTTGAGCATGGAACATTCCTTAACATCCTGTAGAGTAATTTAACCTGTATTAGTTTCGATAGTTATCAAAAATAACAGTTGAAAATAAATTAGTTTTTTACAAAATATTTGTATAAGCTTTCGATTCCTTCTGAACAACTGGCCTATATAATATGTATTGCACCGAATATATATTTAACCAATACAACAAACAACAAAAACAACGCTTCAATGCCTGCAAAAATGTATCCTTTAGCTACTTGGCAACCGCTGTGCTGTTCGTTGAACTTTTGACCACCAATTAATCAAAGCTAATTTGAACAAAATTCATTTGTGCAACATATGGCAACAACAACAACAACAACAACAACAATAACAGCAGACGTGTTTTTGTATGTTTGCCTGACTGTGTGTTAAGCTCCCACACCGACCGAATACGAATGAATAATTCACTTTTAATTAGGTTTTTACACATTTCAAAATGTTTTGAAGCAAAACTTGAATCGGTTTGACAGTCGAAAGCAGCGTGGCCCTTATAAATAATTTTGTATAATTAGAGACAGTTGCCGCCTAGTTACAGTTTGACATATGATCTCCCGCTGCTGTTGCGAATGCCCAACTACCAAAATTTGTGGGGGCATTTTCTAGTGGCCATTTCCCCATTCCGAATCGGTTATCTTGTTGACTTGCGTTGCAAATCCTTTCTGCTTGGCTTAATTTTAAGCCAGGGCGTTTTTGGGCGAACAAAAGCTGTTTGGACTATCTGCTAAATTAGCCACAGAGGCTCATAAATTTTGGCAATGACATCGTCGCATTGTTTGTGCGGCTCTGCAGCTGGAGGTCACAGTCTGGCCACAACTATTGGCAAGTTATTTTAATGCACTAAGCCAATTAGTGGGCTGTCGGCCTGGTTCATTTGTGGTCTGCTGTCTTACAGAAAGCGGCAGCAAGGCAGCAAGAGGAGCAACTGTGACCATCAATATCATCAGGCACACGTGTGCATAAAGCGACAACAACTTGCAGCGAAAGTGGAGAAAAATATAAAAACAAAAAAAAAAGTTCATCAAGCCCACTAACACTAAACGTGTCAAAACTTTTATAATATAGTCGCTCATATATCTGCGAAACGCGTCCACATAAATCCCAGCCAAGTTGGCCCAAAGACGAGCCATAGCCAAAGTTTAAATTACTGCACAGGCTGTGACAACAGACCACCGCAAAAGGGGGAACATGTGTGATGAATCTTCACGCAGACAGGCGAGAGTTGGGGCCACGCGGACGGAATTACTTATGATGATGCATGGGCGCAGCTAGGGATGGCCCAGCCATCGAAGACAAACAGCCATCTTTAATGAGTAGTTTACTTCACTTGCCGCAAATGTTCCTGTTCCTGTTCCCTTGATATGTGATGTTATCTGAAAATTTCCAGCATGATATGCTATGTTACTATACAAAACTGCAACATTACATTGCCATGTCTGCGAATGAAACTGTCTAAAAAATAAAAGGACAAATTTGTAAATTTTCTAAATATAAACTTAACATAGCTTATAAAAAAATCTTTTCTCCAAATAGGGTTTAATTCCTTAAAACAATAATTATTCATTTTAGTTTTTCGTAAAAAAGATTTATTAATATGAAAAATAAAAATTCAAAGAATTTTGTTTAATTAATTATTTGATAACAATTAAGTAATTGTCTCTTAGAGTCTAAATTCAAAGGCATTCAATTGCATTTTACATTTATTTAATTATTTCTTTTATTAATAGTTAAATATCATTTAATAATTTTTCCATTTAAACTATAAATCTTTATGGCAGTTTAGTTGCTTTCCTGTATGTTCAATAAATATCGACTCATATGTTTATCTAGATTCGCCAATCACGCCCGCATCTCTAGAGCAGCAGCAACTGCGCAACGTTTGGCTAATACAACTTTAATGGTCTTTGTCGTTATTGTTGTTGTTGTTGCTGTTGGGCATTGTCACTGTGCCCCAAAAAGTATGCAACACAATAAGTCGCCAGGGCTCTAACGGCCATTGTCGCTGAGTGACCACAACAAATTGAGCTTATCATTGACGGATTAACACTAAACACACACGCATACCGAAAGAGATGGGTCCTGGTGGAAGGGCTGCTGTGGGAGTGCGTCTATCTCTTGATAAGGTGGGGCTAGACACTTGTTCTGTTCAACCGGGATGACATAAATCTGCACGTAGCACTTGGCCGGAGCTGCTCCGAGGTTGACTAAAGCGAAAATTAGCGGCGCCAGCAAAAGCATATTGATGAAGCGTTAAGACCGCAGCTGACCGGAGCTTTGGGTCTAGGATTGGAATTGGAATGAGAATGGGATTGGGATTGGGTCGGGTCAGAGTCAGAGTCAGAGTCAGTGTCAGAGAGTCAACGTAAGTGGAAAATCAATGCGGACATCAGCGGCAGGCAACATGACAAGTTGAGCCCTTTAAGCCGCAAGTTATGCCAGCCACGCACACAACAAGGTTGTCGAAGGGGGTGGTAGCTGCGGGTAGCAGTCAGCTACAGGGGGTTGACTTTTTTGCTATTGCTGTTATTGTTGTTGTTGTTGTTGTTGTTGCTGTTGCTGTTGCTGCTGTTGTTGATGTTGCTGTTGTTGTTGCTGTTGCTGTTGCCTGCGTTTTTCTGTCACTTTGTGCAAATGTGTCCTTGCAAATCCTGTTAAAATTGCATTTGGAACATGTCAACATTGCGCTGGCAACCAAAAAACCACAAAAAAACCCCCCCAATTCCGAACCCGTCGCCAAACATGTTAGCGCTTTGCCTTTTTCTCTTCTTATTTTTTTTATATTTTTTTGCCACTTTTTACTACGATTTTTATTGTACGATTTGCTTTGTTCCATGCAATTTTCGTACATTTATTTCGCTTGTAATTCATTTCCATTCATATTTACATGAATGTATCGGTGAATTTTTCCCTCCGTTGATTTTCACCACTGCACATTTGTCTGGGATTTGTGTGGGATTCGGTTTTTCTTTTTCCTATTTTTTGTGGCTTTTTTTTTTATACTTTGACACTTTGCTTCGATTTGTTTTTTTTTTATGTGAGTCACAGATGTTTGACTGCGTTCGGTTTGGGCCACTGGTTTCCGCTTGGAATTGGCTTTGACAGTCAACGCTTTGGACTTGCACTGCGGTTTCAATTAATTCGTGGGCGTGGCCAACTGGGATTTGGGGAGATATACGAAAAGGGACAAAGCCAGCGAGCAGGTGCCGTCGATGGAGCGGGAAGGAAAATCGCAAAGGAAACTATGCGAATAACAGTTGCGAGGATTGATGAGTAGTTAGACAGCGTTCAGTAACGAAATTTGGAAGCTGTTTTCATAATCTGTTTATAACTGTGATAGGGATGATCAAAGAATGTATTACAATGAGCTAAACATAATGTTGATTGTAAAAGAAACTTCCTTATAACCATAAAAATGGTATAGGGTTGATTTGGTTTGGAGTAAATCGACTTTGAAATCTCTTTGAAATAGGTAATCTCATAAAATTAGGTGTTTTTTTTTTTGTGTGTAATGAATTCCACTGAATTGTATTCTTTTACCTCTTACACATATTTCATCTATTATATTATATATATATTTGTGTTTTCTATTCATTAATCTTTCAAAATTTGTTTAATTGCTTACTGAAATCTTAAATGTAATATATATACCTATCTAATCGGACAACAACTTAATCTACAAACTGAAAACCAGCCATAAACATCAAATTTAACCAATTAGAAGACAATTTTTGGCCAGTCCGTGTCAGTCATATATATATATATAAATATATATGTATATACATATATGCGAGTGAGCTAAGAGCTAAGAGAATATCCAACTAAATTATAGAAAATTGTTTGCCAAAATTATTAAAGAAGTGTGTGGAAAAACCTAAAACGCAGCAGCTGCTTTCTTGGCCACTACATAAATTAGCTGTCAGGCCAAAATGGCACTCGGTTTATGGCCAAGTTGTACATACGAACGCACTCGTGAGCACACGGCCACGCCCACGCCCCTCTACCCTCACCCATTCCATACAGCTGAGTGCTGCCATAAAAAACAAAGACAAGTATTTAATTTTGTAGCGAGAAGCTGACAAACTGAGAAATACAAGCAAAAAAAATATAAAAAAAACACACACACACGCACACATACACAGAAAAAACATTGCTGAGCAATCACCGAAGCAGTAGGGAAGCAGAAGAAGAGGGAAGAGCGGAGAGAGCAGATAGATGGGAGAAGTAGAAGACAGCAGGCAGCACATGAATAAAATGAAAAATCTACTGCCAGCCAAATGCAGTTGAGTCCAAAAAGCGGGCAGCTGTACATGGGAGTAGTCGCGGCACTTGGTTACCTCTCGGTGCCTCAGTGGCACATCTAGTGGAGTCCTCCCCTATGTACTTACTATCATATAGTATTAGGCACATAATGTAGGCGACCTCGCTTTGGTGTCGCATGGAGCAGCGCATGCGCCAAACAAGCAGCTCCCTAGCTGTCCCACTCTGGCACTCCCTCTTTCGCTCTTGCGCGGAGGTTGGCTCCGGCCCGGTAATAAACCAAGCAATGCCTGGAAATTATAAAGTGCTGCTCTGTGCAGGAATTCTTGAAATGTAAATATAATGAGCAAAAAATTAGCCAAGACTACGCGTCACATCTCTCGCAGTCCGAGCTGGGCCCCAAACATGGTCAAAGCTAAATTTACTAGGCACCAATTAAAGACATGGCCAAAGCCAACGTGCTGGGGGATTACGGGGGAGAACTGCTTGACAGCCAGCCACTTGTGCACCCATAAAACATGTCAAAAGACTTTTTGTAGCCGCCTCTTTTTTCACTAGCCATTTTCTACAGGCGTTGCCCGTCTTTCTTTTTCTGCGACTAAATTGCAAGCAAATATTTTATTCAGTTGGTCAAAAAAGAAAAAAAACAAATAAAAAAATCACAACGCTTCAAAATTGCAACAAACATTTTTAACAGCTTCGTTTTTCCATTAGCTTGCGCTTGTTTTTGTTGCTCCAACTCCACTGGACAGTTGAAGTTGTCCTCATGTTATTGTTATTGTTGTTTTTGTTTTTGTTTTTTAGTTACTGTTTGTTGTCATGTACATATGTATGCATGTTACAATTGTAGTTGCTGTCATATTAATATGCTCTGCCACAACTATTTGGGTTGACTACATAGTTGACAGTGGGCTCAAAAGATGAATCGAAAAAGAACTCAACTGATTCTCAAAATGATAATCCCTTATATAAATCAAATTTTTGCAAAAGAGAATAAATTTAAGAAGTGTAACTACATATATCTTATGTTTAAAATCTGTCAAATAGAAAAATTTAAATAGTAATAATAATGTTATAATACAATATATGCTTTATCTAAGTGAGCTTTCAAATATCATTAGCTAATCAGTTTTTATAAATTTTGGAATTGTAATGAAAAAGTATTACACATATATACACATAACTAAACTAAAAATAAACATTTTAAACATTTTTGTACACAATCAAATTAACTAAAAAAAGTGTTTTTTACACAGAAACGTTTTAAAATATTAATAAATTATAAAATTAATTAAGTTTTCATATATTATTGGTGTAACTTGTTAAAGAGAAAGTCGAAATTATGACTTTTTTTTAGCTATTTTGTTAATTAGCTATATACATATAACATTACCCAAAGATGCCTGGCTTTTTGGTATTGTTTAAAGAATTTTCGCCATCATCTTGGGCAATAAATACCATAGTAATGTGCTATATTAAGTGTCCGGCATACAAAAGCGAACAACCAGCAAACAAAAAAAAAGTGACTTCAAGATACTTGCAGCCACTGCCCAGGCTGACAACAATAACAACAACAGGAATAACAGTGGCAACAACAAATACAGCAGCGAACAGCCAACAGCAGGCGATCCAAAGTCAAAATGCTTCCCATACGGTTTATTTACACAGAATGTGAAGGGGGAAGGGAGGGGTGGACAGAGTGAACAGTGCGGGGACCAGTCCCAGGTGCTGGCAGACAAACAGGCGTACAATAACCAGCAGATAAACAGACAAACAGGCAGCACCAACAACAACAACAGCAGCAGCAGCAGCAACAACAAAGAGATATGCAACCATTTTGGAATAATAATGCACAGAAACAAACTGACTAAAGAGGTAAACATAATGTAAATGCCAGCGTAGGAGAGGGGACAGCAGTAGCAGCACCAGCAACAGCAGCAGCCTTAGCAGCTGTGAGCGAGAGCGAGCTGGCACTTGAGAGCGCACACAGTTAAACCGGTTAGAGGATGCGGCCAATCAGAGTGCGGCAAGCCAAAGGCGTTCACTGAGCAAGCGACTGCGCAGCAGCTGCGGCAGCAGCAGCGCACACAGTTGAACGCAGAGTTGAACTGGCTGCGAAAACAGTTGGTCCAGTTGGACTTTTACAGCGCGTACGTGCGGGTGCCCCCAAAAAGTGAGCTGAGCTGAGAGTGTCCGTTAAATTTTTTTTGTGCCGTTTGCGCGCGTGTTGAAAATAAATATATACATATATGTATTTATGTATGTACATAAATGTACAATTTAATTAACTTGAATTTTCTTTTAGTGCCAATTAATGTGTAATTACATTTATCATTGCAATTACAATTACTATTATTAATTAAAGTGAGAGTGCACGCGTTATGCTGCCCGGTGCCAAATTAATAGAAAATTAGCAACAACAGTGAACCAAAAGCTGCAGATGGAAAGCAACGCATTTGTTAGCAGCCATTTGCCATCACAAGCGCTTGTTGTACTATCGGAGGCCGCTTCCGGTTTGCATGAGGCACTGCGTGGCCAACGTCCGTTTCCAGCGAGAGTAAGTAAAAATGCCAATCAGCCACCACCGCCTCGGCCAATCAGCCCGGCCACGGATCTAACCGTACGCGCCTACGTGCGCCGTTTTGTGGCGTTGCGGCCACTGCGACATATTTATGACAAATCATAAACTCAACAGCGACTGCGCCGGCGGTTCGGTGTTTGTGTTTGGTAGCTGTGGAGTAGCCAAAAGCTCTCCGATCCACAGGCGCTATAAATCAGCAGCACACCGGGCACACCGAGAACTGCACACAAAACAATGCGCATTGTAAAACAAGCAAACCAAACTAAACAATACACTGACAAAATATTTATATGCATAACTTCAAATCATCATAATATTTATACAGTTAATCTTATTAAGAACATTCGAAAGTCTGATTTGCCTGCTAACATTAAGCTATTTAATAACTTTCTCTCTATAAAAATCGCTAAAAGATTGGGAAATTTAAAATATGTTTAGATTAGTTTGTTAATATAAACATTCCAATTCTCCTGATTTTTGAACAATTTTAATTTTATTGGAAAACAAATGATTGCCAAACTAGAATTATGTTTCAATTTATTACTATATCAAGCAATAATCCCAAAAACATATACTCCAAATAAATATAAAATTACTTTAATATTATGTAAATGTTAATATTGAATATTTTTAAAGATATATTAATAATAGTAAAAAAGTTGCACTTTTCAATCCATTAAGGAAATTTATAATGTTTCTCAAAATATTTTTTCATTTAATTTGAACTTAATCTTAGACGAGCAAAAGCTCGTTCTTAATCAAAAGTTTTTCTTAGTGTACGCCACTGCGAAAGTCGCAGTTCGAGACAATCGAAAGTCGACAGTCAGTCAGTTTCAGAGTTTCAGATTCAGATTCAGTTTCAGTTTTTAGTTTCCAGAGTCGCATTCCTCGATCGACGAATGCGTTTGCAAACGCCCCATTGTGTGTAGATTTTTGCGATGAACAGATTTATGATAGCTACCAGGTTCAGCTCCCAGCTTTGGTGGATCTGTTGTGATGATTGTTGGTTTGGTGGCTCGGCTCAGCTCCTCGTCGGGCTACTCGTTGTCTGCGAATTGCCCCCGCTGTCTGTCATCATTGTAAACATGAGCAATGATCTTGACGCTGATGCTACAAATGATGAAGAACTCGATCCGAAGATGAGCAGGCGGCTTGAACGCATTGGAATAACTTGCCAGCAAACTAACTTAACTGGTTACTGGCATTGGAATTGGCTCTGACTCTGACTGTGACTGTGGAATTGGAATTGGAATCAGAATCGGAATCAAACCTGTGCATAGCATTGAGTAGCGTTAAGATATGTTAAACATGACAACAATATGTCCTGGGCTTGTAGATGCGAGCTGGGTGATATGACGGCCAAAAGCAAATCAGTTCCAGATATTGAAACAGGAAAACTCTTGGACAGTTTGAAGGTTTTCAGGGAAAATTAAAAGGAAAGTAATAGAGTTACACTATCATTAAAAAGCTGACAAGTTGAGTTTTTTCTTTTTAAAAATAAACTCTGATTTAAGTCCAAATAGTTTATTCCAATGCATTAAACTATGCATATTTTAAGATTGATTCATGACTTTATCTATTCATTATTTTATCGTATTATATCAATAATAATTAATTCTCTCAAGTAAAACAACAACAACGACTTCAACTCTTTCTTAGTATATTTTTTTTCTAACAAATATGTATGTAGTACTTGCAGCTACAACTTGTACTTCCTGAACTGTGTGCATTATTTATAGCTCTTGGCACAATAAAAATTAATAAAAACAAACCAGCAAACATATTAAATGCATTGTCAAATGGTTTAATGTGGATCAGGTTCTACTACTCGCTCGCAATGTAACCACCATAACGAGCAAAATAAATAAAGTAAAAGAATAAAACACACACAATAACAATTTTGTAACCACAACACAAAAACAACAACAACAACAAAGATAAACAGAAAGACCCCACAAAAAAGATGGCAGACCCAGAACCACAGTCAGGGTCAAAGTCTGACTCAGGCCAAGAGCAACCCCGACCTGAGGGCGAGTGCCACAAATTATTGCCCAGAACTGGTATAACATATGAAATATAATTCTTTATTTTTTGCACTTATTACACTCACGCATAGGTATGTTGTGTGTCTATGTGTGTGTGTGTATGAGAGAGAGCATATTGCTGTGTGCGAGCGCGCTTAATTTAATTTATAGCAATTCATCAAGGGGCTGCGCCCGAAATGCACAGGCAACGAGGCGTGTAACAAGAAGTAATCATGGCGGCACAAAACGGGCCATGAAATGTGCATGTGCATGTGCTGTAGGAGACAACGAGGAGGCACTCGGTAACTGGGAAAACGTGCAGAAAATTGCAGCAAAATGTATGATTTTGAATAGTTTAATACCTAAAAACGGGAACAGCCTTAAACTAGAAAGGAAAAATGAAAAAAAAAGTTGATCAACCCCGCATTTTCAAACCTGGCTAGTTTTGTTCGATTAAAATTCTAAAAAATATGTTAAAAAATTAACAAAAATATGGCTATTTAACTAAATGTTATGCAAACTTCACATATTATATGACAAACATAGATGAGGCATTAAATATACACACACATTTAATTGTTGCCCAGTTTTTAGTCAAATTAAAAACAAACAAAAAAAACATGAATTTCTGACTTAAATCAAGTATAAGCCTTATAAAAATCGGCGCAATATGGAGCTTTCTTTCTTACTAATTCTAATTTCAAGTCGAAATACTCTTATAATTTTTCAATTCTATTCGTCTTGCATATTGAAGCTGATGCGTTTCAATGTTTCATTTTATAATTTTAAATGTGCAATTAGCTTGCTGATCACTTTACTGCTATTTTCTAACGATACGATATATTATTCCGATTTAACACCAAGAAAAAATGGGAATTATTTTTTCTTAAAAAATATGCTAATTTTAAAACAAGGCTAAACCACTGATTACTTTCTAATTAGAAAGCTGAATTTTAAGGTTGCAAGCACATCTATAGAATAAATATTATCTCTAGGAACACCTCAGTGTATGCCACAGATTTTGCGGCGCACGCAAGCACTCGTAGTTGAAAGTCTCTCTCGTCTGTCCAGCCGGACAGGCTGCAGGTTGATGTCGTAAACAGTTAGTTCGAGAAAATTGCCAATTGCTAAACGTTTGTACTTTTTTTCTCTTGTTATTGTTGCTGTTGTTTTTTTCTGCCACAAATTGAGATTTATTTGCAGTGTAGCTGAGTTTGTTTGTTGTCGTCGGTGCCGTATTTTATGGCCAAGTTTAGCGAAATTGGCAATTGTATGTGGACAATTGGCTCTTGCCACTCGTTATTGTGTTGTTGTAATTAAGCTGTTATTGTTGCTGCTGCACTCGCAGCTGCCTGCCACATTACGGCATTACAAATTTACAACAATCTTCGAGCCAGTGATAAATGCCAATAATTCAAGTGTTAAAACAAGAACAAACAAGGACAAGCAAGGACGAGCGCATTATGCAAATCTGCAACCCTCGGCAAAGGCAACAAATCACACGGCCCAAACATTTCAATGCGTCTAATGCAAAAGCAAACATTGGGTGTTTATAGAGCCAAGGGGGTGGCGAGGGGTGGGTGGCAAGTGCCACCTGCTTCACATAAATCATTGGAAATTTTCTATAAGCAAGTTTACATATTGCATTAAATGCTCGTTCATAAATGCTGACAAATTCGCCAAGTTGGCAAACGAAAAGTGCGTCCGAAGTGGTTGACCACTTGGTCGCCCCACCCCCACCCCGACCCTGTTGCCCCGCTGCCTGCTTTGATATTTAGCAGCGGTGCACGTGGCGTTTAATCAGTGCCACTCATTTGGGGGCCCGCCTTCAACTGACTTGGTCAAAGTGCAACTCATGCGGTTGGCAACACACCTCGCTACCGTTACCCCATTTCCTCCCCCATCCCCGGGCCCAGCTTCAGTTCCATGTGTGCCACTGTCATTTATATCCGTGTATTTGTCTAATGTGTTTTTGGGGGGCTGACTTGCATTTGTTTGCGCTTGGCAACAACAGCTTTAAAACGCCCTCCGCCTCGTTAGCAATACTGCACATGCTGATGATGATAACGGTAATGATGACGATGGGACTGCCGATATGGTAACAATTCTCATTTGCGGCGCTTAAACGTGCTAATTGTGTTGTGTCAACATTTCGATAAACGTTAATTTATTGGATTTATTGGCTCTTTAGCCATCCCTAAAATTGGTAGAATAAAATATATTTAATACGAGAATATTTACAAAAGGAAACTAGGAATATAGAAAATTTTGAAATTTGCAAAATAGAAAAAGCCCACATATTTACATAAATTTAAACATTTTTCATTAATTTTCATTTTTACAAGAATTTTTAATTAAAATATAAATTTCTTAACTTGGGTATAGATTTCTTTGCTCAAAAACTTTTAATGAAAGTGTCAATCTACGAAATATTGTTAAAGGGAATATAAAATATAAATTTTCCCTGTTGAACATGAATTTATATTAAACAAGGTGTATTTATCTGTTCAACCAATCACTTCAAAACCCATTTGAAATACTTTCAAAATTGTGCAGCTTTTTGTAAAATCTCCGAAATCTTATTGCTTACATCAATTTTCACACCTCAAATACCCAATCTCGGGCATATTTTTCTAATTACTTTGCGGAGCTAAGTGAGCGTAAAATATGAGCATAAAAATGCGCATTACTTGAAGCTGGCGGGAGGTAAAAATTATGTTAGCTACATGACTTGGCACAAAAATTGGCCAATTATGTTAGATGCGAAATAATCAGGAGTGCGAAATCAGGGCAACATATGGCAGGCAAGCTTAGGTATAATATTAAATTGACTTTAGCTGCTGAGTTATCTAAAAAAAAAAAAATCGAAAAAAAATTAAATGCATTTAAGAGGTATATCCGATATTTGCCACTATGTTTTATATGATGGCATAACATCAACAGCTAAGCCGCCTTAAAATATGCGCCAAAATGTTTAATTTACGACAAATAAATGTAAAACGGCGCAAAATTGAGAGATTCGAGAGTTACGATATCGCCGCACATAAACTGTGTCATGTGAGCGGCCAGAGTGCGGGAGCAGGCAGCGCGGGTGTGGGCCACACCAATGGGGTGTAAAATAACGAGCCAAAATTTAGCAACACACAAAAGACTTTGCAAATGATATGGGTACCCCGAATGTGCGAGGGTGGGTTCAAGGGTTGGGTACTGATGATAAAAACAACAGGATAAACACACCAAATCGTTTATAACAAATTGAGCCTGATGAGTGCTAAGCGTCTGGGACACACACACACACCCACACCCACAAACACACACACCCACACCCATGTATCCAACTAGACAGCTACAGAAGCGACGACATGTGTGACAAGTACCAAAACCCACCCACCCACAGCCAAGTTACCAAAAACGGAATTTACATACAAATTTGTCTGCAATGCGCCGGAAAGTTGTGCGAAAAAGTGTGGGAAAGTGAGTTTTATATTAAGTTGGTGGAAACACTAAGCAAAACATTCTTTAAAGTCAATGTTAATACAAAATATGATATGAATACTATGGCAAAAGAATGTTGATCAAGTTCAAATATATATATATATATATATTTCTGATCAGTACTAAGAGCTGAATGTATATCACCTTTTGTCTGGTTCGACAAATATAAGCATCAGAATGTAACTAATTTTGTTGCACGCTGTTCATTTGCAAAGTTCCTATTTAGAAATTATAAAAATGATTAGGAAATTATAATAAATTATTTTTGATGAGATTTTGTTTGGTTTTTAGGATTTTACTCCTAATAAACATATGAGCAAAATGCTATCATCTTTGAACAATCATTTAAAAAATACGTTGTTATATTAAAAAACATAGTTTTTGGGATTCTTAAATAAAAGCTTTATTATACTTCTAATAAACAATCAAATTTTTTTATAATAAACACAGATCTTTATTATATAAAGATTTTTCTTATTTATTATATATTTTTTGAATAATTGAATTATTTTTTAAGATGCAAAATTTTGGCTATTAATAAATTTATAATCAAGTGAATAACTAGTACTAAAAATGGATAATTTTGAAAATATTTATATATAAAAAATTCTTGCTTATTATAAACCGAATACTCTCCTTAAGTTATTTTATATATATATTTTTTTTACTATCAATATGTCTCTGTTTTCGCTTTAGTTACCTGACGCCAAAGATCTACACAACATGTCACTAGTCGGCAACTACAGCAGCCAATTCCTGCACAACTTCCATCCGCATCTGCTGCAGACCCTCAACCATGGAATGCTGGCGGCGAATGGAGCAGCTGCCGCTGCAGCCGCGGCCGGAGCTCCTGGCGGTTATTTTGCTAGCGAACGGTCGCCGCTGGGCAAGCCGTCGGTGCTGTCGAACTTCTCGCTGCCGTCGGCGTTCTCGCCGCCCAAATACATTGGCATATCCCTGGATCAGGTGGGTAGACGAAAGAGGGGGTGTGCTGGCGATGTCGGAGTGACAGAGACGAGGCGTCGCTAATCGTGCGCAGATTGGCAGTTGTCATAAGTGAAATTTAATATTTTTTTCAGAATCTTTTCAATGGCAGCGAATCGTTTCGCACGGATTCGGCCAGTCCCACGTGCACATCACACGAATCCATGGAGGGATCACAGGATTACGATGCCGTTGAAAAGGGTGAAAGTCCACGCAGCAATAATTCTCAGGATCCCAGGGATTTAAGGCGTAAGTTGGGTTTGCTTCACTCCTCTTGTTTATTTTGCAAATTTGCATGTTGCCAAAAATGTTTTCGGCGATAAAGCAAAAATTTTGGGCGGGGCTCTCTTTTGGGCCACGTTTTGCCTTTTTTTGATCAGAATCTTGCCATATTTGTTTCAATTTTACTTCTCTGTGCGCAATTTTAACGCTTCACTGGTTTAACTTTGACTGGCAGCACAGATGAGACGGACGGACAGACAGTCAGACGGCACTCCACAACTTTTTATTAGTTTTTCCAAGTTGCCAGCAGACATTTAAATCAATTTTCGTCAAATTCATACCTGAGGGTTGCTGCCCCTTAAAGCTGCTCGCCTTTGCCCAAAAACTAGGCCAAACAAATTGCCTACAAATGCGTTGCTAATTGGTGTCGCCAGAATCGCTGGCATTAAGCGCCTTACGCCAAAAAACTCGGCAGCATATGAACATGATAAATATGAATGAATCTGAATGTTAGGGGATGGGGGTTGTGTCAACAAACGATTGTTAGAGCAGTGGCGCAGCTGCCGACGGGGTGCGCTAATCAGAAATATGCATAAGCAAATTTTTGTTCTGATTGATGTTCAGTTAACAATGAAGAACAATTTTTGAATTTTCAAAAAAACTACAAAACAACAAATTTTTAGAACTTTATAACTTTTAAACTTTAACTTTTAAATGAGAAAACAAAAATTTTGAATTTTTGTTAATTATTAAAATAATAAAACACAAATATGTAGTGTTTTCAAATACCCTTTCAGCTACGCCAATGGCGCTCTAATAATATCAACTTTTCTATTTGGCTTTCATATTTACATATTTACTTAAGCTGGAAAACCAGTTTTCCGCACACACACACACACAACCCCCCTTTTGACACAGCAGTTCTTTGCCACAGTGTGTTTAACTTTTGGCTTATGACACTAGCTGGGCTAAACTGAGCCCATAAATTAATTTAAATAAATAATACACTTTTAATTAGCTGCGTTTACGGCACATCGCAGCCTCCATCGATAATCCGAACTATAGATAGAAACAGGACAACGAATCCTTCCGCTGCAAAAGAATGAAAAGAAAAACACGCGCCGGCTGCCATTGAGCGCCAAAAGTCGAGTGAGGCACTCGGCTGAAGCGGTTGGGCATGGAAGGGTTACAAGGGTGCGCATTAAGTGTTTTAAATGTCGCAATGGCTTATTGAAATGTAGCAGCGGCTCCCCAACCCCCCCTCACGTTTTGTTGTTGTTGGCCACTTCACTACAAAGTCAAACCGCAGGCAGGACGCATCCTTCTCGGCACGAGGCGGCTAATTACTCTCAGCCTGCGA
The DNA here is from genome assembly GCA_035043915.1 of Drosophila paramelanica. Lineage (NCBI taxonomy): Eukaryota > Metazoa > Arthropoda > Insecta > Diptera > Drosophilidae > Drosophila > Drosophila paramelanica. The sequence goes on from JAWNMO010000393.1 coordinate 53,599, forward strand.
CTTTGTTGCAACTCTTCTTCGTCATCATCGTTTCTACGTGGCACTTGAGCCAATTATAAGCCATCTAAAGCTACCCCTAACTACCCTTATGCGACGGCGACAAAAACTCGTAATGTTTGCTCATTTATTGTTTGTGTTATTTATTTTTTTTTTTTGTATTTTGGATTTTTTCCGTTGGGTTCTTTCAAAGGATGCGCAAGTGTTGCAAATCGCTTTGATTGCATTGTTTGGTATTGTTATTGCGAGCATTACTTGTTATTATTGTTTAGATGATGTATTACATCCAATGCACACTTGGAATTTTCATATTAATTTCGGTGATATTAATGGCGCACACAAACCATAAAACTCATATTTCATGCTATATACGATATATGGAATGCCTGCCCACGGGTGTATTGAGGCAACTAGCGATTGGCACGTGACCGTTAGGAATTTCGGCTATTTATTTAAAATTTACATTATTGAACTCTTAAGTACTACTAATAAAAGTTTACTCTTTGCGTAAATAACATATTACATGAGCACTTTTATATACATTTAAATTAATTGCTAGGTTTTGCTTTAGTTACAGTTGGGAAGGCTATTAAATATTATTAAATTTTAGTTAAATCAAAATGCACCTTATAACCATTTAATAATTTATAATAAATTTTTTTACATTCTCAATTTGTTGCCAAATGTATTTTATGTGGTGTACAAATAACGATGGGAATTTAAATATTATTAAATTTTAGTTAAGTTAAAATTTACAATATTGAACTCTTAAGTACTAATATTTAAAGTTTACTTGTTGCGTAAATAACATATTACATGAGCACTTTTATATACATTTAAATTAATTGCTTCCGCTCAAGTTTAAGTTGGGAAGGCGATTAAATATTATTAAACTTTAGCTAAGTCTAAATGCATCTTAAACCTATTTATTTTTATAAACCTATTTATTTATATTATTCAACATTCTTAATTTTTTGCCAATTGCATTTTATGAAATATATTTTAAACAAAAGTGGTATACAAATAACGATGGGAGGACTTTTATTTAGTTAACGATGGGAAGCTATTAAATAGTATTAAATTTATATTAAGGTAAAATGACCAATATTAAACTCTTAAGTACTAAAATTTAAAGTTTACTCTTTAACTAAATAACATATTACATGAGCACTTTTTATATACATTTCAATTAATTGCTAGATTCGCTTCAGTTAAAATTGGGAAGGCTATTAAATATTATCATTAATTAGTTAAGTCAAAATGCACTTTATATCCATTTAATAATTTATAATTCATTTTCTACATTTTATGAAATCTATTTTAAACAAAAGTGGTATTCAACTCATATTTAAATTTATGCACAGCTCGTTTCACTGTTTTGTTGGCCCACTCGTTGACTGTTTCTGTTACTGTTATCCGCGGTTAACCAACGCATACATCTACATATTATGTTGCCATCTACAAGCGAGTATTTTAGACCAACAGCAGCAGCAAATATTAAACTGTTGTTCGTATTTGTTGTAATAATAATATTTTAATTGCCGCCACAGTCACGTGCAGAACTTGCGACTGTGTCCGCCGCGGCTGGCAAACAGTTTGTATTTATTGTGGTTTGTTGTGCACATTTTTTTTTCTGTGTACGTGCATCTGACAGCTCAGCCGGTCGACGGTTGAACAACTCTGGACACAGCATCGGTGTTTGAGCCCCAAAAATAACGAGCGCCAATTAATTTGGGCTAAGTACGTGTTAAAAATGTGAAGCATGCAATTAGAAAATGGCCAGAAAATTTATGGGCCAGCCCAGTTTGAGTTGCGTGCGAGAAGGAAAAGGGAATTTGGGGGGCGTTTGGTGTTCGGGTTTCGGCTTTTGGCATTTGGCATTTGGCTTTGGCTTTTGGGTGTGTGGAATTCGAAAAATTGAAATCAATGCCCGGGGGGCGGTTGGAATTTCAATTTTTATTGCCTCGGTATTGCGGCGCTTTGATTGATGAATGCGGCATGGCTAATTTCAGATCTGCATAACGTTAGCAAGGCGCATACGGTGGCCTCCTCATCGACGGCTTCCAGCAGCTCCTCGTCCTCCTGTTCGACCAGTTCCGCGGCGGCGGCGGCGGCCATCAGCTCGGCGGCAGTTGCGGCGGCGACCAGCAGCGCCGTTGTTTCGATGGCCACGCATCTGGCGGCGCATCAGGCGTCGCCGGGACACCATCATGCCCATCACCATGGCCATCATGTGGGTGCCGGGTCGGGGCAGCTGGCGCCGCCCACGCATCACCATATGGCGCACGCACACCCGCACCCGCTGTCCCATCATGCGGCGCATCATGCCGCCCTGGCCAGCCTGGCCGGACTACGAGCGGTGCCCGGCGGCCTGAGCCTCGTCAGCGGCTTGCAGGCGGCAGCCGCTGGCGGCGCCATACCCGACCTCTGTCCCGTCTGCGGACTGAAGCTCAGCGCCGAGGAATGGCACACGCATTTCCTCACCGAACTGGATCGGCTCTACAAGCTGAGCGCCGGCTTCGAGCGAGCCAATCTGCAGGCAACGTACATGTTTGCACCGCCCTGTCCGACCCAGGAGAACGCCATACGCACCAGCCACAATCGTTGGGAGGTATGTTCTCTGATCAGCGGTTAGCAGGCCCAGCAATTGAGGGGATTTCGTTTCAGACCTTTCAGCGCATCCGCAACAATCGCCAGAACCGGCTCCGGCTGAAGGTGCGCAAGCGCAAATATGGCGAAATGTACATGATGGAGAGTCTCTACTGTAGCAGCTGTCCCATATGCAAGCGCAAGTATGCCCTGGAAACTGGCAAGCTGCCGCCAGAGGTATGTTCGACTCCTGGAGGAGTTTTTGTCCGCCTTGTTTCATGTGCCACTCGTTTCCATGCAGGAGGATGCCAAAATGCAGGATGAGATCGAGACGGTGGATGTGGAAAGCTGCAACGACGATGTGCCGGACTCTGGCTCAGAGCTACCGACAACGGCGGCTGGAGCTGGGGCGGTGACACCACATATGCCACCCTCCAGCATGCACAACACGAACGCCCAGCCGGGCAAATTGGATGGGATACTCTATCGCACCGCGTGCGTTATTAATCAGAAGGATGCGCATGCAGATGAGCTGGATGTTAGCACCAATGTGACAGCAGCCAGCAGCAGCAGCGTCAGCTGGTCGGGCGAAACAACGCCCAGCGCCCAGGCACATATCAGCGGTGAGTTTTGGCGCCAACCGAGCCAATGGTGCCCGAGGCTAATTGAGCTTCTTCTCCTGCTCCCCCCTTTTTCAACGCAGTGAAAAACGTCAGCGAGCTGTCATCTACCACACATCACTACTACAACGCGGACTCCTGCGGCGTGGGCGTGGCCGAGCATGGCACCAACAACAACAACAACAGTAACAGCAACAACAACAACAGCAACAAGGAGCTAATGATGGACACGGCCACGTGTCAAAACGACAGCGATGAGGATGTCATTGTCGATGACGACGAGACGGTGAAAATGACGACCAAATCGCACAGCTTCAAGCGCCGCCTCGAGGAGAACGTGGGCAGCACCAGGTAAGAACATCAACTAATTACCTAAAAAACAAAATGAAACGGATCAAAATAATTGTTATCAATAACAATGGTGTTCATCAAGAAAATCGGTACAATTTTGATCTTTAAAGATTGCAAGTATATTTTCGGGCACTTTCCGTGTATAAATTTTTGCCACTTTTGGCAAGTTATGGGTCTTTGAAACGTAACAAGTACGGATGCGGGAACTTTGCATGTCCAAATTGTTGTCAATTTTGGCATGATTATTGACAGAAAAATTGACCGCCTCCGAATTAAGTTTAATGTTGTGTTTTAGAATAATTTCGATACCATCAATCGAATAAAACTAAAATTTCGCGATTCTAGAATACAAAAAAAAATTTGATTTTCAAAATTAGCAAGGGGGGATTACATGATTTTGTTTTGGGAAAAAATCAAAAAAAAAATTTTTTAATTACAAATAATATTTGTATGTAGAATCAATCTAGAATATTTGTCACTTTTGGCTTGATTTTTGACAAATTAGTAAGGGGGGAGTATCAATCTATGTCAAAACATGATCAAAATGACATACATCGTGAAAATCGGTACAGTTTTGACAAAGTTATGAGTCCTTAAAATATAGCAAGTATCGATGCCAGCTAGTATGAATTCGGGAACTTTATATCTCTAAATTTTTTATCAATTTTGGTATGATTTTTGATTTATTTCAATTGCTTCCCATTTAACAGAAGCCTGGAAAACATCTCGCCAAATGAGGAGCGACCGCGCTCGGAGCCACAGGTCAGCAGCACTGAGCCAGGACCCATGGATATCTCACACAACAGCAGCAACAACAACAACAACAATAACAATAACACAACAACAGCAACCAAATATGCCGAGCCCATGGAGAATAGCCTGTCGCAGCTCTCGTCTATGGGCGTGCCGGGATTAACGCAATTGGACACAAAGGTGGGAATTAGTTCGGATTTAAAACCGGACGATGAAAACAAATGTTTCATTTGTAAGGTAATTTCTCAGTTTGCTTCAGTTCTCTTTCGTGTTCACCTTCCCCTCTCTCTCTCTCTCTCTCTATCTATCTGTCTATCTATCTGTATCTCGGCCTTTGTGTATTTCCGTGTCTTCTTCTTTGCACTTTTTTTGTTGCATGGCACACACACTCAGTCGCTCTCTCTCACACTCTCTCCTTTGGCCAATTAACGCTCTAAGCTATGCTCTCGTTTGTTCAATTTCTCTCCCAAGACAGGCATAAAGGATCTCAACGCGGATGCGTTTCTGCGCGGTCGCAATTTCTATTTTCATCAGAGCTGCGCCAACGTCATGAGCAGCTATCGGCTCAACAAGGAGCTGCTCAGCCAGGCCCAGGCCCAGGCACAGAGGGAGGCGGCAACGCCGCGCAGCCTGTCGCCGTCGCCCGCTCAGTCGCCGCAGCAGAGCGTTGTCACACCGGCCATGGAGTAGCTGGCGAAGCGGGGCAACCAAAGCGTGAATTTATTACAGTTAATTAATTCAAATATTGTGGTAGCTAATGAAACAAGTTAAGCAAAAAACATGCTTAATTGAGCATGTCAAGCGGTCGCCCAAAAGCAGGCAACACTTTTTCGAACCCCATTTGTTCAGCGCCGCCAGAAAGCGCACAATTGATCATTATCACTTTTTTTTAATTTTTTATTTTATTTTATTTATTAATTTCTTGCTGTGTAAATTTGCGTATTATATATGGTTTCCATTATCGAAATTAACTAATTAATTTCCACCTGTCGATGTTTAGTGCAATTTTTGCGTTGCCTTTCAGCTGTTTTGCGTGCAGCTCTACGTATAAATAATTTTTTTTCTTGAATGTGCTATAATTGTTAAATACAAATGAAATTAGTAATCATAACTAAGCCAATTAGTTGTACATTTTAAGCGTACAATATTTATGAAAAATCAAATAAAATTATGAAATACTAACAAAAGAAATGCATTTTTTTGCTCATTCATTCAATTTTCAATGAATGGCATATCTGTTTATGAGAATTCCAATAAGGCGTTTGTATGGTCCTTAAAGCTGGTAAGTATATTAAAAAACTTTAATAAAAAATTTATTATATCAAAATTGCAAGCATATTTACAGTTGCGATAAAAATAATAGCACCATCATCACACGCAATTTTTAAATAGTTGCCCAACTCACATTTTTAACTTTAAGGAAACTTTGAACATATTTTTAGAAATGGAAAACCCAGACAAACCGAACTTTATTAAAATTTATAAAATTAGGCGAAAAAAATATCTTTTTTTTTTATGAGATCACGCTTCTCCGCAGTGCAGTGCTCTCCACGTTTGAAATGATTACTTTTAACTTGGAAACAATGAAAACTTAGCTTAAACTATAAAAAATGTGTTTTTTTCAGAGTTAATTCCGCGAAATATAGGGGGCTCAACAAAAAAGGCCAAATGGTGCTATTTTTTTTCGGTATTTTTAAGAGATTTTTTCTTAATATCCAAAAAAAAAATATATAGACAGAAATTTGAAGAACGGGCATACAGATTTTGTTTATGGGGAATACTAAACGATATAAAAAAATTAATATTTAAAAAAATGGCAACAGCAGTTGCTTTTTTTTCATAAAAAACCAAAATGTGTAGTAGTGGTGCTATTATTTTTTTTCGAAACTGTATATTATAATATTTCACCTAAAAAATTGTATATGTTTAAGAACATATTTAATTATCAGTTTTAAAAATTGTACGACTGTTTTTTTTTAAATGTTTAACTCAATAATATTTTTGTTTATTTCTACATATGCAAATTATTCATTGTTTTCTTTGTACACACTTAAGAGGCTTGCCATTTGCGCAGTATCAACAAAATAATGCAATCTTTTATTCTAACTTTTTTTATATTGATACAAAACCGTAACGACCTCTTCAAACATCTGTTGGCGACAAAAGCTTTCTCGGCGCTATCAGTTCTGCGCGTCTCTGGACGATGGTCAATTCTGCAGCGGCGCCTCAAGTTGTGTTTTAAAGCTCCAATTATTTCCATGACAACACGCCTACACTTGTGTAGATTTCAATTAGTAACGAGTAATGATAGTGATCGAATAGGTAATACCCTGTCTGCAGTCAAATTGGCGTGAAGTACCCTGTTTTTACCCTCTAACATGTGTTTAAATCTGTAGTTTTCAGTTAAAAAAATAAATTTGCCATATTTATATATATTTAATGAACTCAAAAATACGCCCAACTTTATCACTCTTTGCGACAATTCGTTATACCCATTGTTACAATTTTTAATGGGTATATGGTACGAAAAACACAAACAAAAAGCTTTTGTCGCAAGCTTCCAGCTCAATTGAGGAATGGAAAATTTCTGCTGATTGCTGCAGCAAAAAACACAATAACATTAACAGTACAATCAGCAGCAACAACAACAACACATTCAGGGATCTATTTTTAATTAGAATATATATTATTTAATATGTGTGCTTTGTAATTTATGTCTGTCGGAAAGCTAAAAAGATAAGACACATAAGTAAACCGGCTAAGCTGCGAAAGCCGAGCAATTGCTCTCTTTCAAACACCTCTCTCTCCGCTCTCTCTTTTTGTCACTCGCTTGCTAACACCACGCGGGGGGCTACTTTAAAAAGCTTATCACGAATCGCGTGAATCGGCAAAACAAACAAAAAGTATAAATAGCGAGCTGTCGGCGCGAGCGAACTTTCAGTTAACCGCCAGAAGCGATCACGAGTGAAGGTCTTCCACAGTCTCCAGATTTGATCCCATTCCAATATGTTTTCCAAAGTGAGCACACGCGGCATTGCCAGCCGCTTAGGTGGCATCGCCCAGCGAGCACAGACCAAAGAGTCGTCGAGCGTTTCCACGGAGAAAGCTCGCACCGAGGCGGTATTTGCACGTGAGCAAAAATATGGAGCACACAACTATCATCCGCTGCCCGTCGCGCTCAGCCGGGGCGAAGGTGTGCACGTGTGGGACGTGGAGGGCAAACGGTACTTCGACTATCTCAGCGCATATTCGGCGGTCAATCAGGGCCATTGTCATCCCAAGATTATCAAGGCGCTGACGGAGCAATCACAAAAACTAGCGCTGACGTCACGGTAAGTGAAACACCACAAAAAATTCTCTCTTTTTCGGACGTGCCCCCTTAAAAGCTTATCGAACCAGTTGGAACATTATCGGCTTTTTTTTTAAATTTCATTCAACATTCTGTTTTGCTATTTTTGTTGTTACTGTGTGAAAATTTAATATCAAGTACAGCCAAAAACAATGCCAGGTGCATTTTGTTAGCTATCAGGGACAGGAAAGTCCACAATGATAACCGTTAAGTTTTTGTCAACTCAACAATCAGGCAAATATATAATATTTATGTTGCTAGCCCATTTTGACTGAAGACGGAGAGATATGAGAATATGAGAAATGGTTTGAGCTTCGATGGGTTTATTTAATATATATATAACAGTGGACATTCGATATAATGCAACTTTCTACTTTCTACTATGTTTTTATATTTATTATATACCTTCATTTCTTGGTTTTTTCCATAACTATGATCTTTCATTGGAAAAAAGTAAAATTATATATATCTTAGGATTACCAATAATACTATTGCTTACATATTTTTATTAAATTAAATTTGTAATTAGTATTAATTTGTAGTATGCTAAAATTATAAAGCTATTTTAGACCATTGCTAAGTCCAATTTACACCTCATAAGTAAACATTTTTTTTTTTCATACAACGGAATTTTTATGCCCTTGTTGCTGTTATCTGATATGCTATAAATATCTGTCTGTAAAAGTATAATCGTTTTTTGTGGACAGCAAAAGCTTTCCAGCTCAAGTTCAGTGTCTTAGATTAAGATGAAGCTTCAAGTAATCAAAAACTGAGACTTGACCTACAAATAATAATGTCAGTTTTAATGCGTCTAATCGCTACGTCTAAATATAGAATGAAAAAAAGACTACGAATAACATAATTTGTTTCAGAAATAGCAAAGAGTCATTTTAGAAATATATACATCTCATGTTCAATCAAAAAATGCAAGCACTTGATATTTGTATATAAATAAAGCAAAGAAAAAATAAAGTCCACTTGTTTAAAAAACCACAAGCAATTAATCATTTTATTGCCCTTTATGACTTAACAACATCGTTAACTTTATGAACCATTCAGACCTGACAACCAAAAAACCGAGTGAAGAAAACCAATTCTAACCGGCTAAAAATATCAATTACTCAATGTACGCAAGTGCAAAGAACTTAATAATGCAAATCATATACATATATATAAAGAACGCAATCATAGTGTGATATATTGTCCAATCTGTCTTATTGATAAGGTCGATGTTGTTGAATCTTCAGGGGTTATCAGCATCGAAACGCAATGCCGCCTTTGGGCTAAGCTGACGTGTTAATTTTAAGTCATGTGACTGCTAATCTAGTATTTTCCTAATGTAAGTCGCTAAATAATCAATTAATTAATATAATTTTAATGTATGTAGATATAGAATATCTATATCTAGAGATATAGATACAGATAAAGATACAGACACAGATACAGATACAGATACAGATACAGATACAGATACAGATACAGATACAGATGCAGATGCAGATGCAGATACAGGTACAGTTACAGATACAGGTTTAGATACAGATATATACAAAGATACCTTTGGTCACATTATAATAAAAAAAACACTCGGAAAGATCATTACTTTATTTAATCTTCCCCACTTCCATTCTCCCTTCGCAGCGCCTTTTACTCGGACGTTCTGGGCGAATACGAAGAGTATATTACAAAGTTATTTGGCTTTGACAAGGTGATGCCCATGAACACGGGCGTGGAGGGCTGCGAGTCTGCCTGCAAGTTGGCTCGCAAGTGGGGCTACACGAAGAAGCAGATACCCGAGAACAAGGCCAAGATCATCTTTGCACGCAACAATTTCTGGGGTCGCACACTGGCCGCCATCTCCGCATCGAATGATCCGACCAGCTATGCTGGCTTCGGGCCGTATATGCCCGGCTTCGAGCTAATCGACTACAATAACGTGGCTGCTCTGGAGCAGGCTCTGCAGGATCCCACAGTGTGCGCCTTCATGGTGGAGCCCATTCAGGGCGAGGCGGGCGTCATTGTGCCCGACGATGGCTACCTGCGCCAGGTGCGCGAGCTGTGCACCAAGCACAACGTGCTCTGGATAGCGGACGAGGTGCAGACGGGTCTGGCGCGCACTGGACGCATGCTGGCCGTGGACTATGAGCAGGTGCGACCCGATATACTCATTCTGGGCAAGGCGCTGTCTGGCGGCGTTTATCCAGTGTCGGCCGCGCTCTGCAACAACGAGGTGATGCTCTGCATCAAGCCCGGCGAGCACGGCTCCACCTATGGTGGCAATCCGCTCGGCTGCCGTGTGGCCATTGCCGCGTTGGAGGTGCTCCAGGAGGAGCGACTGGCTGAAAATGCCTTTAATATGGGTCAACTACTGCGCACTGAGCTATCCAAGCTGCCCAAGGATGTCGTCTCCGTGGTCAGAGGCAAGGGTCTCCTCAACGCCATCGTCATTAATTCCAGTGAGTTCTACCTAACTTAAATTCATTATTTTGCTCAACTAACTTAATGTGTTATCCATTCAAGAATACGATGCCTGGGATGTTTGCCTGAAACTCAGGGACAACGGCCTGCTGGCCAAGCCAACACATGGCGACATAATTCGCTTTGCCCCGCCCCTGGTCATCAATGAGGAGCAAATGCGGGAGAGCATTGACATTATTAAGAAGACCATCTTGTCCATGTAAAAGTTCAATCAAATAGCATTTAATTATTAATAATATGTAGCATTTACATTCTGATATTTTTTTTTATATAATAACATTTAAAAAATCTGAAAATAAGATATATATTATGTACAAATCGTAAGCAGAAAGGGCATGTTGCTCGCTAATTGCTAAAAAATACAAAATAAAAATGTAAAGAGTAAAAATGGTTTGCTTAAATTTAATTTAAATTTAAAATATCTGAATTTAATGTTTGCACTTAATTATTTACGATTAATGTTAGCCAGCTACGTTAACGGTATTAAAAGATTTTAAAAGATATAACAGCTGTTAACTGTACAGCTTTTAGCTGTAGTCTTGCGGCTTAACTGCGGAAAACAATTTGGACCCTCCTCTGCGATTCTCATAAATTCAAGTAAAGCCTGCACACTTTTGGTGTTTTCTGTGATGGATTTGTGTTATTTAAAAGTGATATTTGGAAGTTGTGTTTTTTAAAGTAAGTGAGTACATCTCTTTTTTCTGCCTCTTTTTATATATCTTTGTGTCTCCCTCTCTCTCTCAATGACTTTCTCTCTCTTCCTATGTCTTGCTCTCTCTCTTGTCTCTAGCTCTCTTCCTCTCTCACAATCTTCCTCTGTCTCTCTGTCTGTCTGTCTATCTCTTTATCGCTCTCTCTTTTGCTCCTCCTATCTGTCTCTCTCACTTGCTCTTACACTTTCTCTCTCTCGTTTTCTCTATTTTGTGCTCTCTTTGTGCTCTCTTTGTCTCTCTCTCTTTTGCCCTATCTCTATTTTTCACTCTCTCTCTCTTTTGCCCTTTTTCCCTCTTTCTCTCTCTCTCTTTTGCCCTCTCTTTCTCTTTTACTCTCTCTCTCTTTTTCTCTTTCACTCTCTCTCTCCCTCTCTCTCTTTTACTCTCTCTCTCTCTCTTTCACTCCCTCTCTCTCTCATTTACTCTCTCTCTCTCGTTCACTCTTTCTCTCTCTCTGTCTTTCTCTCTCTCTCTCTCTCTATCTCTCTCTCTTTCACTCTCTCTCCCTTTCTCTTTCACGCTCTCTCTCTTTCACTCTCTGTCTTTCACTCTCTCTCTTTCACTCTCTCTCTCTTTCACTCTTTCTCTCTTTCACTCTTTCTCTCTTTCTCTCTCTCTCTCTCTTTCTTTCTCTCTCTCTCTCTTTTTTCAGTCCCTATCTCTCTCTCTCTTTCTCCATCTCTTTCTCTCTGTCTCCCTTTTTCTCTCTCTCTCTCTCTCTAGCTCTCTTTTATTTATAAGAATAATTAATTCCAATATATTAAGTTTAGTTATATTTAATGTTTTTATGACGCATTAAATATTTAAAGAGAAATTCTGAAATGTGTCAATGGACGCCCTAAAAACTTTTAAATTTCATAACGGTTAACTGTAAACTACCGCCATTCCCCCATTTTGCTCCTTTTGCACCTCTTTTTCTTTCGCCCCGCACTGCTGCTTGCCGCTGACTGTGTCAACAGGAACGTTGGCATTCTTGATTTTTTAATTAAAATATAAAAAGACCACATTGGATGGGAACGTGCCGCGGTCGTTAGGCAATAAACTTGGACAGCGCGCGTCCTGCAGGACAATTACAAGGCGGAAAATGTCGCAACATTTTCGTCTTATCTTCTGACTTGGTACTTTAAAAGAATAAGGCGCAAACGCATAAAAAACGAATTAACACTGCCACGGAACGGAACAGGGATGTTACGGATGAGGGAAACGCGGGGCGGGGCGGGGCCGGAGCAGGCTCTGCAAGAATGTTGCCGCATTGTGACGCTTATCGCGCGGGTGGCTCGGTCCAAAGGATGCGTAGCTCCAGACAAACATATTTCCGCCCAAAAAAAAAAGAAAATATATAAAAAAAAACCTTTTGCAAAATCGTTGTGGAAAATCTTTATTTTTAATTTTAACGCTTTATTTAATTATGTGAAGCGCCCGCTGAGCACAACAACAGACAGCGGACAGCAGACAACTAGACAACTTCAAGTTCAAAAGTTGGCTGCTAATAAAATGCTTAAGATGTGCTCGGCTGCGATGTCCTGTCTGGCAATAAAACCGACAAAAAAATGGGCTAAAAATTGCATTTTTTTTTGTGTCGCTAGTTGTTGTGCCACTTTCTCTGTGTACTTCTTTCTTTTTTTTTTTTAATAAAGACATCAACAGATGGGCGGCGATAAAATGCCAAAGATTATGGACAAAAGGCAAAGGACAAGCGCGCACAAAAGGCAGCCAAGCGGCGTGTGGTTTTTGACACTCCTCCCACCAACAACATCAACAACAACAACAACAAAATAGCAGGCAATGTCCTTTTTTCTGTGTCCGATAAGCTTAGGTCTGGAACTTTGCATTCAGATAGACGGTAGCTTATAAGATGTTGCATTAACCCAAGACTCGAGCAGGGGCAGAACAACTTGGGCCAGCTTTGATTTAGTTGACCATCCCCGCCTCCCTGCCCCCCCTTGGCGAGACCAGCTTCCCATTGGTTTTTATGACCCTGCAGATAAGATTTAACATTCGCACTTGGCTGCTGGTCAACGACTGTTTTTTAATGTGCAAACTTTTAATTAGCTAAACGGGAGCACGGTGCTCACCGCCATCTCCCCTTCAGCTGGCCCCCTCTATTAACTGTTATGTGGCATATCGCTTTCAATTGCTTTTCAATTGCTGACAGCAAATTGCAGCAACAATAAAAATCAAATACAACGCGATAAAAATCACAAATCGAAACGTTTACCCGAAGGCGCTTTTCAGCACCTTGTTGACAGCCCAAACAAATGGGGCGACAAAATGGAAAGAAACCGTTAAATGGAGTCTGCTGTGCCAAGGAATACTCTGTGTAAATTTCAAAATAAGCTAAATCAAAAAAATAAAATCAAATTTTTGTACAATATAATAAAATGTAATTAAATTCATGTTTTATTTCATGTTAACGAATTATAAAAATTAGTTAACATTTTATTATTCAACAAATCTTAATCATGTCACGTCAAAGCAAAAGGAAATTTGAATCATCATTATATATTCTTAAACATTATTTAAAAAGTTACATTTGGACAGTGCCTTTGTTTACATACAGTCATACAACTCTTGTTTCTGGTAGTTTTTTGCAGGGTGCAAAAACCATAGCCTACTTATGGGCGTCGCGCTTCTCGTCACCTGTTGTGCCTGTCCTGCTCGGCTTTACGCTGGCCTGATGTAAATCTTTAAAATCAATATGCAAGTGACAAGCAGCTGAGGCTGCAGGATAAACAACACGCCCAACTCCAATGGGGTCGGCATTTCAGCGGATTGGGGAGCGGTGAGAGGTGAGTGCGCAATAATAGGAACAGGAATTCAAATGGGAATGGGGAGCCGGGAGTTAGGACTTGATGGTTTGTCAGCAAGATTTTAGCTTGGAGCAACAGACAGCCTGGCAAATTGAAATGGTTTAGATTACGTGGAAATTGTCGCTGCATTTTCTATAAGCATAGACAGCGTTTAAATTTAAACAGACACATTTTTTTGAAGAAAAAATAAAAGTTATCTAATGTTTATTTAATAGCCAGTGGAAGCCATCTAATTTTAAGGTATTTAAATAGCCAAATTGTTATCGTCAACATACAAAATCAACATTTTAATAGGAAATTGTGCAAATTTTTGTCCTATTCGCTCGTAAATTTATTAGAGCTTAGCTTGGCGCGCTGGAAACGTTCCATAATAAGCCCATAACAAGCCCATGTGTGAACAGCCAATTTTCTTTGATTAAAGGGATTTGCACAGCAGCAAAAAAAAATAAACAGAAAACGGCCAAAAAAAAGATAATAAAATGTGGTTGGGTGGGTGAAAAACAGCAGTGAAAGTCAAATGATAAAATAAAGAGCAATGCAAAAGTAGCTTATTACAAACCGCGGCGAAAGAGGGTGCAAAGTAGACAAAATACAAAGGACAAGGAATCTTTTTGGGGTAAAAAAAAGTGCACAGGATGTTGGCCAGATTGTTGTGTGAGTTGTAATATTTTTATGCTTATGACTTGATGGCGCCCCTTTTGTGTTAATAATCTTGAGGCGAATGCGGCCATAAACGTTTTTTGTGATAATTACATTGAGATTGAGCTCAGTTATGTTTATGGTTTTCTTTGTGGCTACACCCAAAAAAACACTCGAAAGTGGGAATTACTTTTTTTTTAGCTTGTTTGCCGCATGAAAATTCAATTGCCAGAACTGGTGGAACAATTAAAAATGGCACAAGGTAAATGGTAAATGGAATGGCGCCTGAGTTTGCGAGCTTGTGTCGCATATTAAACAGTTTGGTTTTTTTTTTCTGAATATCAGAGAAAAATCAGAGCACGTTCGGTTAAACTTCTCGTTTTGCAGCACATTTTTAAATGGCTGCAACGAGTGAGGCACGTGCATTAAACATCCCAAAAGACTCAAACAACAACAATAGCAGCAGCAGCAGCAGCAGCAACACATGCGAGGAGTAATTTACAAAACTCGTCGTCTCGTCGGCAGTTGACTTCGACGCGTTTGTCTGCCCGGGAGCCGCGCAATTAGGCAATTGACCGTGCATGTGTAGGTGTGTGGGTGTGCGGGTGTGTATGTGTGTGGGTGTGTAATTGACAAAAAATGACATGCAATTGTGGACGACAGTTGTCCAAGCGGCAAAAATAAACCAAAAATTGATTTTCATGTAATGAGTTCAAAAGGGCTGCGTACAACTGTCCTGTAGTGTAACTCGCCTCCTTTTTTTTTTTTTTGCAAGCATGCTGACTGCATATTAAAATGTGCGTGATGCCATATGACGAGCGTTGAATTTTTCTACCTTTTTTTTTTTGTATTATTGTTACCGACTAAAAGGGCTGTCAATTTTTATGAAGTTAAACTGCAAGCTGGGCGGGGGGCAGCAGGTGGGCAACGTGTGCAAAAAGGTGTTGCATGTAATGAAGCGCATAATTTTAATTGGCTTTTGGTTGAATTTAATGTGCTGCAGTTGAATTGTAAAGATGTCATGCATAAAAATTTACATGAAATGCCAAAAGAATAAATCAGTTTCAAATATAATAAAAAAATTTTGCGCATGCATTTCAACTTCAAATAGCGCGCACTGCTCACCAACACCCATTTTCGCATTGTACAGCACTACAACATATCGATTAACGTTGCAATAACATTATTTCCCGACCATTTATTTCTGCATAAAAACAGATATAGTTTGCTTTAAAAAAAATTTATATTTGACCAATTGAACCCTTAGTGTTTTGACAAACACAAAATAATTAAATTGATGCAATTTGTGTAACAGTGCCAAATGAGTACTTTTTTTTAGAGTTTTTCATTCCAAAAATAAAAAAAAGCCTATTTTTATAAGCTCTGAAAGTATAATAATGTTTTTTAAACAAATTGTGGCAACATAAACTGGATGAGAATGTCATTCAGAGATGGCAAAGAAATTCCACGTTCTTTTCTTGGGCACGACTACATTGATTTAGCAAAAATCTCAATTAATTAATTAAAACGTCTCCAGTTTAGCACATAGTAATAAGGAACAAATCAACATAGCTGGCCAAAGCGGAAAGGTAATACATTATTTTGACGCAATTAATAACATTAAAAGCTGATGACCAGTTGTACCTTACGACCGTTATGAAGTACAATACACAAAAATAACAGCTGTTCTCTATGACTCTGTTGTCGCAACAGCACTGTTAATAGCATACCTGCAAATGTTAACGTTTTTGGGTGCCCACAGCTGTTTGTTAACCTGTCAAAAAGAAGAGCAGCGAAACAATTTTATTTTTTGACGCGTTGTGCAAACGACAAGTTGAGTGAACGAATCTTGACAACAGCAACACAAGCAAAATGTCGCAACAGCGTGCCAACAAGCAGTAACGATGGCGGCAGCAGCAACTCGGAACAAAACGCCAACAACACGATTATAAATCTGGACGACGACGAGGACGAGGAGGACGACGACATGCAATTTGTGGGCATCGTGCGTCCCGCTATGCCAACAATCGATCTCTGTGTATCACCTTCCACCTCAGCAGCTGCGGCTGCCGCAGCTGCTGGCGCTGCAACAACGGCAACAGCCCCAACTGCGGCAGCAGGTGAATCACTCAAAACCGCCAACATGGAAGCAGGTAAAACGAAACCAAAACTAAATAAATAATTACTTATATATTAATACAATCTTTGCTTGTAGCTGCTTCGAGTGTCACTTCTGGTGCTGACACAACCGCTCCCGTCGCCACCCTGGAGTGCCCCATATGCCTGCAAACCTGCATTCATCCCGCCCGCCTGCCCTGCGGTCACATCTTTTGCTTCTTGTGCGTCAAGGTACGTGTCCAGCCCCCCATCGCTGCCCCTCCCCCTTGTCAAGCCGGAAGCATTTGCAATCGATTTGCGCATGCAAATCGCGTCCCAAATTTTTGAAACATTTGGTCATAGCGCCAAACGCGAGCGCCCAACGCAACGCACGCACGCACGCATCAGTTCAAGGCTACTCGATGCTTTACTCTTGTCTGTGCTCGATTCTCGTTGGGCGCGCGCGCCGGTTTGAATAATTCAATTTAATTGCCTTCCGCATAGCAATATCAGAGTGCTCGCGCAAATTAGAGTCGTTGGCCTTAGATGAATTTTATTTATCGATCATAGCCAGTTTGTATTGAACGCTTGTCAAACTTACGTACATACATCGTTACGATTTTATGCTGCATTCAGCAATGCAAAAAGAAAGGCTATTTCGGGAAGGGTATTTAAAGCACAATACATTTAATGTGAATTCAATAACAACATATTATTTATGTGCATAACTATAACAGGTTTCAATTAACAAGTGCAGAATTTCGATGGCTTTTTAAATTTAATTTTTTTAAATATTAAAATTTGTCGAAACAGTTAAACTGATAGCCGCAATAGTTATAAAAATCAAAATCAGCTTCTGTTAGGCAATTCTTTATCCGATTTTATTTTTTGTCTCTATCTTTACTTTTTAAAAAAAAGCCTTCAACAAGCTGAATTCCAACTATCCTAAGTACCTACAAAAAATGTTTTTTTTAAATAGACTCAAAAATAATAAATTTTTTGAAAATTTTGTACACGCAGGGTGTCGCCTATAAAAATCGTCGCTGTGCCATGTGCCGTCGAGAGATTCCCGCCGAGTTTCTAGATCATCCGCAGCTGGTGAATGGCATCGATGATATTTGTGCCACACGCGCC
The DNA here is from genome assembly GCA_035043915.1 of Drosophila paramelanica. Lineage (NCBI taxonomy): Eukaryota > Metazoa > Arthropoda > Insecta > Diptera > Drosophilidae > Drosophila > Drosophila paramelanica. The sequence goes on from JAWNMO010000393.1 coordinate 71,129, forward strand.
ACGGAGGATGGCTATCAATGGTATTACGAGGGACGCAATGGTGAGTATATAACTGTTTTGGTGACGGTTGCTTCAGCCCCCTCCACACAATCCAAATCATAAACGACACAAACCCTAGGCGGCTGGTGGGCCTACGATGCGCGCACCAATGAAGAAATCGAGATGGCCTACCAGACATACAATATCAAAGTTGCAACTCCAAAAGCTTCCCTGCCAGTCGCTGCTTCTGCTGCTGCTACTCGTGTTTCAAGGCCGGGGCCGCCAACCGGCCGGCACTTAAACTGGAATGATGATGTTGATGTGGAACTGGATGAACTATTTAATAATGTCACTGATTATATGGATGGTTTTGATGATGATTTTGAGGATTGCTCCACTGACAGCAGTTCCGATTTTGATATGCAGTATGGCAGTACACCGGACGAACCGAGTAAATTCCAGCAGCTCATCTGTGGCCAGTTGTACATCATCGATCTGGTCCAGATGACGCAAACATTGCGCTCGCAGCCCACCAGAATGCGTAAAATAATACGCCGCAAAAAATCGGAGCCGGCGCCCGGCTTTAAAGGCGTGGCCGGATTGAAAAGCAAATAATTACTAAACATATTATCCCAACACATATAATCCTTAATCCCCATTGCAATCATTTATGCACGATCGAAAATAACACAAACCCATAGATGCAAATGTAATCGAGGCAACGCACAAATAGAAACCCCCTTTTAAACTACTTACTGTACAGGTTGGTGGCAATACGACGATCGCACCAGCCAGGACATTGAGGAGGCCTTCAAGAAGGGCGACAAATCCTGCACCATACTTGTCGCCGGCTACGTGTACATTGTCGATCTGGAGCTGCTGGTGCAGCAGCGGCAAAATGAACCGACACGTTGTCGCCGGGTCAAACGTGATCTGGCAACCATACCCAAAAAGGGCGTGGCTGGGCTGCGCATCGAGGGCAATCAGGTGACCAGTGATACGGTGTTCAGTCGACCCAGCAATCCAACCCCAACAGCTGCCGCCGCGGGCGGCCCCTCCACATTTATATCGACAATTGCGGCCCGGGATGCGGCAATCCGTATTGCCAGCGACATAATTGGCTCGACGCTGGCGCATGCGGATGAGCTGACACGCGGCCTGGCTGCCAGCAACATTAGTGACAGCGCCAATGACTTGAGCGGTGAGCAAACCTACTCCAATCCACAAACATCCAATACAACAGGTGCAGAACAGCAGTCGGGTCCGGGTGTGGGTCCGGGTCCGGGTGTGGGTGTGGGTGCGGGTGCGGGTGTTGCTCCTGCAACACATTCGCTTGCCTCCTCGCACTCAAATTCCATACAGGATCTCATGCTCAGCGCCACAGAGGATTTGCTGGACACCACACAACAGGTCATCGAGACCAATCAGCATACAATAGATCTCTTCGAGCAGGCCTTGAACGATTTCCAAGCGCTAACCATGCACGATTTTGTCGACTCCAGTGATGAGGATGACGGTGAGGCGTTTGGCGAGGCGAGTGAATCGCATGATGAACACAATGGTCCTTTAGGTTTCTAATTTCTGATCAAAACTCACACATACACTATATATGTACCGTTAGCTTAGACTAAAAGCTAAAAGCGAAATGCGAAAAGCTCGAAATTGCGAACGAAGTTCCTTTAGAAATGTCACCATTTCGGAATGTTAACTAGAGAAATTCCGCTCGTACCTGAGAATATCTATATAAAACACTATATAGGACCTCTATGCGTGACCAAAAGCAGAGTGCAGGAAGAGATAAAGCGTACAGGGTAACATACATACACATATACAAATTACTTATCAATTATAAACCTGAACAACACTATTAACTGTACATACCATACTCGTAACTGAGCTATTTTAAGGAAAGATGTGATTAGAAAACTGTAATATCAATTCATCCTTAAAACAAATGTTAGTTCCAAACAGCTCTTTGCAAAACCCAATAGTTAAATGAACTTGTTCGCGAACGGGACAGAAAACAAAAACATTTCTTATCATGAATTCGAAATGTTCAAATATGAAATAAAAAATACATATACATATATATATAAATATACATATATTTAAAGAGGTTGTAGTTAAAAGCGAAACTTAAACGTACAGCAGCCCATAAACTAAACGCCAAACTTAACTTAAATAATTTGAATTTAAGTAGCCGCTCAAGATATTCCCATTGAGCCTTCAATTGAAATGCTTCGAATCTCATAGAAAAATGTTGCTGGACTTTGTCTAGCATTCAAATAGTGCTCTGCATATGTGTTAAATGTTTAAACATTCAAACACATAACAATCTACAAAGCATTCTATAAAACAAAAAAAAAACAAACCCCCCCGCAACCGAGCCAATTAAATAACCACCAAGAACGCATAGTGTGAGATGGACAATACATATATTCGATTGGGTATTAAATGGGTGCTGCCTGGACGTAGATTGAATGGACATGGTTTTTGTGCTCATTTAAATGAAGTGCAATTCGGTAAACATCTAATCTGGGTAGCTTCATAAGCTGAGACATTGAGTAGTCCCCGATTTGTAAAGCACCCTGTATTATTAATATATAAGTCGCCTTTAAGTGCGTTAAAGCAAAACGTTTCTGTGAACATTTTAATTATAATTCTAATATAAGTTATACACATTTCGTTGAAACACAATTGAGTTTTTAAGCGAAATGCATTTAAAATAATGCCAAAATTAATATATATATTTGTGTATATTTTGTGACAACTGTTTTATAGATTCGATTTGTACCCCGCCATTACTTCTAACTGTGAAATGCCTATTCGTAGCTATCCTTTTATCAACGATATTCCTAAAGCTCTACTGAGTTATATACGCAAGAGCTCCCCATCCCTTCCGGTAATGTAAAAACAAATCCAAAAACCAAATTACAATTTAATCATCTCACAGTTAATTCTCATGGTTAAAGAGCTTATCGATCATCATTTTAACTCAATGTAAAAGCATATATAAAATAGACAAAGCTAAGCTAAGCTCATTTTTAAAACATTCCTTAGCCTGCAGAAGTTATCATTCTCCCCATTTGATCGTCCTCTTTTACTATCTTTCCTTTCTACTGCCTCGCATATTTATATATATTCTTGATTCTTCTATTAGTTCTTTTGAACATGTTTTTTTTTATAAAATGGTGATAGATCCTGTACTTATCGAAATCTTTTTCATAATTTTAACTTAAACAGTTTAAACTACAATCATATTAATAACAACAAACTGTGCCAAGCGTTAACATTAACAGACGGATTTTCTGTTAAGCTAACATGGCGATACTGCTGGTCATGAACACTAACAGCACTGTTAATTGTACGTCACATTTCAGTTCAAGAAATCATTTATTTTGATCACCAAGGAGCATTATTGTTATTTAAAACTCATAATTAAAGTGCATATAAGGTGCATTACGAAGCATAATTTAAGATATATGTAGTTATATGTACCTAGATCTGGAGAAAGGCGATGTCGTGTGTAAGACACGTTGATTTATTATATTAAACTCAAAACTTTGTTTGTATTTAAGTTGGAAAAATAAACATTCTTATTCGTCGACAAAATACGTCACTTCTCATTTTGCTTTTTATCTTGTAATCGTTTTATTGCAGTCAAAATTTAATTACAAAATATATTCACATAGCCTTTAAAAATATATTACGTTATTCTTTTTTTTTAAATAATATAATAAATCTTTGAGAGCGTGTATTGAAACAGTTTGTTAATTTGCTGAATTTATTGAAATTTTACGGAAAATATATGTGAGTTCAACTGATGTGTAAACAAATGTTTTGTGTCAGTTAATTATTATAACATACATTAGATATATGTATCTATAAATAAAATATATAAAAAAATGTAGTAAAACAAAACAATTTTCTTCACTGATTTCTTAGCAAAATTATATATTTGATAATATCTATGTATAAGTAAGTACTACTGTTGTGTGAAGAACATGGAATATATACATATATTCCCCCGTGATTTTTTTTATCTAAAACATCCCATTTACTGCATCATAACAAAGTATCTGTCAAGTGCCACAGCAACAAGTCTGATCATTATAATCAGTGATACAAAAAGCAACCCCATTTTGAAAAACTATTTGTTCGCCTGGCTGACATTAGGAAATCAACTCCTTTACCTGTACTCGACTTCAAATGAAATCCCATTTTTTATGGTCTGCTTTGTTTGCGCTGGTTTCGGGACCTGGCATGGGACCCTGTCTGTCTACAAATGCTTGGCTATTGAGTCATGCGCAATGGACCAAAAGAAAACGCACGCATGCAGCATATTAATTTACTGGACCTCCTGTTCTTGTTATTGTTGTTAGTGAGCAAACAAGAAAACGGGCAACTGGCTTAAAGAAGGGCAGACCAGCTCTAACAATGTAAGAGCGAAACAGTGTGAAAGAGACGGAGCAAGTGAACACCGATCGTAGCTGTCCCATAAATAAATATATGTTGGGATTCGGGCTTTTGGAGAGTTCTCTGAGATGAGTCATCGTTGTTTACATAGAAATTATGCTACCTGCTGCATTTTTTTTTTTTTTTGTTGTTGTTTTGTATTTATCGCCAGTCGTTCTACCTGTTGTGACAATATCATTAAATAGGTAAACGTCAGCAGCTCTTGTATAACAACTTGTTGCCGCTTCTTATCAGCCAGAAACAGTGAATAGCTGCAATTTTGCGCACATCCGAAAAATGCACGCATTCGATTTTAATCTAAGTTGTTACATTTTTGGCTGCTATCATATAATATTTATAAGTAACAACGAAATCGGACACAGAAAAGTTTATTTGAAATAATTATGATGTTTATATATGTAAGTCAGCACAGAAGCTTAGAAAACTTTGAATATCACAAGAAAAAAATCAATTAATTACAAATTATTAGATTATATTTTATAACAGCTTAACAAAATCTCTTAAATGGTTGTAATTATTTGGCATTGACTGTTTTATTTTTATACCTTTAATAATTAAAATTTAAACAAATAATCAACTATGAGGATCCATATTCGAATTTATTTGTTAAACCAACCATTAAAGAAAGAGTTAGTTCGGTTTTATTTATTTTATTATTATTATTAATAATATTAATATTATTATTATAAATTTTAATTTATTTATTATTCCAATTAACGTTTATTTATGCTAAGCAAGTGTTTAAAAATGTTGTCGAGCTTTTGTAACGGCCCGTAAAAGAGCTTTAACAGTGCTGTGGGATCGCGCCGACTTTGGCTTCAACTTCGCCTAGAAACTTGAGCAACAACAACAACAACAACAACGGCTTGAAAATGATGGTGGTTGCCGCCGACGCGTCGCGACGCTCACTGGCCATGGCATGGCTCTCCGTGTTTCAGGTGTGCGCTCTCTTTCTCTCGCTCTCTCTCGCTCACACACACAAAGGCACACATATACGGTCAGGCACATGCGCAGTTCAAGCTGCGCTCCAAACTGGTTTTGAGGGAGGAAATTGGCCCGCTTGAGCAGCTCGTGGCCGTTGGTACATACCAACTTCTGCTGCTCTCGGCCAGGCAGGCTGAGCGTGCGCCAGTTTTTTTTTTTTGTTAGTTGATTTGTATCTACCTTTGGTGCGGACGGTTGGTTGGTCGGAACGTTATCTAAAGCGCAACCAAAGGCCAACCAGTCTTTGTATTAATTTTTTTTCTGTTTAAATTTATTAAAAAATTAATGAAAAATACACAGAAAATGTAAGTGAATGTTTAAGAAATGAAATGTGTATACAAATCTTAAAGAAAACTGTGCAAAACTGCAGTGGAAAGTGCCAAAAAAAAATTATTGATTTTCTTCAGCCGAGCCAAAGCACGAAGTAGAAGAAGCAGCAGCAACAGCACAAAAGTATAAGCTGCGCTGTAAGGTTTCCAATTGAGTTTGTGAGACCGTGCGTGTGTGTGTGTGTGTGCAAAATTTTATTGTAGCTGCTTGTTGTTGTTATGTTCTAGCCAACTTTAAAGTCAGCACCATATACAAAAAAAAAAAAACAACAAAACATATAATAAAGGGAAAAAAGCTAAAGGCGAAGCAGAAGAAGTCAAATACAAATGTACATGGTCGCATACATGCAAACATGTAGTTATGTGCGCACGTGCATGTGTGTGTGCGTGTTTTTTTTTCTTTTGTGCAATTCGCCATTTAGAGGCAAACAAAAAGCTGCGCTGCATTTGAAAGTGAAATGTGCATAACAGTTCAATTTATTTGTGTATGTGTACATGATTATGTGACAAGTGCGTGCACTTGAAATTTGTTTGATGGATTGCCGCTGCTGCTTGGTCTTCTTCTTAAGTTTAATCACGCGCTTCCGCGATGGCTTAAAGCTCTGCTCTTATGCGCCAGCTCTCTCACTCTCTCTCTCTCTCTCGCTGCGTACGCTGACGTTTGCGTGGGTCGGTCGTCGACGTCGTCGCCAACGTCTGTTGTAATTTTTGCCGTTTTGCGCTTTTCGCTTATTGAGCTAACTGCTCTGAGCGTAACGTGAGGGGGCTGACGCCAATGCCCGCAAGCCCCCCTCAGTGTTAGCACACACAGCATGTGCATACATACAAACATTTGTATATACATATGCATATGTGCGCGAATCCTGCGAGTGGGCGTTTGACGTCGCTCGGCTGCTTTATTGATTTTGTGTTATTTCATTGATAAAAAAAAGCGTACAAGTGTGCGTGTCCAAGTGTTGTACTTTGCACTAACCGATTTACTTTTGAATTGCTTGGTTCATGTACCCCTCCCCCATTTGCAGCCTAACCGACCAGAATGTCATAGAGCGCTAAGAATCATAACCCAAAACTAAACTAACGGACAATGCAGCCATTTAGCGACAGTCTAAGCAAAAGTCGCGATGATTTGGTCAAACACCAGCAGCAGCAACAACAACAACTGCACTACGGCAGGCGTAGACACCATGGAAGCAGTCCAAATCTATCGCTGGATCAAACCGATAATTTACGCAGAAGGTAAGTTATCGAACATGTCAAATTACATAAATTACCCCATCGAAAAGAAAACACACATACAAACAGTTATTGACCAAGGTCATTTCGCATAGGGATATATTTTGTTAGAGAAGTTTCACTTCTTCGAAAAACATATGTATGTATGTACAAACTTACATATTTTACATTTTCGAGTAAAATTAAGCACGTGTAAAATAATACTTGTTAATGTTAAACAATAACAAACACAAAGTAGCTTAAACAGGCCAATCAGAAACTTCCTTGTTACATATACTTCAAATAAATGTACATACATATGTATGCACGCTGTCTCCCAGGTACTTACTAGCACATACACACAACACATACGCTTACACACCTGCGTCGAAAACTGGTTTCGCATTTTAGTCGAACCAGCAGCCGATGCTGCCCAATGCAACCACACTTCCCAAAGTTGGTCACACTAACAATAACAAAAACCTGATAACAATGAACGTGTGAAAGACACTTGCGAAAGAGAGGGCGAGCGACACCAAAAAAGAGAGTCAAAGCTGTGCTGATAATGTGATGCGAGCGCTTAGTTTTTTTTGCGGTGGTTCACGCTCGCCATTTAGTATGCGAAAATCAATCGTTAAAGTTGGTTGTCGCGGCGAGACGGCTTGTCAATCAAACTGTGAGCCTGCCTTAATGTGATTCTGTGTATTGTTTACGTGTGTGTGTGCAGACAACAACAACAACGCTGCTTATCGCCAAATCAATTGCCAACTTGTGCGCGTGTTTGTACGTCGGTGCTTTTTGTAGAAATTGAGCAAAAATTCATGAAATTAAATATTACATATACTTTGCGCAGCAACAATATACAAAACGAAAGTGTGACCACTTCTTAGTCTTGAATTACAAGAATGCTGCAGCAGCAGCAACAAAAACAACAATAATACTACCATTTACCTTGACGTCATTTTTTTTTCCGACGACAAAACGCCAAAACCGTTTTTGTTGTTGTTGTTTGGTGGCTGGCCGTGCTTGGCACGAAGCGAATGAACGTTTTTAATCAAAAGTTGCTGTTGTTATTGTATTGTTATTGTCGTTGATTTTATACAGTGCGTAAAAAACGTCTGGCAGCGTCCGCTAAAAGAGCCGAGTGTAAAAATTTGCATTAATGCAGCAAACCAACGTCGCATTAATGAATGAATTTTGTAAACAAGAACAACAACAAAATACAAACGTACGGTAGCGCAACAAAAACTAATTGCAAAAACAAACACAATTAACCGTGAAAATAAGCGCAAAAGAAGCAAGAAGAAGCTCATCAAAATGGTTTATTATATACCAATGTTCGGACGTATTGAGCCACCGGATAAGATTATAACAAAGGAAAAAAGGTAAACAGAGGATTTGGGTAAAGGGATAACGATTAGCGATCCCAGATGGCGCCTATCGATATTCAAATTGATTAGAGATCGCTGCAACCAAGTTTTAAAGGAACTGACTCACGCCACTAAATTACCGTTATGTGTTGCACTTGCTGTGCTCTGCAAAAAAAAAACACTAAAAGAAGCCCAAACTAGCCAGTTTTCCGCGTTCTATGAACTGCGCGATATCAGCGCCACAGCAAAAACAAAAGGTCAAAACGTGCGCTGCAGCGATTTATTCATAAATTGTATATGTAATTAAAAGGTTTTTGACATTAGTGCTGGGGTGGCGTCGGTATGTCAAAAAAGAACGCATCGCGCCCACACGCGCAAGTGGTGCGAGCGGGATGTCTATACATACATGAGCTGGGAACAAAATCTGCACAAAAACGGTAGATAATTTGTATGTGTACGGTTCCCAATCTATAGATATGTGTGTGTGCACATACCTACAAAGGCAAGCAACAGGTGATTTCGCGTGCTCGCTTGACAAGCTCCGTCAGAATTTGTACCCCTAGCCGATTGTTATTGTTGTGATAAATGTTTTACACCTGAAAAAAAAATGTTGCGGCTGTTGGGCTTGCTATCCATTCTCTTTCTATATATTGTTTTCTCCGTCTCTCACGCTTTGTGAATGGTGTTTATTTATCTTATCGCATGAAAAAAGGAAGAAAAAAGAACAAATTCCCAGCACAAGCTTGGAACGAAATTTGCTGCTGTATATGCATGTGTGTGTGTGTGTGTGTGTGTGAACACAAGTGTGTTTGTGCGCATAGTGTTGCTTTTGCAAACAACTTGCAGAAGAACGATCACTCATCGTTGAATTGTGTATAATATGTGTACAGGCTTATGTGTAGGTGAAAAACATTATCATCTATGTTTATATATAGAATTACCCAAAACATTTTGATTATCATTTGAAATTGATTTATTATAGTGGCAGAGAAAATATCGCATACATTGCGACTTGAAGTTGACATTAAAACGACTAACATTTTCTTTATCGTATACGATATAGTATGCGCATCTTTAGAAAATTGTTTCTGGACCGGTTTTATACTTTGTGCTAAAAATGTTTAGCTTAAAGTTTATAAAATACAATTTGAATATATTTCTTTAAACATATGAATCGTTAATATTAACATATGTTTTCCAGTTTATATATTTATTATATATATGACATCAAATAATTGTGCCGTATTGAGCCGAACCGGTTCGATCGCGAATAAAATATTTTTATTTTAATTTCAGTAATGTGCACATATGTATCGAATAAGCTCAGAGAATAAATGAGAGGTGTCTTAATTTGAAATATGATTATATATATGTATATGTATATATTTTCTTTAAAAAATAAACTTTGAACCTTGAACCAAACTACTGGCAATTTTTGTTGGGCTTTAAGCGGATATTTTAAAGAATTAGTATTACAATTTAATAGAATTTCGCATAACTGGGTTTGATCTTGAGTTATAACGATTTACATTTACATCATTTAGGATTAAAATCCCTCGTGATTATCATATAATTATGTAGACAAAAAATGGAAACCCATATTTACCTCTATGTATTTTTTTTTTTTTTTTTTTATTTATAGTATGGTATGTCTGCAGGATGAATTCGGACACCTAGGACTCGCAGCCACAGATCTGCCCTTCAAGTCATCGGATATCAATACATCCGCACCGCAGCACCACAATAATTATGCGGAGATCACGGACAGCAGCGCGGAGAATACGTGTCAGCAGCGCTGGCCACCACACGTGGGTGTTGGTGGTGGCGGCTTGGCCAGTGCCTTTGGACATCCGGATAAGCCAATTGGCTGGATGTACGGATTGCTGGGCTGCATGAAGCCGGTTCTGTCCTTCATTGGGAAGGCGAACGTCATCGAAGTGAAGCACCAGCGCACCGAAGACTGGCAAATACCCTTCGAGTTCATTACTGATCTGGAGTGGTTGGGCAGCGGTGCCCAAGGTGCGGTCTTCAGTGGCAAATTAAAAAACGAAATTGTGGCTGTCAAGAAAGTAAAAGAACTGAAGGAAACGGACATCAAGCACTTGCGTAAGCTGGATCACGAGAACATTATCAAATTCAAGTGAGTAGACTCAATCGGTTTATCTGCTTTTCAATTTTATAATGCCTATGATTGATTTACGCAGGGGCGTCTGCACGCAATCGCCCGTCTTTTGCATCATCATGGAGTTCTGCCCGTATGGCCCGCTGCAGAACATACTGAAGGAGGAGCAGGTCATGTTGCCGTCCCGTTTGGTCTCTTGGTCCAAACAAATAGCGCTGGGCATGCAATATTTGCACTCCCACAAGATCATACACAGAGATCTAAAGAGTCCCAAGTGAGTAGAAACAAATATGTGCATATATGCAGCAAAAATTCTTAAATCTTCCCAATTCTTTAGCATACTGATTAGTACAAACGAAGTGGTGAAGATCAGCGACTTTGGCACCAGTCGCGAGTGGAATGAGATTAGCACTAAGATGAGTTTTGCGGGCACTGTAGCTTGGATGGCGCCCGAGGTTATTCGCAACGAGCCGTGCTCCGAGAAGGTTGACATTTGGTCATACGGCGTAGTACTCTGGGAAATGCTCACCTGTGAAATACCCTACAAAGATGTCGACTCATCGGCAATCATTTGGGGAGTGGGCAATAATTCGCTCAAGCTGCTGGTGCCCAGCACTTGTCCCGAGGGCTTCAAGCTGCTCGTCAATCTCTGTTGGAATAGCAAACCACGCAATCGGCCATCGTTCCGGCAAATACTCACTCATCTGGACATTGCCGGGCCGGAGCTGTTGCGCAAAACTGAAAAGCAATATTTTGAGACGCAAAAGTCTTGGAAGGAGGAGGTGCGTTGCCATCTCAAGGAGATCACTCAGAACGGCACCAGCATACACAAATACGAGCAGGATTTGATCAAGCGACGCACCGCCGAATGGCGACACGCCCAGGATATTCGCATGGTCTACGAGGACAAACTGCAAAAGGCAAATCAATTGCTGTTCGAGCTGAGCGAATGCATGACACAGCTACAGGAGAAAGAGAAGGAAATTGCTGAGTAAGTTGAAAGATCACGCCACCTTATCATCAGTTATTAATTATACCCTATTTTGCAGGCGGGAACGTAAGTTGCCTGGTTCCGGCTACAAGTCCACAAGGCGTTTGGGCAACACTCTCAGGAAAATGCAGCATTATCGCCGTCGACTGAATGCGCCGCCAGCACAACAGATTCAACAACAGCAATCCTCAACGCCTGGTCCCGAGACCACGCCAGAGGTTAGTTCTTATTGTGGCGTGTGTGAGCTTTAGAGTGTAATGGCTATCTACCTTCTGTAAACCATTACAGATTTCATTTGAAACATTTCAAGTGTATTTAAATTTAGTTACAAACGCATTTTGCAAAAGTTCAAAATTGCAATTAGCTTAATTATTTTATATTTTTCTGAACTACTCGTATACCAATATGGCCCTTACTTGATTGAGGCTTTTCCTTTCATGAAATGCTTAACGAGTTTAAAGAAATATTTCGGAACATGTTAAGTATATATACAGATAATTTCCCTCTATCTATCTGCTTTTAGGCTAACTAGTTTTTAAGTTTTAAAGCTTTTGACAAGAAACTTAAAAGATAGACTTAAAAGATATCCGATATTTTATATTATTGGTTATACGGCCCAGCATTTTTATAAGAGTGTCGAAGATAATTAATTTATTTGTGTTCTGTGTTCTTCAATTAGGAGTTGCTATGATTGTTAAATAGGTCTTATTCCGTTAGGTGATTATTTTATGGAAAGAAGCCAAACTTAAACCAATTGTTTTATCTCTATACTCTACAGAGTCCCGTGAAGTGTGTGCTGTATGCGCAATTGGATGGCAATTGCCAGCCGAAATCCTATTGTGCGATGGGCAGCGGCCTAATCACTGGCGTCGGCATGTCCAGTAAAAATAAGAAGACTTGGCGTCATCGCCGCAACGGCTCCGGTTCCTTTGCCGCGCCGCCCAAGTACAGTCCAACGCGTGATCGTCGCTATCAGAGCGAGCCGGAGAATCGTAAGGTGCAACTGGTCGAGCGGCAAACGCAAACGGATGCCATGGATGTGAGTGAAACGGACATAAGTCCCAGCGCTGAGCATCCGATTGATGTGCCGCCGCCTCCCAATCATCGCCAGCTGCCGCTGCAGCTGCAACGTGTGCAACAGCTGGCCGCCGTCATGGCGCACGCCAAGGTTCAGGAGGGTGGTGAACCAGCCAACGCCGCTAGTCCATCGAATGGCAATTCGCTAAGCAACAGCGAGCTGACCTATCAGGATGCCTGCTCCAGCCCCGATCAGCTCATTGATGACGTGATGAACAGCAACGAGCGTTTGGACATCACCGACTGCTACAGCGACAATGAAAATCTCGAGCGTCTGGGCCGCAAAGTCATCGAATTCATCAACGAGAATCGCCTGTCCATACAATCAAATACCACTGAGAATGGTAATAGCGGTGGTGGCGGTGGCGATGTCGGTGCCGGAAACATAGGTAGCGCACACACCACAACAGCGCCAGAGCTCCGTGATGTGGCTGTGAGCAACAGTCCCTGCCTAAGTCGCTGCAGCAGCACGCAGAGCCGAAGGCAGCAAAGGCAGCAGCTGCCTGCCGATAATGCCACGGTGAGCAACAGCAATGCGAATGGCGAGTCCTCGCAGGAGCATTTGGGCGAGGACAGCTGGTCCGACGAGGCGGGTGAAGAGACCGACTACAATTATGCACTGCGGAGAAGAAGGTGGGTTATTTTGATTTTTTTTTATTGTGCCAATTAAGCAATAAGCATAATTAACTCTATTGTATTTCAACAGCATTGGTCGACTGCCCATTGGACGCGGCATGCGGCCGAGACGCAGCTACAAGGCGCCAATGTCCCAAAAGATTGCCATACACAAGCGCAATGTGGTCATCGTATCCGACGAGGAGAACACCTCCGAATACAGTCATTCGTCCTCGAGTCAGCACTCAACGCTGGAAAGCAACCCAGATGTGCCGGCGGCTCTGAAGCAAGCACAACATCCAAAAAATACAGCGATCAGTTCCAGCGAGGCGGACTCGAGTGACTCCAGCGAAGAGGAGGAGTTGGAGGTGGCGGCGGCGGCGGCGGTGGTGTCGAAAACAACGGCGTTAGCTTCGGTGTTGCCCATGGGCGCCGTACGCAGCAGCGATATTATATCCATACCGACATTTGAGGCTGATGGTGCCGTTAATATGGTTTAACCTAGTTACGCGTAGCCTAAGTGAAAGCTCCTACAAACATTTAACCGAAATCAACTATCTCTATATACTCAAAAAGCCCAAAACTGTATGGTATTATCTATGTCATATGTCACACATCTATATGCACACATATGTGTGTATCTTCATGTCCGATATCTGTGTGTATCGTCTTTTTAGTTTTACATAATACAGGGGGGAAAAAAAACAATGAAGCGTTGATCGCTTCATTTCACAATCATCCGCAACCTCAAACACCAACCTCCATGTTCACTTTACGGATTAGGGGCAAACTTATCTATATATGTATGTTTGGATGCATTTCCTATGTTGCACTTTTATGATTTTCTGTTTAATTCTGTAAGCTGCCTTTGTAATATATTTAAAAAAAAATGCCGTAATTGTACATTTAATTTAGTCATTAATTAGTTTACAATCTTAAGAGCTTAAACGCAAAACGCTCCCAACTACAAAAACAAAACAAAACAAACAAAAAAAAAATAAAATAAAAATAATAATTATAACAAAAACAAACCAAAACAACAACAACAACAACAACAAAAAATGTAATAGAATTGGCCTCAGGCAATATATAGAGGAAAAAGTGAGAGAACGAAAATATGTGTAACGCAAAATAGTCAGGGATATTTTTTATATAACGAAATTTGCTAAGAAATCGAAGAGAATTTTTTTTTGAAGAAGCGCATTATTTAATTTTGTAGGTGATCGTACTTACTTTTTCGATATGCACAAAATTCAAAGCTTCAGTGCCTTAAAGCAAATATATTTGAAAATCGACAACAAAAAACAAAAAACAAGAAAAGAATTAATATAAATAAAAGAAATATATTCTGAAAATCTGTAAAATAGCTAATGACCGCGGCTACGACGTGGAACATGTGCGCTTTTACACTACGCCCCGATCAGAACTAAGTAACACATGCTTCAGATCCCATTAATTGTCCGCTCTAGTTAAATTTTATAATTAAAAATCCACTCAAAAGCGCACATCACGCTGCAAAGAAAACAAAATAAATATGTATATTGATAAAAACGAATTACAAATTTAAAATATTTCTATATACACTCAATAATATACACGCTATATATTTACACACTAGTTGGATGTTTAGCTATCGTAAGATGCGTCGCATGCAAAAATTTCTCTACATTATGTAAATGTACTCCATATTAAGTTTAAATTTAATGACTCAAACGAATTAGCAATAATATAAATAAAAACAAAAGCCGAAAAAAGTAAACATTTTCACGTTTTCATGCGAATTTTTTCAAAAATTCTTTTCTATTTTCATCAAATTTTTATTGAAACACATTAATGTGGATTACAGTGAATTTTGATTTAACAAAACGTATAAACATATATGTATGCATAAAAAAAACAGGCAAATTTTTGCATCTATGTTCCACGACTCAGGAACTTCTCAAACTGGCGCGAAGCCTGATCCGCGGGCAACATTCCCAAAGCCTTCGTTTCCCGTGCATCGATCAAGAAACAGACCATATCCGATTGGTTCTGGAAGGACAACAGGCCGGCGGTGCCGCTCCTCAGGTCCAAGTGTCTGAAGCGATCAATGTTGCAGGTGCAGCCGTCAAAGACATAAAACATATTCCGGTTCGGTGAGTTTGGATCCCGGTCGGGCTCTTTAAAAACCATATAGTTGCCCCAAGGAGTTAGAGTGAGCGCTCGATTGGTCACTTTAAAGGCGGAGTCCAGCAAACGATTTAGGCTCTCCATTGTGCCGCTCTCGGAGCCAATGACGGCCAGCAGGTACGGGTCTTCCGTGAAACCCGGATAGGCAATCATAGGCGAGGTTTCACTCGAAACCAATTCGTGCGTATCCTGTGGTATTTCACCAGCAACTTTCTTCCGGCCCTCTGTGGCCTGTGCACACTTGCTATCTCGCTTCAGCTGTCTCTGTCGGATTGGTGCATAAAACGGAGCGTCCAACTTGGAGTTTTTTCCATTAACCAAACGCATTTCCTTTCGGTTGTTTGTGGCTATGCTGCAGGCACGGTACTCCTTGCGGGCAACGTTCCACTTGTTCCTGGCCGGTTTTTCAGCTGATGCATTTGGACGAGTTCCAACCACAAGCTCGGAACCGGCTTTCCTGCGCAGATTGCTCAGTTTATCGGTTGTCTTCGGGTCTTTTGGCTTCGTTTGATGGCTGGACGGCAACTGTAAAAAGAATTTTTTTTTGGGTATCTCTATAGGGTAACGATTCAATGAGATCCTTGCTTACCGATCGCTTAGCATTGTTTTCCGTGCCCAGAGATTTGCTTCTTTTAGACATTTCAAATTGAACGCACCGCCTGTAATTGTCCTGCTTGCGGTTCGAGGTCTTCACAATTTCCACCTGCACATCATTCGCGACGTGCTTCGCATCCGTTAGTCGCGAGTAGTCGACGGCATCCGTGACCTCCGTCAGGCTCTGTACGGTCGGTTCATAGTCGCTGATCTCGGCCAGGAACCTTTCACAGTTACCCAGCTGCGGGGGAAATTGGATGGGCAGATTGAGCTGCTTCACCGAACAGTACGCATTCTTGGGTGTTGGCCGCAGGGCGTATCCTTTTGGGCACTCGGCTATTTTCTTGATGCGCACCACATGAATTAAAAAGTTCGCCCGACGATTGGACTCCGTCAGCAGATGATGGAACACACTCAGCATGGTCGGCAAATCACGGCACATGCGGACCGTGGCCAACTTGTCGAAGCTGATCTCGTCCGGGTTCGTGTTCTGGCTGACCACGATGTGCCGATAGGGATCGAGCAGATAGTAGAAGTTATCCTTGCACCACAGCGCGTACATCTGATTGTTGATCTGGAACAGGGCGTTGCCAAAGTCACGCAGGACCTGGCGTATCTCCAATTCGAAATCGTTGCCCTGCATATATCAAGTGAATATATATTGAGGAATAGCGCGATAATTAGAAACACAAATTATTTAAAATTAAAAAATATTTTTAAAACCGAATCAGAAAATATTTTGCTAATTGATTTAATTTAACATTTTTAACAAATATTTATAAGTTATACTAAAACAAAAAAAATATATCATTTTGTTTATAAATATTAAATAGAATATTTTTAATTCAAGGTGAACAGAAAGTGACCTACTGAAACCAGGATATGAACATGGAAACCAAACTCTGGGGATTCACAAACCGAAATCGACTTGAAAAATCGGATTCACGAACCGAAAACGCATGAAATTGGTTTGAACCATGAACGGAACTACCGTCAATTTTATCTTAGAGCGAAAAAAATGAATTTTCTAAATTTACCCGACAACAATTAAAGGAGTTCTAAAAACAATATTTTTAAAACTATGCAACTGAGCCGAACCAAACCTTGAACCGAACCATATTTTGCTAACTAATTGATTTCATTTAAAATTTTTAAGAAATATAAGAAATTCTAAAACAAGCAAAAATCGAGATTATCTTACTTGAAAAATCGGATTCACGAACCGAAAGCGCATGAAATTGGTTCGAACCATGAACCGAACCACCAGAATTTTATGTTAGACGGAAAAAATTGAATTTCCTAAATTTTACCCAACAATTAAAAGAGTTGTTAAAATAATATGTTTAAAATCATGTAACTGAACCAAACCAAACCTTTAACCGAACCATATTTTGCTAACTAATCGATTTCATTTAATTGTTTAAGAAATATAAGATATTCTAAAACAAACAGATTAACTGACTTGAAAAATCGGATTCATAAACCGAAATCGTGAGAAATTGGTTCGAACCATGAACCGAACCACCGTCAATTTTATCTTAGACGGAAGAAAAATTAAATTTTCTCAATTTTACCCGACAACAATTAAAAGAGTTGTAAAACCAAAAAAAAAAATGAACTGGGGATTCGCACCTGGTAACGTAGATCAGAGTTCCATCGTCCGTAGCATACTTTCGGCAGCAGCTCGATCTCGGACACAAACTGTCCGAGTCGCAGCTGGGTGGGAAACTTTTCCAGATCGATGGGCATCTGCGCCTGTGGATTTTTGCCCCAGCAGCTGCGACAGAGCTCGACGCCGTAGCAGATGAGCCGATCGAACATGTAGGTATTCCATGCGGCGGGATGATCGATGTTGGACGCCAGGATGCCAGCGATGCCGACAATAACACTGCTGCAGTTGCGCAGCCGTGCATTCGGATTGAGGGACAGGTGCAGATTGCTCTTGAGGTAGGCATAGTTATCGCTCATCACATTGTACGCGACCGAGTGCGGATCGGTGTCCCGCAGGAAGATGCGTCCGTCGGGCGTCACCAGCCGCACCACGGCCAGTTCGCGTATGGTGAACCCACCGTTAGATCTGTTGCCGCTCAACGAGTGAACCAGCTGGACAAGATTGTCCAGCGACGGGATACGCATCAGCATTTGCACAATGGACCGGCCACTAACCGAGGCGTCCCGTCTTTGACGCTTCACATCCATTACAAAGAACACTTGGCGCCGGCGCCAAATTAGCAGGTGGCCCTTCTTGTGCCGCAGCAGGCAATAGTGCGCCTGGCGAAAGAAGGTGGCCAGCACCATTTTCAGGTTCCTCATGATGTGCATTGGTCGGTGATCCGCCGGACTGTCGTTGTCGCCCAAATACGGCGGCCTCAGTTCCAGCGTAAAGTCGTGACCGTCCAACTGGAAGGTATGCTTCAGTTGTTGCCCAGCGTCGCTGCACGCCGAGCGCATTTGAGGTGGCCCATCTGCGGCATCCGACTCGGTATTCATTTGGAACAGCACCGCGGCCTCTATCAGCAGCTTGTCAATATTGTCGACGGTCCACTCCTCCTCGGGCAGCACGTAGATCAGAGCGAACGCCCTGAGATATATGCCAAACTCCTGGACAGCGTCGTTTCCCCCCTCCACCACGTCCTCCTCCTCCTCGAGGCAGCTGTAGGACAAAGAAGAACGACATATAACCGAACTAACCGTATTGGGCTCCATCACAACTGTCGGATCACTGTTTGGATTCGGCTTGTGTTTGGATGAAGGCTGGCCAGGATGGGGCTCCGATGCATTTATAACCGAATACTGGGCACCGTTCCGAACCTGCTTTGTATATTCCATATTTCGGCTAATGGGGGAGTTCCGCCTTTGGCTTGGTCTAATCCCGCAATTGGTTTCGCTTTTGCGCCGCGTGCATCTGTTCGGACAGGGATTGTCCCAACACCTGAGACTGTTTTGCCACTGGATATTGCCAGCCATAGTTGAAAAATTTGAATGACAAATTTTAAACCAAAGATTGGTTTTAAATTGGACTACAATAACAATAATTTTAAATTTCTCTGTAATGATTTTGACTTTAAACACAAATAAATACTATTCTTTCCTTTCAAATCCTAAGCTACGAAATCTTCCTACGTACAATATTACGATTTTTCAAAAAAATATTAACAAACAAAAAAAAAAATAACCTTAATGCTTGATTATAGCTAGATTAATTTTAAAATAATATATTTAGTGCATATATAAGGCGCATAATTGGTTACGGAATTTGGGACAGACCACTTAAAAGTAATACTTAACTCTAGCTGCATAAAACTGATCAAAGTGAATACAAATTGTGTATGCAAATTAAGAGTTAAATTTAATTTATTTAATTAACAGCGATGAGTTTTAAATTACAGTACTTAATTAACTGGACCAGGAGCATTGTTTGGCCGGGGAGCTTACAAATCTGTGCCACTGCGTGTGTTTGAGTGTGAGTGTGTGTGTGTGTGTGTGTGTGTGGTTATTAGAGTTAAGCTGTCGCCTCAACATTCCATGGCAAGCGAATTCGAGTTCTCGTTGAGCGCCTTGACTCCGTTCTCCATGGGCATGGCCAGGCTGTTGTCATCCATGGCCGCCTCGTGGTGACCCGCTGACGTTGACGGCCCGCCATCGTCGTGCATCATCTGCGGATCGTGCCCGTTTTCGTGGCCATTGCCATTGCCGTTGCTGTGGCCGTCGTCCCAGTTGATTTTGAAGCGTGTCACGCGCGGCTTGCTGGCCAAGATGTTGCGTGTTAGCTTATCGAAGAGCGGCTTGGGTGGCGGATTTTCGCGCATCTCTTGGTCGGCGTAATCGTTGTTCACATAGTAGCCAACGCGGACAAATTCCTGGCCGCGATACGAGCAGGTCAACAGGACAATTGTGACGCCGACGGCATCTGGCTCTGGGATTTTGCTAACATCCGGCGGATCGGCCTGGAAGACGAATATGTGACGGCCCTCGGGCACCGGGCCCACGTAAATAGTGTCTAGCACTTGATCGTACTCCTCGGACTCTGCGGAGCCCACATATATCATTTTCCATTCGAGATCCTCCTTCAGCTCCTCGATGCACTCGAATGTCAATTCGAACTGAAACGGATTGAAGAAACTGCTCGGATTGTCCAGCACCACAACGTTTGTAATGTGCACCTTAGCCATTGCTGACCGTACTGTACGCGCCGGGGCCAAAGACTTTTCGGGACAAAGATGACGCGAAGCGGCGTGCGATTTTTTTTCTCGTTTTTTTTGCGTGCGCTCTTGAAATTACACAAATACGAGCTAGCGATAAGTATTTTTATTGATTAGCTAGGTAGGCACGTATTTCCTTAACAGTTAACTTGATAGTTTTTTACTGTTTACTAAACTTATTTATAATTTATTTATTTTAGCGGTAAGGTGCAAAAGTGAAGCACGAAAATGTAAATGGACAACGAATGACAGCAGCTGATAGACGGCTTTCCCGCCAATTCCAGCTGTCAGTACACGTTCAGACTGAACGATACGACTCAGCTAAAGTCTGGCAACGCTAAAAATACTAACAGGTTTCGTTTACTAAACTGAACGAGTATCAACAATAATAAGATATATATACATTTATGCAATTTTAAGTTAAAATCAAACTTTTTCATACATTTATAGTGCCTAATTCGGTTTTATAACATGCACATATAAGTTTATAACCTGTTGACAATAAAAGCGTAAGTCACTTAACAAAATATTCTCTGTGGTCTTGTGGCTTTATGTTAAAAATCTAGCTAGCAGTTCGGACCCCTCTATGCGATTCTCATGAATTCAAGTAATGCCTGCAGATTTTGGGTATTAGTGTTATTTAAAAGTGGTATTTTAAATAATGTGTGTGAGTTTGCTTTCACTCTCGCTTTTGCTGTATTACCCTTTAACTCTCTTACTCTTTCTTTCTCATTTTCTTGCTTTCTTATTTACATGCTCCATCTCTCCCTCATATTTCCCTTCTTTTATACTCTCATTATCTCTCTCTCTCTATCTAACAGTTTCTATTTCTCGTCCTTCTCTCTCACTTTCACGCGTCTTTCCCTCTCACTATCTCTCCCTCTCTCTCTAACACTCTCTATTTCTCTCTCACTTTCACGCGTCCTTCCCTCTCTCTATCTATCTCCTTCTTGCGGATGGCAATATAATAGAACAAGAAAGTGAAGTCGATAATAAGCCGAATTATTTGAGTAAAATGATTCGTTCTTAATAAACTGAATATTCGAAAAAGTTATAAAGTTTATAACTAACAAACATATTCAGCAACTTAAACCAGAATTCCCCACTCTAAATTCATCTACAGTATCAGTGTGACCAGCGTGCACGTATCAAACCCTTTCATATCTGTCCCATACCAGGTTATAACTACCAAAACAAGCCCTGGTCACACCGCGAAAGACGGCCAAATTTGGGAGGTGTTTGTGTTAATATAAAATAAAATATTAAATATGATACATCTGACAGGCCAAAACTACAATGCGCGTGATATAATTAAGAATATATTTTCACCACTAATTGGCGTGCTGAGCAGCAACCTGGCCGATGAGATTTGCCATCGCAACAACTTGTCTTTCGTGGAACTGCTCCAGCCCTTTGCCAAGGTTCCCAACGACGGTGAGTAAACAACATAACTTGAGGGGCAAACCGACGCAACTTTAACAGGCAACGGAATGTATTGAAGGTGAAGAACGCAAGGGGGGTTATAAAATTATGGATAATTTATAATTAATTAAAAAAAAAAAAGTTTACTTAGTTTTGTTTGATTTATAAAATTAATGTGCATATCTTTTCCCCATAGCCCACTTTCGGGATGTGTCCGGCACCAGCGTCTCCGTGCGCGGGCTGCGTCTCAACTTTTGTGACGTAGACTGGCGGCCGCCGCAAACTGTGCTCGCCCGGAAAATGCTTAACGAGTCTGTGACGAATGCACATAATGAGAAAACAAAGGTGGCTACAATAGGTGAGCCATACTGGATAATTTATAATTTTGTTACCACTATTTAGTTACGCTGAATACAACTTTTGCAGCTGGCATCGATCTGGAGGTACCCACATCGGAGCCTTGGTTTGAGCAATGGCGTGAAACGTTTCTGACTGTGCAGTTTCCAGCGGAGCATGAGTTTACGCGCCATTTGTTGAGTTGCCTGCTGGTGTTGTCCAGCGCCGATCCGCAGATCGTGGAAACGGCTCAGAAACTGACGCAGCGTGTACAGCAAATGCAAAATATTACGCCACAAAAGCTGCCGAAATGGTTTCAGCCCACAGAGGTGCTCAACAGCTATGTAGTGCTGCACGAGGCCAGCCAGGGGGATCTGTCCAAGGCGCAACAGGGCTTTGAGCTGCTCAAGTCCACATTTGGTGATAACAAGTGTTTTCTGGTTTCAATTAACTCAATGGAGGCCAACAGCAACAACGACATACAGGATCACTGGAAGACGTACATTAAACGACAGCCGAAGGCCGATGCCGCGATGACAACCAGTGAGCTCAGTGCACCGAAATCACCACAAGAAGCCGTTTCGGTGATTAGCATGCCAGCCATGCAAATGTCGCAGCTAATTGACAGTCAGGCTGCCCAGGAGAGCGATTTAACCATGCTGCATCCGCTAAGTCCCATGCAGGAGAGCGCCACCGAGGCCATCAACTCCAAGTTTAGCATCAGCAGCGAAAGTATCGCCTCGCAGACAATAAATCCGAATGTGTGGGCCAGCGAACTAGATGCGGATGCACCGCATGGCGGCTGTCTGACTTCACGTGATGTCGAAAATTTGCGTCATTTTGTGCAGGACTATGCGGTACGCGCTCTGATACCCTACATTGAGCATTTGGTTGTCGCACTCAGCGAAGGTGTTACCAATAAGAAGGGTGTCAGTAAATCTCTGCTGAGTGCCACAAAACGTTGGTTCGTCACCAGCAAACCCGGGGCTGGAGCCAACAACCAGAATGCCGTCATGTAAGTTAGCCGAGTAAGGGCTATCGCAATGTAAATATATATAAATATAGCTACATACTTTTCACAGTTATACGAACGAATCGGCAGAGCTACAAACACGCAAACTGGGCGATCTGTACTTTATGTTTGGCCACTATAATTTGGCGTTTCAGTCGTATCACCAGGCCAAGCGGGACTTTAATGCGGACTCCGCCTGGCAGTATTATGCGGGCGCTTTGGAAATGGCTGCGTTGTCGGCCTTTATGCTCGGCACATCGCATCGCAAAACCTATGACTATATGGAGGATGCCATCGTCTGTTATTTGACCGTGTGCAAGTGCGTAGTCCAGATCAACTTTTAATAAGCTTATTAAAATAGAACCTGCCTTTACTTTTTTCCGATAGACTTCAACAGTTTGCCACACGTGCCACGCTGCTGAGCATGGAGTGCCTGAAGACGGCTCGGCAGTACGGCGAGGTGGCCAAGCAGCTGATACGCATGACCAGCGAGGAGTCGGATCTGCGTTCCGCACTGTTACTGGAGCAGGCGGCATATTGTTTCCTGGTCACACAGCCGCCGATGCATCGCAAGTATGCGTTTCACATTGTGCTCGCCGGGAATCGGTATTCGCGTGCGGGACAACGCAAGCACGCCTATCGCTGCTATCGACAGGCCTACCAGGTGTTCCAGCAGCGTCAGTGGAGCCTTGCCGAGGATCACATACAGTACACAGTGGCCAAGCAGGCGTATATGCTTAAACAGTTGGAGGAGGCGAGTCGCTCATTTGCCCATTTGCTGCGTCCAGGCAGCTTGCAGAGTGCCCAGCAGCAGAGTAGCTTCCTAAAAGAGTACATTCAGACACAGAATGTGAGTTGCTTGTCCTTCTCTCTTATTTACACACTTTAATATATGCCTTTGCAGGAGTTACTCAAACGCAGTCCAGAGTTAGGCCTCTTGCCGCACGCTTTGCCCCAAGTTGTGCAGTCCTCGGTACGTGTTCTGACGCTTGTGCAGCCGCCCACTGTGCAGCCACAACTTGTGCCGGCCAGCAACATAGACATTAACTCGAACTTGACCGCAGACGAATCAATTTGGCACAAGATGGAGGAAATGCTTGTCATAACGGCCGCATCCAATAAACCGTTTGTGTTTAAGCCGTCACGTTATTTGTACACCAAACAGTCACCGGCCACAGAGTGTCCGCTGGCCGTGCAGGGCGAGCCCATTGAGCTGGCCGTGACGTTGTCCAATAGCGTTCGCTGTGCCATCACATTGTCGGAAATTGATCTGCTTTGGCGACTAACGCTGGATAATGATGAGGTGCTCTCCAATCTCTGCGTATACGAACAGTCATCAGACAGCGCCAGCAAGGCGGCTGTTAGTGCGGCCATTAAGACCAGCTGTCTGTCAACATTGGAGCTGGCGGAACAGGCTGAGCAGATGCTGCACTTCAAGCTGACACCCAAGCTAACCGGACGTTTATCGATTGTGGGCGTGGTGTGTCGTGTGGCTGCCAAGGCGGAGCCGACAGCCAGCTTATTGGGTCTCTTGCAGTTTGAAACACAACGCATAAAGCCCGCCATGGCTAAGCAATCTTCCCAAACGCTGCTCGACAACAGACTGAGCATCAAGCTGGTGCCCCAGGTGCCTGCCCTAAGTGTTAGCTTCAGTCCGGTGCCCAGCGAGCTGCTAGCTGGCGAAATTGTGCTCGTTTCCGTAACTCTGCGTAATTTGGGCATATCACCTATCGAGGAGATCTACTTGGGTTGCGATAATCCTCGTTACCTGACGCTTCTCGATCACCAGAGCAACGAAATGCCATTAACTATACTCAGCTGTAAGCGAATCAAATATTAAATGGATGTATCTATATATTTATATATACTTTGTGTTCTTGCAGCACTACGAGACCTTTCGAATGACAAGCTGGTTAAGGATAAAGAAATACGACGTCAACGCGTTTTTCGCTTGTTAAACCGGCCTGGACAGGCTGCACTGGATGCGCAGCAGGGACACACAATATCCATGTGGCTGCAGGCACCGCACACCGCTGGCACCTTTACGCTACGTCTACTTTTTTACTATGCTCTGCCGGCTACAGTTAATGCGAACATCAAATATCGTCTTGTGCGTCACATTTGGCAAGTTCAAGTGCAGAGTTGCCTGCAGGCCGAGGCCACGTGTGTGGTCAGCAATGCGGTTAGCCGTGAATTGGGCCTAGATTGTAGCCTGCGAAATGTGCATGCGGCACAGTCAACGGAGGTTTACATTAATTCCTTGGCCTTGTACTCTAAGGAGTATTCGTTGAAGTCCCGTAGTTTTTATAGTAAGTAATCTTCGGACGTAGAATTTGCGGATTTTCGAATTAATTTGTTTTACTTTTCTGTAGTCATGAACAACATGGAAGTGTGTGCCGGCCAAGCAGGCGCTCATTGCCTTAAGTCCGCCAAATGCTGCAGCTTTCAGTGTCGCCTGCAGGAAAAAGACCCAGTCGACGAACCTCAGGACCTGCCTACACTCAAAACCGTATTACAAACACGTTTGTCACGCTTAGATATTATGCCAGCAAACCATGCACAGCAAGTTGAGCAGAATTTGCCCCAACTGCAGGAACCGCACAGTTTTCTGAGCAACGAGGAAACCGTTTACTTTAATACAAATATAGGCACGGAAGAGTTTAATGCCAGCATTGCCAGCTATGAGGCACATGCCACCATTGCGCTTAACTGGAGTGCTCTGGTTCAAAAAGATAACGTGCAACGTGCAGCATGCGGCTTGCACTTTATAAAACTGTATAATCTGTATGAGACCGGTAGCTGCCCAGCCGTTGGCGACGCTTTGCTCAGGCGACGACCGTCCACGGGCGAGACACATAACAAGCGCGAATTCCAACTGCCCGAAGATGGAGGCAACGAAGCTGCCAGCGAACCATTAGCCGACGATGACATGGCCGACTTTTGGGAGCCAAATGAACACTATGTCGGTCAGCGCTGTCTTTTAGAAGATGAGACTTTTGTGTTAACAACTAGAGCCTAGATTAAACTTATATACGTTCCATATTAAATTTCTTTTTGCATGTGATTATACAGATTTATATAGCTAATAAACTGATTGCTAAACCACGCGTGATTTCTAAGAAAATATAATTCTTTAGTCAAGAGAATGAATTTGATTAATTATAATTTTATATTTGATGTATTTGGTGTGCATTATACATTTTAGTCTTGGATATCGAACCTAATGTCTTTTATATTTTTTTTAAGCGTTCTGTATACCCTTTTTAGTTAATTTCAATGGGTACAGGGTATTAAAGTAGGAGTGTATGCTAAATGTTTAAATGGACATATAAGAAAATATCTGCAACCATTGTCATGTAAATTGTTAGTTTATTAGTTGATTGATTTAAAACTGAATTAGTTTTACATGCTAATAAATTGCTTAAACTTGTAACATTAAAGTATTGTTAATTGCTTTTGGTATGTCTGTTAATATGTAAATCAAAAGCTGTGACTAGACGACGATGCAGTTTGCTTCATTGGGTGTGGATGTGATGGCAGCGCAACGTATATTTCTTGTTGGCAGGATATATTGATTTTGGATAATTGGTTTTAAGCCCGCTTCTTGCTCATATAGACACGTCCGCACGCATACAGGACGTGTGTGCAGGCATAAATGTTGCCCATAGCGCTGCCCAACAGTGCACCAATCACATTTGGTATGGGATACGCCTGCCAATCGCGTCCCCAGTCCAGCGGGGCCACCACACTGCCAGCCCAAGCGCCCAGAATGCCGCCCAGCGCATTATATTTAAACAGATGAAGCGCGGTATCCTCGCACTTGGTTATAAAGTCCGGCTTCTCGCAGAAACACACTTGCAAAGCACCGCCACCGCCGAGTAGGAAAACGGTTGGTGAAACTGTTAAAAGAGTCATCAGAAATGACAGCACGAACGTCTGCTCGTAATTAGCCAATACTGGAGCGCCCAGAATGATGCAGATAAACGCGTAGAGAAGCGTGGACAGAAATTGCAACGTAAGTCCGCCGAGCAATTCACGTGGCGTGAAATATGAGGCCTTTTTCTGTCGCTGCTTGGCTGTTAGCACACCATCCTCTATGCGGCCAAAGAAACGGGCCAGTATCACTTTAAGCAGTTCGCCAATGAACACAATTGGCACGATCAGTGAATCCCAGAAGCTGCCCAGATGAGCCCAGTTGCGACGGTACTGCATGTAGGTCATGCATATCAGAATGGTGGCCAGACTGAGCGACACGTGGAAGAGCTGATGTTTGGTTTTTTGTTGATCAAAGCGCGATACCATGTTGCCAACGAAACACCGAAAAGTTCTAACTATTTTTCTATTTACTTTCGATTCAGTTATATATGTGTCGTTGCCGACAACTCGATTAAAAGTAGTGATGGGTTAAAGTATTACAAAATATCGATGCTTAATAGATGAAAATCAAAAGATTTGTTAATACGAACAATGTTATTTATTAATCATTCGTTCAGCCTGTATTGTTACACGTGAGAGTGAAAATGGCCAATATCAATGGGGTTTCAGTTATCTATGATATTTTCGCTTCTTAAGTTGAATAATACGGCCTTGTAGAAGATGATTTGATACTTTCTTAAAATAAAAAACTGAATTACTCGGGGCGGGATAAAATATTTTTTACAAGCCACATACTATATAATACAACTAATACCACGTACAAATTAAACTGCTAATATAGAATGCATATTTTGTTCAAAGTGTTTGAGTTAATAATTTTAGACATTGAAAATTATCGATACTTATGTGTGTAACATATCGATAGTTTTTCAACTATTTTGTCGCGCGGTGCTGACATTTCATCAGGCCATCACATAATCATTTTACACTTTAATTCTTGGCTGCTGGGGCACTTGTTTTTTGAATAAATTGGCATTCGTGTGTACGGAAATTATTGCAAAAAATGTTTTCACGCGCCGTACGTGTTCGTTATATGCTTCGCAGCTTATCCACAGCGGCTGCCTGCACACGCAATCGGTATACACAAAATTCAATGGTTGAATATTTTAACGAAGTGCGGCTTCTGCGGTACAAGGGAGCTGCCGCTATGATGCAGACACAACGGTACTTCAGTCGCAAGCGGGGCGATAACGAAGATGACTCGATGGCCGATGCAGAGCCCGAACTACTGACAGATCACCGTGACATGCAACAATTACCGGCGACCGTTGCCGTTCCCGATGTTTGGCCCCACGTGCCAATGCTGGCAATGCGACGCAATCCCCTGTTTCCCCGATTCATGAAGATTGTCGAGGTTAATTTTTTTAACTGAACCTATATTGTATCTTTCTTAACCGCATTTTATTTTCTCACAGGTCACTAATCCAATCATAATGGATCTGTTGCGTCGCAAGGTAAAGTTGAATCAACCCTATGTGGGCGTATTTCTCAAGAAATCCGACGGCGAAGATGAACTCATACGCAACCTGGATGATGTGTATTCGGTAGGCACATTCGCCCAGATACAGGAATTGCAGGATTTGGGCGATAAGCTGCGCATGGTTGTTGTCGCCCATCGGCGCATTAAAATAACCGGTCAAGTTGAGGATGTGCAGCCACCTCAAAAGCCAGGTAAATGCCCGATATCAAAGCTACCCAAATCTTGTGACAATTGCGTCGTCTCTTAACTCCCAGTGAAAATGACAACTTTGCATTATCCACTCTTTAATATAAAATTACGCATCCCAGCTGAAGATCAAACGGCGAGCGCAGCTGATGCTGCATTAAAAGCGGCCAACCGAAGCGCTCGCAAGTCCCGGGGACGTGCACCAAGGCGACACACGCAAAAACTCAACGAAGAGACTAGCGCTCAAGAGCTTGTGCAGAGCCAAACGCTCGAGGAGCCATTGCCCAGCGGACGTGTCGAGTCAAAGGTGCCACCCACGACGGCCACATCTACAAAAACTGAAGCGAAAGCAACACCTGCCGATGAAACTGACAATAAGAGCACTGAACCGTCGGCAGAAAAAATTGCGCCGCCCGTGCTGATTGTGGAGGTGGAAAATGTTAAACAGCCGGCATACAAGCAAACAGAAGAGGTCAAGGCACTAACGCAAGAGATTATTAAAACTTTGCGCGATATTATCACAATGAATCCTTTGTACAGGTAAACATTAAGATATTCATTGTAATAATTTAGCTATCTTATACAAAGAATGCTAGATCTTTTATTTTCTGTCATCTTCATATTATGTAATGTCTGTGCTAATTAGCATTGGTTGTTCTTATGCTAGTTGAGTGAAGCTAATTTATAAGTTAATAGGCTCTTCAAGCATTTTGCATGATCAGCATACTACTACTACACATTTATCTAATAGGAATGCCGATTTTTGTAATTATAGAGAAAGCTTACAGCAAATGTTGCATCAAAATCAGCGAGTGGTTGATAATCCGATATATTTGTGTGATTTGGGTGCCTCTCTGTCCGCTGGCGAGCCAGTTGAACTACAGAAAATTCTCGAGGAAACAGATGTAAGCTGTGCATATTTTATACCTGTAATGGCAAATGTATCCAACTGATTTTCTTTAGATTCCTCAACGACTGTTGCTGGCACTGGCGCTGCTCAAGAAGGAGTTGGAATTGTCGCGATTGCAGCAAAAGATTGGACGTGAAGTGGAAGAGAAGGTGAAGCAGCAGCATCGCAAATATATACTCCAGGAGCAGCTAAAGGTAATCAAAAAGGAACTGGGTATTGAGAAGGATGACAAGGATGCGATTGGTGAAAAATATCGCGAGAAGCTAAAGGACAAAACTGTGCCGGAGAGTATTAAAACTGTCATCGACGAAGAGCTAACCAAATTAAACTTTTTGGAAAGTCACAGCTCGGAATTTAAGTGAGTCGCTGCACCTTAAATATGAATACGTCCGGTCTAATAAGCTGTGCTCCTTTTTAGCGTAACACGAAACTATTTAGACTGGCTCACCTCGTTGCCTTGGGGCGTGATTAGTCCCGAGAATTTGTGCCTTGACAAAGCTACCGAAATTCTGAACAACGATCACTACGGCATGGAAGACATTAAGAAACGCATCTTGGAGTTTATTGCTGTAAGCTCGCTCAAGGGCACCACGCAAGGCAAAATATTGTGCTTCCATGGCCCGCCTGGCGTTGGCAAGACAAGCATAGCGAAGTCTATAGCACGTGCCTTAAATCGCGAGTACTTCCGCTTCAGTGTGGGCGGCATGACGGATGTGGCTGAAATTAAGGGTCACCGTCGCACCTACGTGGGTGCTATGCCTGGCAAACTGATTCAATGCCTGAAGAAGACCAAAACTGAGAATCCGCTGGTTCTCATCGATGAAGTGGACAAGATTGGCAAGTGAGTAAAATAAGCATTATCGATGGTTAATTCAAACTAAACTTTTACTTATACAATGTCAGGGGCTATCAGGGTGATCCCAGCTCTGCGCTGTTGGAGCTGCTGGATCCCGAGCAGAATTCAAATTTTCTTGACCATTATTTGGATGTGCCCGTTGATCTGTCGCGTGTGCTATTTATTTGCACAGCAAATGTTGTCGATACCATACCCGAACCGCTGCGCGATCGCATGGAACTCATCGAAATGTCCGGATATGTTGCTGAGGAGAAGGTGGCCATTGCGCGACAGTATCTGATCCCGCAAGCCATGAATGACTGTGGCTTAACAGAAAAGCAAATTTCCATAACTGAGGATGCGCTGAACATGCTTATTCGCAGCTATTGCCGCGAGTCTGGCGTCCGTAATCTGCAGAAGCAGATCGAGAAGGTCATACGCAAGGTGGCGTTCCGCCTGGTCAAGAAAGAGGGCGAGCAGTTTCCGGTGAATGCCGACAATTTGACAACGTTCCTGGGCAAACAGGTCTTTAGTTCCGATCGTATGTACAGCACAACGCCAGCGGGTGTGGTCATGGGCTTGGCCTGGACAGCAATGGGTGGCTCCTCGTTGTACATTGAAACTTCAAAACGTCATATACGCGCTGAGAAGCCCGAAAGCAACACAGGTACATTACATTTAACTGGTAATCTGGGCGATGTGATGAAGGAATCCGCACAAATTGCTTTGACCGTGGCGCGAAACTTTTTGTACACACATGATTCAAACAACAAATTCCTGGAGCAGGAGTAAGTGTGCTCTCGAAAATTATTTGAGTAGGTTATATTAACTCATCCATTTGTATTGGCAGACACATTCACCTGCATGTACCTGAAGGCTCTACACCCAAAGATGGACCCAGCGCTGGTGTAACCATTATAACGGCTTTAGTTTCGCTGGCCACAGGCAAGGCAGTCCGTCCAGATGTTGCCATGACGGGTGAAGTTTCCCTAAAGGGAAAGGTTTTGACTGTTGGCGGCATTAAGGAGAAAACTATTGCCGTAAGTCGCTTAGAAACCAAATCGAGTATTAAGTTTCACTTAACATTTTGCTTAACAGGCTCGTCGCAGCGGTGTCAATGTTCTGATTCTGCCGGCTGACAATAAAAAGGACTTTGAGGAATTGCCCACCTTCATTACCGACGGCCTGGAAGTACACTTTGCTGCCGACTATGACGATGTCTATAAAATTGCCTTTGCGGATGCGAAGCTAACGGCTATAAAGACCGAAAGTAACAGCACAACTGAGACGCCGCGTGCTAAGATACCCAGTGTGGTAGCTGCTAGGAAAGACAGCTCATAGTCATAGCCACTAAGTTTAGGCTAAGCATTGGGTAGGGCCTCGGGGACACTAACTGAGTTCATATACACTATATAGATATGGCTAATGTTAAAGAGTTTATTTGTATCTACATAGGTATATATATATGTATTTAGAGCAAAGCATTTGTTGCCAAGTAAATTGAATATGAATGTTTATTTTATATATCTGCATTGGCTATGACCCATTCCAGATAGCGGTCCACTCGCGTATATATGCCCGGGCGTTTTGGTTCGCCGCAATTCACTCCCCAGGAGACAATGCCAATGGTGACCCAGCGCTGATTGGGCAACTGCACCAGCAATGGACCACCGCTATCACCCTGGCAGCTATCTTGGCCGCCCTCTGGCAAACCAGCGCATAATGCCGTATCCGGTATATGTTCAGCAATGGCAGATTGGCATTCCGATTGCTTCCACACTGGCAGATTTGCCTGAAAGTGTTTGTTTTTGTTTTTTTTTTATACATATATATATATATTAAATGAGAAACGCTGGCAGTAAACAGTCTCACCTCCATGAGGATCTTGGAGTGTGGACCGTTAAAATTAAGTGTGCCCCAGCCCATGACCACACCCATGCGTCCCGTCCAGTCTTCATTCAGCGGCGGCATGCACACCGGCCATATGTATGTGTTAAATAGTGTCGGCCGCTCGATGCGTATGATTGCAATGTCATTTTCATATGTTATGGGATTGTAGTCCACATGGAGCACCATGTTCCCAATGCGAAAATCACGTGCGCGTGTCTCATTCATTTGCTGTTTGGATTAGCCAAAACTTGCACCATTATAAAACGGATTAAATTCCTAAATATATTTACATGCGTATTGTATTCGCCCAGTCGCACAGATATTTCCTCCTTCGGGTACTTGTACAGGCAGTGGGCGGCCGTCAGCACATGACGATCCGTGATGAGGACACCGCCGCACCAGATATAGGGATGGCCGTAGCGTACCAAAGCCGCCATCCAGGGCCACTCATCGGACTCTGCCGGACGCCCACCGCTGATTTTGGGGAATTGACGTGTCGTAATACCGCAACCCCGTTTCTCGGGCCTGTTGATAATGCGCGCTGGCTCCTCTTCGACGCCGCCACTCACAATCTGGGGGCTCGAGCGTGCCGAAGTCGCCTGATCAGTGCAGCAAATTCCAATGGCACTGTGAAAAACGAATTGGGTCGTAATTGGGCCAAATACAAGATATTAGTAGCCGACGTCACCTCTTCTCGATGATGCACAACTGGGAGACCAGGCGCCAGACGTCGTTCTTCAGCTCCGGCATGCGGCAGTAGATGATATGACGACAGCGTCCGCTATCACCAAGGGAGGTGCGGCAAGCGCCATAGTCCTTGTTTTCCTGCGATAAAAAAATAAATCACAAATCGGCAGATTATCAGGTAATGTAAATTATATAATTTTTAAAATAAAAATTTAAATAAATTTTGACTAATTTTTAATGCTACCTTAAAAATTATGCTTATTTTTAATATATATTATACAGTTTTTAAATTTATAAACAACATTGAAATTATGCTGTTAAACTAACATTTTTTTTTTTTTGAAATTTCAGTTATAAAATAGTGCGTTTATTTTTTTAATTTTTATTATTATTATATTTATATTTTATTATTTTCAGTATTTCAAACCCAGATAAGCGAGATGCATTTTTCAGTTTATATCAATAATTAATGTCGTTGAGTACTCACCAGTATTGGGGAAGCATTTGGATCCGGTGCCTGTCGCTTGTTTAAACGATGACGCGTTAGAAAATTGGATATGCCGGCATTATCGGTGTGATTTTTAGCATTGAGCCGAGCATATTCGGTGTTCTCTGCGGCGCCCCACAGGAACTCATCGTTGTCGTTAAGTTCCAGCAGATCTATGTACCAAGTGCAACAAAGGGGAATCCAGCAAATTGTTAACGTAGTTGATTGCTTAACCCACCTGTAAAGTCCGTGGAGTAACTTTTTGTCAGGGCCAGCTCAATTCTGCAGCTGAGCAGCGCCACAAAAATTAGCTGCAAGCACTTCATCTTCGCCTTGAGAACTGAATGCGAATAAATTTATATACATAAATTGCTCACAGCTGCAAAGTGAATTTAAAATTTTTATCGCGTGCCGCTTCCGTCGCCAGCAATCGTGATTTTGTTTTTGTACGACGTTTTAGCGAACAGATGAAGCTGAGCAGCGATGTATCAGGCTCTATCTCTCGCTCTTTCCCCCTCTCTCTCTCCCGTTCTCTATCTCTGTCTTTCACTGCAAGCTTAGCTTGGTTTACAATGGTTCACCTTGCTTGTGAACTTGTTTGTTTTGGATTTTCCTTATGTATTCGTTCAATACTTTAACACAATTTAATACCGTAAGCGCAAGCTCTGGAGAGCATCTAAATGAGCTGGCGACGGTGGCTGTCCCTTTATATAAATACGATATAAGCGATATATTGTATTGTATTAATGGGAACTTTAAAGAGCGAGCTTATCAGTGGGAAGAAACTCTGGCATGCCGGTCCCTTTTAATGCTTATTAGCTAGGAGCTAGACCCAGTTTCAGTTGTATATCGTCAATGTTACTCATATTAGAAGATAATCCGTATCCAAAACCAATGTCTAAGCGGTAACATGTTGTTAACCTGGCTGTGTTGCCCATAAACTCAGTGAACGTGTCTCGCATTGCTAATGATGCGGTTCGGCGGGTTTCGATTCCATAGAAGTCGGTTCGACTATAGCCAAATACTATAAAAAAAAAACAACTAACTAGCTAATTCTAATATTTAATTACCTAATACAGCCCAGTGTCAGTTATTCATCAAACAATAGATTTATCATTGAAACCGGAATGGGAAAAGAACATATCGTGTCGCAGAAGTTGTCGGAATATTAAAAGCTCTCTCACAGCAATGTAAATAGTAATAAGTAAATAACATCGGGTATATGCAATAATATATTTCGATAGTTCGAAAAATGGATTTTTGTGTAAAAAAGTTTTTGAATTCTTAAATATGGGACTCAATTTGGCACTTCTATATATGTTTGTCAGGCACCTTCGAATAAACTCAATTTCTTTCGTTAAATTTTTTGCTGGATAGATGGAAAAAATGCTGGGAAAAGAAATGTTGGTTCGTTAAATATACTTTTTCAAGTTCCGATTAAAAACATCTCGTGTCAAACATCTTTGAAACATTGTTACAATTTATTGCTGATATTTGTTAACTAAATTCAACAGTATTTTGTGCATTATGCGCATTATATCATATTACACATATAGTCAAGCAACCAAAAAAAAAAACAAAAAACTATTATTTTTTTATGGAACTACGAAATCAACTTGTACAGGTCTTATAAAAAATCGCTTTATAAAGATTTTTTTTTAGCTATTTTTACTTAGTTTTTGTTTGTGTTTTTCTTCATTTGCTTTTTAGCCTTGTCATATATAGTAGATAGATATGATGTCTCCAAAAGGGGTTTCACAAAAATATAAATAGAGCGTGTCGTGTGGAAACCTATGCGTTATAGAAAGTTGTATTGCGGTATTGCGGTGTAAATAATTAAATTAATCTAACATTACAAGTAAGTATATATGTATATAAAATCAGTACACATTTATATGCTTGTATATATATGCATATTAGTATTGAAAATCTGATTTGTGACAACAATCACTACTACTACTACACACACACGCACACATACGCACACAGGTTCATATATGTTAGGGTTACAATACATATATGTAACTATTTTGTAAAGTTATAATTAGGTGGAGTTTGTTCAGTTATATATATGTATGTGGGTTTAATTGTTTTTATGTAATGCTTACATTGATTGTGTGATAATCTTTCTTTTATATTTTTAGGTTCAATTGCATGTTTTGTTCAAAATTCTTGGTTTTTTTTTAAGTCATTGCTTATCTAAAAAGTTGCTTGTGCTTTTTGGACTATAGTCGAGTCGTTATTTGATTAGCTTTCTTTTAATTTAGGATCACATTCAAGTTAACGAAATCATAAAGTAATGTGGATATACATTTTATTCCAATTGGGGAAAGTTTTTGTGCGCCGCTTGAGCTCATCGAAGGAGCTTTTGAATGCCGGGGAAGACTTAAGTTTGTGCATTTTCTTTTTGTTTTGAGCAAAGAAAAGTTAGAAAACAAATTTTTAATATTTCTCTCAATACTTTTTACACCCAAGAAAAGCTCTCAAATTATTGAGAGCTTTTTGTAATATTATATATTGCGGTTATGTGTATTTTTTCATTAATTGGCAGCACTGAAATTACCGAAAAATGTTCTGTTCTTCTTCTTTGTAACAGTTTGCTCAATCATACGCTTATAATGCCTATAACTTAGGATCATTAAAGCGCTGTTTTCATGATTTAAACTCGCATTTGAAGTTTTTAATACTCGTTCACGATATAAAAAAAATTATTTAGAATTTATATCTCTTAATGTTTTAGCAAAAATCAATAAGTTTTCGGACAAGGTTAATGGTTCAAAGGTCACAATAATAATTAAGACCTGTTTTTAGCTGTTGCTGCACTGTGAATGAGTATGGCGCAGTCGGTTACACCCGACAGAAGCGTTGTTACTTAATTCCTTTTTTTGATTATAATTTTTGGACTTAAAATAGGCGTTTGCTTTAAATTTGTTGATTTTAGTCCACCAGTCGCACGCCCGCCTCGACGTCCTCAGCCATGCTGACGCCCTTGACCTTCTTCTTGCCATCGGCCGATGGCTTCTTCTTGCTGAGGGCCAACGTCTCCGGCTCATCTGGGGCTTGTTGCTGCCGCTTGCCACCGGCTGAGGCGCTGTTGCTGTTGCTGCGCAGCTTGAACCGCGTTGTGGCAGCCGCCGCATTGTTGTTGGCACAATTGCAGATGGCATCGAAGATGCGCACCACAAAGCCGCGAGCGCGATTCACGACTTTGCCGTTCTTAAAATCTGGTATGGCGAAACCTAAAGAGATTAGTGCCAAGGCGGAGTCATATCAAAAATCAAAACGTTATGAGTCGGGTTTCGGTGAGAGGCTGACAAGAAAAGTGCTATGTACA
The DNA here is from genome assembly GCA_035043915.1 of Drosophila paramelanica. NCBI lineage: Eukaryota > Metazoa > Arthropoda > Insecta > Diptera > Drosophilidae > Drosophila > Drosophila paramelanica. The sequence continues at coordinate 107,764 of JAWNMO010000393.1, forward strand.
AAATAATCGCATGCGATCGAACAGAAAATGACAACAATAAATAAACATATCACTGAGTAAACATTAAATTTCATTAATGTCGCTTTTAATTGTCGGCTGTCACTGTGGCGCGCCACGCCCCCAAGAAGCTTATAAAGCGAGCCGTGCATCGCATACCGATCGCAATTGCGTCATGAAACCCAACAAACACGCTGTATTGCTGCCCAGCCATTCTTCCTCGTCCAGGTCCAGGTCCCGGTTCAGGTCCTGGCACCTGTTGCTCGGCCTTCAGCTGCTTTTGTTGCCGGAACTTTGCGGCTGCGTGAACATGCAACAGTTTCTACAATCGCTGGACATGATGCGCAACGGCTGCGTGGCCAAATTTAAGGTGCCACTGGAGATACTGGATCGCATACGTGACGGTGATTTTGACTTGGAGCCCACGCAAGATCTTCTGGTAAGCGGGGCGGCAATGGAAATTTTGCTCGCAAATATCCAACATTAATATCCCACAGTGCTATACAAAGTGCGTGGCACAGTTGGCTGGCACTTTGACCAAGAAGGGTGAGTTCAGCGTGAACAAAGCCTTCGCGCAGATGCCCATTATTTTGCCACCCGAGCTGCAGGTGCCAGCACAAAATGCGCTGACTCATTGCAAGGATGCGCGTAAGTAATGAGAATCCTAACTATAAGTAGAATACAAGTGAATGTCAACGGTTTCAAAGTACTTGCATACCTCTTTTTTCCATTATTATCATAATCGCAAACTATTATTATTATAACAAGCAAATTTCCTTATTAAAATGTCGGTGTGCGCCATTTTAATTAAGTTTGGCATCAAAAGAATGCGATAGAAAGTCATTAAATTGGGAAATATTTTGATACCACGTATGGTAACTCTGATTTCCCAAATGGAAATTTAAACTTCGTTAGATTTTAAAAGCGGAAGCTTTGTAGAAAGTTGTCATAAAAATTTATAATAATTGAATTGTTTAAACTTATAAAAATTTGTCCGTAAAACATATTACTTTAATAGCTAAAAAGAATCATTTTCATCTATCCGACTTGATTATGAGCATCTTTCTATAATACATAACTTGGTGATTCCGAGTTTTTCAAGACAAAACTTTGGAACTAAATTATTTTTGTAAAAGCTCTAATATTATTTTTAATGCAAGTCATGAGGATTTCGCCTCAATTTCACTTTCAACCGTTGTCATTTACTTATTCGCCTGATAATCTAGATTACTCTTATTTTATGTTTATTATATATAATTTTTCATTTAACCACAGAGAACACCTACAAGGACACCTGTGCGAAGGTCTACTACACCAGCAAATGCATGGCGGAATTTGATCGTGCACACTTTAAGTTTCCATAGCAACAGAAAACACACACACAAAAAAAAAAGGAAGAAAAACCAATTTAAAATTTTCGGATGATTCGGGTGCTCTACTTACTCTGTCGCTTCTCCTTGCCCTGTGGAAAGATAAGTGTATGTGTGTGTGTTTAAATGCATTAATACGTTTCGATTTGACGGATAATAAATGATTAGCCAACCTGTTGCAATTTCTGTGCCTCGAGCGCACGTTTATTGGCCTCCGTTTCAGCGCGTTGGGCCACCTCATCGATGAACTCGTGCAGGACGGCCATGTTGTTGGGATTCTGTTTGAAATGCTCGATGCGCGCCTCCAGCGATTCGCTGTCAATATCTTTAACACTGTCCGGCGAGGCTGGCTCGGGTTCCGCAAATCTTGCGTGCATTTTTGTCAATATTTAATTTATTACTTGCGAATTGATGCGAAAATTTCTTGCTATCGCTGCTGTTGAGCTTTTCCACGCACACACTGATTTGGTATGTACATGGAGTTTGCTTTGTGCTGCGCAGTTTTTGGTAAAAATCAATAGACGGCCACTTCAGGTTGCCTCGCACATGCGTGTTGCGTGCGTGCAACGGTGATGAGCGGGTGCGGGTGTAATTTGAAGCACTTGTTGGGGTAGCTTGTTTAATGCCGTTTATTGCATGTTGTATAAACAAAGTTTTACATCTAAAATAACTAGTTTTATGGGGAGCGAGGGAGGAGGGCAGGGAGTGGTGAGTGAGTGGAGGATAAGACTACTCCAGATGCGATAAATCATCCAGTTCGGGCGGTGCGCGCACTATTTCCGTTTCAATGATCAACGAATTGGCATCCACAATGCTCTGAAATGCGTATAAACAGCACATTAGAGTGGAGGACTTTTAGGGAGTTGGCAGGTACCCAGGACTGCTACACACATTATCATTGCTGCGCGCTGTTAGCAAACTATTTGGCCCGCCACCGACACCGCCACCGCCACTGCCACCGCCACCGCCACCAACACCACCACCACCAACGCTGCCAGTTGATGATGAATTCGAATTTGAGGCATTGGCGCCATTCGCCGACGACGATGACAGCACCACACTGTGCGGTGAGCTGCCGCGGCGCACCACCTTCGCCTGCGTCTGTTGCGGTGAGTTCTGTGTGACGATGACAAACTTTTGCGCCGGCTGATTCGCTTGGATGGCGCGTATCTGCGGAAGGGCAGCAACCACAGGGCTGCTAAAGAAAATACCAGAGGGGTAATACGTTAATACTCAAAGCACAATATGCCGCAACCAACACACAATTAACATGTCACTATCCGATGCATTGACCCGCCCACATCAACTTTATTTCTATGACAAAGCATTCTCCCCATTTAAATGTAGTTGTATTTTTTGTAGATATGACCCGCAGTTGAAATTAACAAACTTCGCGCACATAATAATAATTATTTCTATTTTCCAACTAATAAAGGCAATTTTTTCTAACCATGGCTGCAAAGGAGTTTAACAAGGAATATTAGTATGTTAGGCGAGGAATTAAATTAAATACTTTAGTTTGGCTTTTCAATCCTACAAAATGAATCTAAAGGTTAAAAACTACTTCGAGCTATTCTTCTAAAGATCTATTCACTAAGATATTTAAAGTGAAACAGTAAATAAGTTAAACCCCATTTTTGCTAAATCCTCAATAACCTTTCTTTGTTCAGATTTGCTGATAATGTTAGCTGTACGTTAATGAGTCAGTCAGTCGTAAACAAACTATATTTATATCAATTTCTTTAGATTTCTTACCCCTGCCTCTGTGAGTTTGGCATGGAGACGCGGCCGATTGCTGTGGCCGTTTGGGCGGCGCTTGTTATGGGTGCAGTGCTGATGCTGTTCGAGGATATCGTTACAGTGCTGTTGGCCGGTGCATTGCGCACCTTTACCACGGCCTGGCAGAGCGAGGGACCCAGAAAGCCAAAGTCAACCTTATATTCCTCGGCCGTGTCCGGAGCGCTGCGCATTTGCTTCAATATGGGCGGGCAGCATTTTTGTAGCATGGCGCGTATATGGCCAGCGGCCGTTTTGTCCGTATTACTCATCGAGGTGCCCAGCAGATGCGGTTCAATGCGTTCCGAGATGAACTTCAGGCGCGGTATGATAAACACTTTAATCACCTCGCCGCCGAGCTCGGAGAGGCCCGCAATGGAACCGTACAGTGAGGACAAATGGGTTTTATCATTTTGCAGCGCCTTGCTGAAGATGCTGTAGGGAAACATATAGTTAATATAATTGCTGTAAGTGAATAGAATCTTTTATGTACTAACCGCGTAACTCGGGTTTGCAGGTTGTTTGTGAGCGTGTTGAATGTTTTGCAAATTTGCGCCATGAGGCGAGAGGCAAAGTCGCGCAATGCCCAATGATTGTCCAGTTCGGGCCGCATGCACAGCTGCTTGGATACAATGCAGGTCATCACGGACGGTATCAGCTCGTGCAGCTAAAGGAAATAACATTTTTTAGAAAATTGATCATTTAAATGTGTTTACAGCCTCGGCTCACGTATTTCTCCAGGAAGAGCGATGGATTGTCGAGCAGGGCGCGCACCATGCGCATCAAATAGATCAAAAGCGCCAGATTATTCTGGACAACATTGACTTTGACGCCCTCGGCAATAAATGTGCACATGCGCGGCAGCATTTCGTGTAGGCCGGGATCGGAGCCCAGCGATTGCAGTGCTTCGGCGCGCCGTGGTTCATCTGAACCGACGCAGGCCTCGGTTATCTCCTTATAGTACAGTTGCTGTTCCACGGACAACTCGTGTGTGGCCAGCTGTTTCACATGTATAGTCTCCACGTTCTTCAGTTTATGGATTTTGCCAGTGGTGGGCTTTCCGGCGGCATCTTTGTTAAGTCCCTGGTCCAGTTTAATAACAGGATTCACCGAGTCCAGGAACTGTGAGTCCTTGGAGAGAGGTGGCGGATTTTCAGGCACAGTGGGCTGAATGCCCTCCACAACAAACCAATGGGAGCGCAGCGTCAAATCAAGCGGAATCTTGATCGAGCTATTGGCAGTTATCTCGCTCAAGTCGATCTCTTTGTCCTCCGTGAAATGCAGCTCTCGACCGCCGCCGGATGCAAAGCGAAAGGGTATAAAATCTTTGGCCACAAATCCGTACTGTGGCTCAATGTTGCGCACTTTGAGCGACATGTCGATGTCCTTGACGGACAGTTTCTGACGTTTGGCATGGTGCATGAACTTGGCGGCATCCTGCACAATCCGCTTCAGCTTGATGGACACATCTTCGGCCAGCTCTTTGGCGGCGTCGTCGGATAGGGAGCCCACGCCGATGCTTTCGGCAATTACTTTCATTGATTCGGCTGATATGCTTGAGCCGTACAGCATGCTGCTGGCGGCGCTGCTCGTTTTGGACGATTTGTTACTCATTTTAAATAAATAAACAATGAGTTTTTCATGCAGCAGCAGCTAACTTCTGCTTCTTGCTACGGGTAGAGATGGGAGACTAATGCTGTGATAACACAATCTGCCGCGTAGAGCTATCGATCTTTAAATTTCCCTGCTTACCATAATCGATACCAGTGCTGCTAAATGCCACTGGTGCATAGCATACTTTAATCGAATAGCTCGCCATGGTAAATAATCGATGCAGGCGAAATCATCGGTACGGGCTACCATCCCTAATTCGTAGTTTCTTTTCTTTATTTATGTTCGTACCTTGTGGCTTTTTTGTTTTATTATTGAAACTATAGAATAGACCATGCAAACTATTGCCAACGTAATGCCATAAACAATATTAAGCCTGTGAAAGTGATTTGTATTATCAGCAATTTAATGCAAGTGCATTGAAGCATGTCGCGTCGCGCCTTTCGAACAAAGCAGCAGCAGTGAAAATTCAACGCGAGACTGCAGGGTGAAAACGGCGCCATTTTAAGAAGCAAAACAAAGCCACAAGCAAAAGCAGCAGGCAAAACTTGAATGCAATGCAATTAAAGGCGCAAAAAGCATTTGCATGTGCTCAAATAACAATTTTATTAACGGTGTGCATAATCAATTAACGCTAAAAAGAAATTACAAAACGTAAGTGTGGGTGTGTGTGAGAGTGAGTGTTTCTGTATGAGTGTGTGTTGCTTCCTCCTGTCCCCTCAGCCGTTTCTGTGTGTGTGTGTGTTTGTCTGTCGTGTTTTGTGGTTTGACCTACTTTAATTGTCAAAAAAATTCTGAACGTGCTGCAATTAATGTGACCAGGTTAATATAATTTCTGTTATTTGCTACACACACACACACAGCTCCGCCCTCGAGTCGAAATATGAACAGTGGCCAAAATGAGGCATCAGCAGCAGCAAAAAAGGAAAAGGTTCTCGAAACGCAGCAACGTACACAAGAATCCGGCAGCGAAAATGAGGCAAGTCTTGAAAAACAAACGTTACAGTTAAGTTTACACGTGACATATGCATATGTTTATATACATATATGTATGTATTGAAATATGCCTTAATAATCAAACAATGCACAAAACCATATTACGCTACATTTATCCTCTAGGTCATAAGCCAAGAAAACTATTTAACTGAAAGAAGTCCTCAAGAATCAAAACCAAATATAGGAAACTTGATTTCGGATATCTTATATTGAACAAAGTATATATGTTAACCACGGCCACAAACCGGTTGTGAACCGAACGGGTTTGAAACCGATACTGAATCAAATATTTTCAAAATCAGCCATATCTAAACTCAAACCATTTTCTATTTTAAAACGGCTTGGCTTCATTTCAGTAGTATGAAAAATGCATTATAATAATCAAATAATGTGACAAGCCCAGGTTCGAACCAAAATCCCATTTGCAGCTTTGCTATTCACAGTTCCTACCTTTAATAGGTAAACCACTAGTTCTCCTATTTACAGTAGAGTAATTTTGTTGTTTGTTTTTTTTTCTTCATTCATATCATATCATATCATATTCAATTTTATATTTTTTAAAATTATCCTGTATTGCTGCTTAATTTATTTCAATAATTTGGTTTTTTTTATTTGGTTTATTGCATAGTTATTAACATTATTATTTAAAGTTTAGTTGAGCCTACTTAAGTTGTTACAGAGATTTAATACATGTTTGTTTTCCAGGAAACCGACTCCATTACGGATCAATCGAGTCAATCGAAGTCTACGAAATCGGCAACACAATTTAGCGTGCAACGTTCGGATATTGATGGACTCCGCATGAAAATATCGGCCATTAGGAACCCGCCCACAACAACAACAACAAACACAGCTACAATAGCTAGAAAAGAAACAACAGCAAAAACAGGAACGCTTGCCGCAGTTGAAAGCAGTTTACGCAAAAAGCTGACAAAGGTGCGCAAAATGAGCGATGCTCAGGAAACGAGCGGCTGCTCAACATCGGAGGCCAGGGACAGGCATAAAGATAGAGATAGAGAGAGGCCCATGGCAGCAGTTAACACAACCAAAAAGATAAAAGTCAAACGCAAAAAAATTGCGCAAAAGAACGGCAACAACAGCATTCATAACAACAATAATAATAATAATAATAATAATAATAGCAATAACCATAATAACAATAATAATAGCAAAACGAATCGAACGACTGTCGCAGATTTCAGCTCCGATTCTGAGGATGATTTGCCGCTGAAGGTGCACATTCAACGCGCACCACGACTGCTTATAACAGCTATTGGCGCTGGCCAGGGCGACAATCACATGGGCATCTCCAGCAGCGACAATGAGGAGCTGGTCAAGGCAGCCGATCTGGTTAAAGCGGCCATCAAGCGCGTGGAAAGCGATGCCGAAGACAGCAGCAGCGTGGCAACGGGTGCAGCGTCTGCTGTGAAAACCAAGCAACAGCTGCCGCAATATCAGTCAACGCTGTTGCAGGACTTCATGGAGAAGACACAAATGTTGAATCATACGGGCAGCAGTTTTTCCAGTGTAGCGGTGCAGACAAATGCTGCGGCAACAACCGCTGACATCAGCAACAACACGCAGCAACAGCAGCCACGCAAGCGTCGTGGTCGCCCCAAAAAGTTGCAGCCAACGGTTGCCGCCAGCACAGCTGCAACAACAGCTGCACTGCCCGTTGCTGTGCCCACCATCAATGAGTCCGCGGACTCGGGCGTTATAAGCACCACGCCCTCGCCCAAAATGCAGCAGCAGGCGCTGCTCGGCGACAGTGCCAAGCCGAAAATCGATATGGCCTATCTGGATAAGCGGATGTATGCGACGGCGGAGCGCGTTTTGTATCCGCCACCGCGAAGCAAACGGCGACAGGGCAACAAGAAGGCCAACAAAGAGGAGCTGCAGCTGGATCCGCTCTGGCGCAAGATCGATGTGAATAAAAAGTTTCGTTTGCGCAGCGTTAGTGGCTATAAAAGTGATGGCGGCGGCGGCCATGGCAGCGGCGGCGGCACCAACAACACCATCTGCAGCAAAATCCTGGCAGCCAAAAGCGGCTACGTTTCGGACTATGGCAGTGTGCGGCATCAGCGTCACAATCACAATTCGGGCTACAAATCCGACGCCAGCTGCAAGAGTCGCTACAGCAGCCGCAGCTGTGCGAGTCGCCGCATGAGTCGCGCCAAGAGCTGCGGCTATCGCAGCGACTGCAAGGAGTCGGCGACTGGCAAATCGAGCAAATCGCTGCGTCGACGCAGACGCGCCTCCATGCTCCGCAGTGGGCACGAGCAGGCATCGCAAGCGGTCAGCGATGAACACGATCAGGATATACTGCAGCTAGCGGGCCTCTCGCTGGGCCAGAGCAGCGAGGAGAGCAACGAGTACATCAGCAAGCCCAGTCTCAAGTGTCTGCCCAGCACCAGTGCCAGCAAAAAATATGGCGAAATCAATCGCTTCGTGGCCACTGGTCAGTACTTCGGTGGAGCAGCGAAAACGACAACGGGATCTGGCATCGCTGGAGCCAATGCAACCACAGTGCCAACAACAACAGCAGATCACTTCGTACAGGGTGCGTAACAATAATCGATACCCATATCTGTTAAATAACCATTTATAATATACACTAATATACTATAATGTAATGTAATTTGTTACGACGAATGCAAAGTACAAAGGGGAGCTCAAATATTTAGTATATTCTTGATCAGTTCAGTTAATATGTCCGTCTCTGAGTTGTAAAACTTTTAAATTACGAGAACACTTAACTGCGGGCTGTCGAGAGTAAAAAAGCTTTAGGATATGTGATATTTCCACATAGTTCATAATGCTTGACCTTTGACCGCTTGTTCGTACTAATACTATAAATTCAGTCAATGTTGGCGATATTTTGGTTTTATTTAAACAGCATATGAACGCATAAAATTAGAAAAAAGCAATGAAAATATAATTAATTATATAATTAATTAATGGTCCGATAATATTTCGCTGATATTTTTGAATCATAGTGAAACTCTCAATTACTAAGTTGAATTTCAACCGCTTCTACCTTCGCAAATATATAATAATATATTTCGTTATAGAGTCCAAAAGTTTCTTATATATATAATTTATTATATTTTATATTTTGATTAATAATTATTATTATTATTATCTCTATGCTGAATTTGCTTTCAATTGTACTAATTATGGTTTCCAATTCCATTTGTAGGAAAAATGTTGCTGCAGCGCAAACACTCGATCAGCCAGGACACGATGGTGCCCAGCAACAAGAGTGCGTGCAAGATCAAAAGTCGACGCTCGTCCGCCGCTAGCATGTGCAGCAGCTATGTGTCCGGCGTCTCGCGGGTGCGTCGGCGTCATCGACGCAAGAGTTTCAGTCACACCAAATCGCTGAACATTGACTCCAAGCTGCTCACCGAGATTGATATAATCGCGAGTACATTTCATGCGCGCTGTCGCATTCAGGACGATCGCTTGACGGCGAGCAGTGGCAAGGAGAAGCTGCTCGCCGATGCCAACAAGCTGCAGGCGACGCTGGCAGCACCGATTGCGGCCACGTTGCCGCTTCTGAATGGCGGCAGTGGCAACAGCAGCACCAACGCAACTGCAACTGCAGCAACCAAACCGCTCAAGCGGGCGCTCAAGAAGCGCAAACTGAACGAGCCGCTGATCGACTTTGCCATGCTCTCGGCCAGCGCGGGCAATAGCAATGGCATCAGTGGAATGACCAACAGCAACAACAGCAGCAGCAGCACTAGCAACGGCGTCAAGCGACGACACAAGAAATCGAGCAGCAACAGCGGCGGCAGCAACAGCTCTAGTCCCGACGATCACAAGCTGCCGCTGAAGAAGCGTCATTATCTGGTCACAACGGGCGCCGAGGTGGCCACCGCATTTGCCAGCAACGGCAAACTGAACGCCGAAGCTTGGGCGGCTGCCGCAGCGGCGGCGAAGAGCAGCGCCAATAGCAAAGCGCAGGCACAGTTCAATGCCAAGAAGTTAACGCCCAAGAAGCGCCATTTGCTGGTCAGCCAGGAGGCTGCTGGAGGTGCTGCCTCTTTGGCGGGCAGTGCGTCGCCATTACGCATTGTCGTGGACAACAATTCCATCAGCGGCGGCAAACTGTTGGACATCAGCCCCAGTTCGTTGTGCTCGCTTAAGCAGCAGCGGCGTCAGGGCGCCAAGGCAAAGAACTCAACCGCGGCCAATGCGGGTGCATCGGCAGCGCGGGAGTTGCCACAGCAGCTGCAGTCGCCAGCGGGCAGCAGCAGCTGTCCGCCGCCGGGCATCTTTGAGCCCTCCGTGGAGCTGGAAATCCAAATACCGATAGCCAAGCTCAGTCATGAGGCAGTCATAACCAAATCGGAGGTGGAATCGCCACTGCTCGCCGCACTGGACATCAAGGAGGATGCCAACAAGAAGGAGCAATGCCAGCGCGTGCTGGAAACGCTGCTGCACAAAACTGGGGGCAATCTGTTGCTCAAACGCAAACGCAAAAAGATCAATCGCACTGGATTCCCCACAGTGCGACGCAAAAAGCGCAAGGTGAGCATCGAGCTGGCGGCCATTCCACAGCAAATGGAACAGCAACAGCAGCAGAACCAGCAACAACATCAGCAGCAGCAACAACCGCAGCAGCAGCAGCTACAGCAACAGTTGCCGACGCGCGAAACACGCAGCAGCAGCAGCCTAACAGCATCTGTGGCAATGGACTGCGAACGTGTGCCGCAGACGGGCGAGGCGCGCGAAACATTTGTGGCACGCAGCAGCAATCAGCGCACGCCGCGTTTGTCGGTGGTTGCTCTGGAGCGTTTGCAGCGGCCACAAACACCCGCCAGCAACGTGGGCAATGCCAGGGGCAGGCCGCGCGGTCGAGGCAGGCCCAAGCTGCAAAAACCACCAGAACAACAGCCACAGCAGCAACAGCAGCTGCCGGCAGATCAGCTGGTGGAGTTGCAGCCAGCTAAAAAGCGAGGACGCGCTGCCAAACAGGCGGAGGTGATCACGCCTCGGCTAGAGCGGAAACTGGAGCCCAGCATAAAACTGCCGGCCGGCATTGATCCCAATACCAACTTTAGCTGTAAAATCAGGTTAAAGCGCCGCAAAACTCTGCAGCAACAGGAGCAACCCAAGCAGCCGCAGCAGTTGCCTGAGCTGCCCACGCCGCCAACGACTGCTGATCAAATAGAAATCGAAGCGGAAGCGGCTGCTAAGCGCACCAAACAGCCAGTGCCAGCCAATGAGCATGAGCCTCTGCCGGCGCACGAGTCCACAGCCAGTCTGGCCACCGACTATGCCAGCTGCAGTGATACCAGCGAGGATAAATGCAGCACTGCATCGCAGCGCAAGCGCTCCAAGCTAAAGAAAAACTATTTGGTCGCCGGTCTGTTCTCTAATCACTACAAACAGCTGGCAGCTCAAACTGGAGCTGCAGCAACAGCTGTTGTTCTCAAGCAGCCAATTCGAAAAACTGCCGATGGCGAGCAGCAGCAACAACAACAGCAGCAGCAGCATCGTGGCAGTTCTTTGCTGCCGCCGCCCAGCTATTGCGAGCGGTATTTTAGGCGCACAATTTGCGATTTTGAGCTGCCCTATGATATTTGGTGGGCCTACAGTCACGATAAGCTGCCCACGCGGCATGTGGTGCCATCGTGGAATTATCGCAAGATACGCACCAATGTCTATGCGGAATCGGTGCGGCCCAATCTTGCCGGCTTCGATCATCCCAATTGCAATTGCAAGCCGCAGGCGAGCGGCGCTTGCCTGGACAATTGCCTGAATCGCATGGTGTATACAGAGTGTGCGCCCAGCAATTGTCCAGCGGGCGACAAGTGTCGCAATCAGAAGATACAACGACACGAGGTGGCGCCGGGCGTCGAACGTTTCATGACCACCGACAAGGGCTGGGGTGTGCGCACCAAGCTGCCCATTGCCAAGGGCACCTACATACTGGAGTATGTCGGCGAGGTCGTTACGGAGCGCGAGTTCAAGCAACGCATGGCCAGCATTTATCTAAACGATACCCATCACTATTGTCTCCATTTGGACGGCGGGCTGGTCATCGATGGCCAGCGCATGGGCAGCGATTGTCGCTTTGTGAATCACTCGTGTGAGCCCAATTGCGAGATGCAAAAGTGGAGCGTGAACGGCCTGTCGCGCATGGTGCTCTTTGCCAAGCGTGCCATTGAGCAGGGCGAGGAGCTAACCTACGACTACAATTTCTCGCTGTTTAATCCCTCCGAAGGACAACCGTGTCGCTGCAATATGCCGCAGTGCCGCGGCGTCATCGGCGGCAAATCGCAACGCGTTAAACCGCTGCCGGCGGAGCTGAAGACCGCTGCGGGTGCGGAGGGTGCAGGTGCTGCTGGAACTAAGGATGCCGGCGGCAATCAGAATGGCCGTCAGCGCAAGCACAAGGCCAAAAAGCATGCACAGCGCCTGCAGCAGGCTGCCAAGGAGGCAATGGTGGTTGCACGCGTGCAGCAGCTCTCCGAGAAGGAGAAGAAATTGGTCAAGCAGTACAACATCTTTCTGGTCCGCAACTTCGAAAAGGTAACGACCCAACATTCAAACTTAATTTTATGTGCGCTCAATTTCCTAACAATTGCCCTCTATTCACAGATTCGTCGCTGCAAGGCGAAACGCGCTGCGGCAAAGACACAAACAACTGCTTCGCCAGCGGCTGGTGAGGGTAATGTGCCTGGACGTCGTCCATCGACACCCTCGTCAAGTTCACTGCTGGCCGCACAAATCTCTGCACTGTGCACGCCGCGCAACATGAAAACGCGTGGCCTGACGCAGGCCGTGCAGGATCCGGAGCTGGAGAAGATGGCCAAAATGGCGGTGGTGTTGCGTGACATTTGCACGGCACTTGAATCGCTTAAAATGTTCGATCTGCTCTCGACGGTCGCCAGCAGCAGCAGCAACAACAACAACAAGAAGAAGAAGCAACTGAAAACGACGCGTCTCGATTTTAAAACGATCCAAACGCAGGTGGAACAAGGACATTATAAAACGCCCCAGGAATACGATGAACAAATGCAGCAGCTCTTTACCGAGGCGCGTCTGCTGCACGGCGACGATGAGGGCAAGTTGAAGGCGCTGGAAACACTGCTGGAAAGCTACAAGCAGCAAAAGGCGACCAGCTACGCACTGTTGCTGGACATACTTGGCAAGCCGGAAGCACTGCTCAGTTTTAGGCCAGAGGAGACAGAGAAGGAGGTGGTGCTGCCGAAAGCCGATCAGCCGCAGGAGAATACAAAGCAGACAACAGCAGAGACGGCGCCGGTTACATCAGAGAAAAATACTGATATTGTTGCTGTTCCACAACCTTTGCCCGCAGCCGACGAGGAAGATGTCATACGTTGCATATGTGGCCTGTACAAGGACGAGGGCCTGATGATCCAGTGCGCCAAGTGCATGGTGTGGCAGCATACCGAGTGCACCAAGGCGGACATCGATGCGGACAACTATCAGTGCGAACGCTGTGAGCCGCGTGAGGTGGATCGCGAAATTCCTCTGGATGAGTACACGGAGGAGGGTCATCGCTACTACCTGTCGCTAATGCGTGGCGAGCTCCAGGTGCGTCAGGGCGATGCCGTTTATGTGCTGCGCGACATTCCCATCAAGGATGAGGTGGGCAAAGTGCTGCCCAGCCAGAAGCACACATACGAGACCATTGGTGCAATTGACTACCAGGAGTGCGACATTTTTCGCGTGGAGCATCTGTGGAAGAATGAGGCGGGCAAACGTTTCATTTTTGGCCATCACTTTTTGCGGCCGCACGAGACCTTCCATGAGCCCTCGCGTCGCTTCTATCCCAACGAGGTGGTTCGCGTCTCGCTGTACGAGGTGGTGCCCATTGAGCTGGTGATTGGACGCTGTTGGGTACTGGATCGCACCACGTTCTGTAAGGGTCGTCCCATGGAGTGCAATGATGAGGACCACTGCTACATTTGTGAGCTGCGTGTGGACAAAACGGCGCGTTTCTTTTCAAAGGCCAAGGCCAATCATCCGGCGTGCACGAAGAGCTATGCGTTTAGAAAGTTTCCGGAGAAGCTTAAGATCTCAAAGAGCTATGCGGTAAGTACGATGCCAGAAAATCTTGTCCGTGGAATTCATAAAAGTTGATCATTTGCAGCCACATGATGTGGATCCATCGTTGTTGAAAACGAGGAAGCAAAAGACTGATATAGAAGTAGCAGCAACGCCCATAAAAATGAGCAGGCAGGAGCAGAAGATGAACCAAGCGACGGGTAATAGAAAGCAGCGCAACACAGCAGGGTCAATGGGAGCGGCAGGAACAGCAACAGGTACGGTTGCATTAAGTGGATCAGCAAATGAATCAGCTGTTCACGTCTTAACGCCGGTCGTGCCCAATGGACAGGTAAATCTTTTGATTGTACAACTAGTCTCCAAAATCATTTTCAACACTTTCACATAAGCAGGTGTTAAAAAAGAAGCGCTCACGCTTGGAGAATGTTCTCAATACAATGAAGCTCAAATGTCTGGATGCTCAGACGGCGCAGGAGCAGCCCATAGATTTGTCCTACTTGCTGAGTGGACGTGGCGCCCGACAACGCAAAACCAACTGCGCCAGCGGAAATTCTGTGACGCCATGCGCCTAGTGGATGCTAATATATTTAGCCGTGTACATATAATTGATGGACATTAGAGGCATTGCGTTCTATATTTATATAAAATTATACATAATTCTATGTTTAGAGCTAGTTAATAAGTTGTAAAGCGCATAAAACGGTGATAGTAGTAATTCTAGTTTGTAAATTGTTATGAACAAATCCTTGAGCAACTTAATATTTTGTACGATTATTATGATTATTGCAATTATTTCAATACGCATGTATGCCTATTATTACGGTCCATCTTTATAGACAAATTACTTATGCTTTTTTAAATTGTTTAACATATGCATTTCCAATTATTATTATGTTTTACAAAAACCAAGGCCTCTCTTTTAATAGCGTTTAGCATTGTTATTTTAAATTATTATCTATTATGTTATGGCTGCTTATCAAACTACTTCAGCAATGCAAGTAGTATACTCAATGCGCGATTAGTTTTAAATTATGTATTTTTTTAAAACATTGTTATCAACTTCTAACACAAAAATTTGAAAGTAAAATATATATTTTCATTAACAAGCGAAATCCAATCAATTATTATTGTATTAAAAATCCGTTGATGAACATATCGATATTAATGCATTGCGATAGTAAAGCTCAACTAAAGCGTCCTATCGAAATATCGGATTCGCCGCAGCAACCCTGCTTCTTTTTGTTGGCACGTCGATGAACGACCAACACCACATTGGGACGGTGCTTGATCAAATAATAATAATAATCAATTAAAATTAGGCCAGTGCCACTGAGTCCCATTGTGCAGCAACCAACCAACAATTGGATTGCGTGATCAAGGTCAAGTGTAGTTTGTACGTCCACAATAACAAGAAACAACATCGCCAGGATGAGTCAATACGCAAAGATTTTGCAACGCGAGTTTCCGGCTATAGACAACGAGATGAAGGACTACGTTGAAGGGGTGCTAACCGGCAGCGAGGAGGATTTCGACACGTGCGATGACATCTTCGATGCTGTCGGCGACATTCTCCAAGGCATCGATGGTGAAAGGTCTGAGGAGAACATTCGGGGGCTGTGCGATGAATTCTATAACATTATGAAGAACAACTCAAAGAATGTGGAGCGCAAGGTGCTCAATGCGCCCGTCAATATCGAGGAGATGGCCAAGAATATGGAGCGTATGGACAAAGATATGCAGAGTATTTGGGTGGTCAACAAGGATGGCGCCAATGTAAGTAACCATCGAACTGTTTTGTTGGAAGTGCTTAAACTGAGGCATTTGCACTCAACAGAAAGTGGATTCCAAAAAGCTGGAAAAAGCGGAGGCCAAACTGATGCAGAAACAGGAGAAACGCCAGGAGGTGACCAAGCTGGGTGTGGTGCCGGTTGCTGTCAAACTGCAAACGGCAACAGCCTCCCAGGTGACAAACAAAAAGAACACGAAACTGGATCAAAAGGGTCTCAATCGTTCCATGGACATTAAAATTGAAAACTTCGATTTGGCTTTTGGCGAGAAGTAAGTGAATACGATTACATGGGTATTCCCCAATTACTTGGGGAATTGTTATCAAAAAAACAAGCCGTCGCAGCACAGTTCTTGAAAACTGAGCATAGCTTTTGTTTTGCAAGAAAGAACAGCTGGAAACCATCTATTGAATATACGGTGCATAGTCTAACTTGCCTGTAAAAACAAACATGTTTTACGGCCATGAAAATCAGGTATATATATCCGATGCGGCTGCTCCAGTCTAGTACCCTGATAATAGAAACTAGAAAACACATTTTACTCTTTTTATACTCTTTCATACAGTAAAAAGAGTATAATTACGAATTTATATTTTTAATCGATTGTGTTTGTCAAAATTAGCATATAAAACAATATTCAACGTGATTTTGAGGGAGTCAACTTTTTTATCAAAAATCATGCCAAAATAGACAAAAATTTTGACATGTAAAGCTCTCGGATCCATACTTCCCATATTTGAAACTCCCATAACTTTGTCAAAACTTAACCGATTTTCATGTTTGAAGCCATTTTGGTCATGATTTGGCCTCTAGATTGATTCTACATCAAAAATATATGATATATTGAAGATAAACATTTTTTTTGATAAAAAATAATATACTCCCCCCTTACTCATAATAATTTGTTAGATATTTTGGTAAAAAAAGACGCACATATTTAACTTGATTGATTGCTTTCATCCGCCAAAGGGTTCTGCTGCAGAATGCCAATTTACTGTTGTCCTTTGGTCGCCGCTATGGTCTGGTTGGTCGCAATGGACTGGGCAAGACAACGCTGTTGCGGATGATTGCTGAACGTCAGTTGCAAATACCGTCGCACATTTCCGTGCTGCACGTAGAGCAGGAGGTGGTTGGAGATGACACCCCGGCGGTGGACAGTGTGCTCGAATGTGATACGGAGCGTACGCGACTCTTGACTCGGGAAAAGGAAATTTTGGCTGCCTTAAACAGTGGCGTACAGGATACGGCACTTTCTAGCGAACTAAGCGAAACATACGCCGCGCTGCAGAATATTGAGGCGGACAAGGCTGTAGCACGCGCTTCTGTGATACTTAAGGGTCTGGGCTTTGATGCGGACATGCAGCAGAGACCGACGAAATCATTCTCAGGTGGCTGGCGCATGCGTTTGGCCCTGGCACGAGCGCTCTTCTCCAAACCGGATCTGCTGCTGCTCGATGAGCCGACGAACATGTTGGATATTAAGGCCATCATTTGGCTGGAGACTTACTTGCAAACATGGCCTACAACCATTTTGGTGGTATCTCACGATCGCAATTTTCTAGACACAGTGCCTACGGACATCATCCATCTGCATGCCCAGGAGCTAGAGGCATACAAGTAAGTATTCCTGCTAATTACAATCATCAATATGGGTTCTTTATTCTCTTTATCATTCTATTCAGGGGCAATTATGAGCAGTTCGAAAAGACCAAGACAGAAAAATTAAAGTCACAGAGACGCGAATACGAAGCGCAACTGGCCCACAGGGCGCATGTTCAGGAGTTCATCGATCGCTTCCGCTACAATGCGAATCGTGCGTCGTCGGTGCAGTCCAAAATCAAGATGTTGGAGAAACTGTAAGTACAACTAAAGGTACAATTTTAGGCAATTTAATTAATCTTGCATATTTTGACAGACCCGAGCTCAAGCCCGTGGAGAAGGAGACAATTGTAACGCTCAAATTTCCTGATGTGGAGCCGCTTAATCCGCCTGTGCTGGCCATATCCGAGGTCTCCTTTCGCTATAACCCCACCGATCCGTTACCCATTTTTAAGGGCGTTAATCTATCTGCAACCTCTGATTCCCGCATTTGCATTGTGGGCGAAAACGGAGCGGGTAAATCGACGCTGCTTAAGATTATTGTTGGCCAACTAAGCACCATCTATGGCAACATTGTGCTCCATCGTGGTCTGCGCATTGGCTATTTCGCGCAGCATCATGTCGACCACTTGAATATGAATGTTACCTGTGTGGGTGTGCTGGCGGAACTGTTTCCCGGCCGTCCCGATGAGGAATATCGACGACAGCTGGGCAGCTTTGGTCTTTCCGGTCCACTGGCTCTGCAGAGTATAGCTAGCCTTTCGGGAGGACAAAAATCACGTGTGGCCTTGGCAAAAATGTGCATGGGTACGTTATTGAAAATATAAATATAAATAAGAAATATTTAATTTGCAATTTTTTAACAGCGGAACCGAATTTCCTGGTGCTTGATGAACCGACAAATCATTTGGACATTGAAACAATTGATGCTCTCGGCAGAGCTATAAATGCATTTAAGGTATAGTAATGAAAACCTTTTTAGCTATCTATGCTTATCAACAAATTAATTCTATTTATTTGTTTTCAGGGCGGCGTCATTTTGGTCTCTCACGACGAACGACTTATTAAAGTCGTATGCAAGGAATTGTGGGTCTGTGGCAATCGCACAGTTCGCGCTATCGAAGGCGGCCTGGATGAATATAAACGTGAGGTATACAAGGAAATCGAAGCTAATAGTTGAATTTTATTTAATTTTACACTGGAAATTATGTGAAACGATTTAGCAATAAATTTGTAGTATGTCAAAGATAACTAAACAAAAAAAAAACTATTTAAACAGGAAAATTGATTGTTAAATTGAACAATCCGTTTAAAACCAAATATTTTAGCATAAACAGATTTATTATTTATTGTTTTATACTACTCTTCTGGACAATTAGTTGTATTAATTAGCTTTCTGCGCAGCTCAAAAAGTATTAAAGTGAGTGCAGATGCCACATTGAGACTGTCGATGCCCGCCGCCAGAGGTATATAGACGCACTTGCCTCTGTTGCCCACCAGTTGCATAAATCTAATAAACGAAATGTTTAGTTCAGTTATTTAACCAGATTACAAATTCAATCATACTTGTAAGCATCCTCGCTGACGCCATGACTTTCCCCACCAATAATGAGAATGTTGTGTGTTCCAGTCTGTCCCAGCTCTGTATAGTCCACAGTGTTGCCTATGAGACTTGCCGGCTTCTCCAAATTGTTCTCAGCAATGAATACATGACAATTGTCAGCTGCCTCCGGCGGTATGTGCAGCGGGAGCTCCTCCCAGCTGATATCGTCGCGTATGGGCAATCGGAACTGTCCGCCACAGCCGCCGCGCAATGCCTTTGACTCCCAGGGATCACAGCAGCCATGCGTGACCACCACCTGGGTGCAGGGCAGAGCGGCGCATGTGCGTATAATGCTGCCCAGATTGTTGGGCTCTCGTATGTTGTCGCAAACTACTGTTATGGGCAGCGGCTCAATGCCCAGCTGCTGTTGCTGCAGACCTCGCACCGTGGGCCGCTCGAATAGGGCTAAAAGTCCGGGCGGCGTCACCAGCGCTGACCATGTTTTCAGATCATGTTGCGGCACTTTGTAAATCTTTGTGTTGTCCTCTTGCTGAGCCCGTGCCACCAGATCGCGCAGCAGTGCCAACTGATCCTTCTGGCTGAAGAACAACGATACCATTCGTAGCCCACATTGGAGGGCTTCCCCTATAAGACGCCGACCCTCGATAATGATCTGTCGCTTCTTGTCGCGACGTTTGCGTGAACGTACGTCGGTCAACAGAGTGCTCATCAATGGATCCTGAAAAAGAGGCATTGTTATTTTCAAAATAACATTGCATTTTTAAATCTATCCCACCTGCAAGGTGAGTCGTGTGAACTCCAAATTCAATTGGCTGTCTTTTATAAGTGGCGAAGGCGCATGTTTCACTGACACTGTTGGAGTCCTAGGCACTGGCTGCCTCGCTTTTATTGCCTCAGCTTCGGACTGTTTTAGGGTGTCCTTCTTGTATTTACTGACTAATTTGGGTTTGTGCTTGCGTAAAGCTTCCCGCGTGTTTACCGGCTGATGTTGCAACAAAGAGTTTTCAAACAGGCTCGCTTCAATGTCCAAAGCGTCCTTGATGTCATCTTTAGGGACACCTGAGCTGCTGCTGTGACGCAACAAATTGATATTATTCACATTTTTTAATTGTGCTTGAACGGTTCGTTTGAGAACGTTATAAAACATCTTTGGAATAGTTGGCCGGCGGAACCGTGCGTGCAATCGATAGTATTATCGATGGCTGCTGAAGGTGATACAATTTAAAAAAACCATTCGATAGGCACCAAACTAATATAATAATGTTAAATATATTTTAGAATAATATCAAATAATTTATGTTTTTATGGCTTGATCCAGGGAGAATTTTAAAAATTAAAACATACAATAAAATTCCTAACAAAGTGAGCTTAAAAAGAAAAATGTCAGAATTATTTAAGTTAATCGTAGAAATAATGCTATAACAATAAATAACATTTAATTAAAAATATCTCCTTAATTTTCATCATAAACATTATATTATTATTAAAATATATATTGTGGTGACTGCACTTCATCGTATCACAGAACCTTTTCACTCCTAGTGGCAGCGTTCAACAAGTGTGTGACAGAGGCGACAACTCTGGTTATCACGAATATTGCATAAAGTTCCACAGCTCCGATAAAATTTCCTATTAAAGTCGCCTTAAAAGCCGGTTTAAATTTAGAGATAGTTTAATCTGCTTGTAGTAACGGTATGTTTACCAAATCCCTGCTAATTGCCGCATTGGGTCAGCGCGCGACCAATTTGCTGACGCGACGAGCTTTCAGCAACACGCAAATCTTGAGGCAAGCGATTAAAAATCATCAGCCAAATGATTTGGAGAGGCGCTTCCTGGTTTGGAGTGGCAAATACAAGACAACAGCTGATGTGCCGACCTTTGTGAGGTATACAAATCGAAATTATTTAATTTGGTTACCAATTCAATCAATTTGTTTTGATGCATTTGCAGCCAGGAGGAGATGGAGCGCTGTCGCAACAAGATGCGTATCATGCTGGCGAACATTATGATTGGCCTCACCGTGGTTGGATGCGGCATAATGATTTATAGCGGAAAGCAAGCAGCGAAGCGCGGGGAATCAGTGACCAAGCAGAATCTGGAATGGCACAAACAGTTCAATGAGAATGCAAACTCTGCTGCCGGATCAGCTGAAACTAAATAATCATCACAAAAAAACCAAAGTGGCAGAGTTGCTCATGAAATGAATGTAACTGTTAATCGTGAACCTTTGGAATTTTGAAATTTTTTAAACTTTCAGTTCCAGTTTGGTTGTTGCTGCAGCCTTTTTTTTTGTTTTTTGAAACAGTGATATTATAAACTCATACCAATAGTTTTTAACCCCATTGTTTGATCAAATTGCCAATTGTTAATTGTAGCACACACTGCACTGAAATAAATATTTAGTCAAATTTTATTACATGAAGTGAGATGCCAGATGCAGCGCGTAAAATATGTACATATGAACAGACACAACTAATTTTAGCTCAATAGTAGTTGACCGAGAGACACCCTGTAAAAGGGTTAATGCGATAATTTAACGATAATTAACTGAACTTTGACCAAGTCAATTGTACAAAAAAATATGCCATATATTTTGTTAAAAAATTCTTTCCCATTTTTTTAATTGAAGAATACCAGGCTCACGAAGAAATCGTGATTTAGTGGTTAGGATTAAAGTCATTTCAAAATGTAGATGGATATTGCGTCAGTTAAGCTATTGAAAAGCATAGTGCTTGTTGGAAAATACGATGTACCCTCATTTCCTCAGCCTACGAATAATTATTATTTATTTATTTATATTGAATAAGGGACTTCTAATCATATTTGTAAATCAGATCGCAAGGCTGTATCTCTTCGGTGCTAATGGCTATCCAAAAAGTGCAACATTTTTATCTGTGTAAGCTTTACGAGAATGTTCTCGCCTTACCTTTGCTTGCCCTTATTTGGTGTAGGGTATAAAAAGTGTGTGAAAATAAACAAATTTCTTTCTGGTAAACAGAGGCCAACTGTTAAACGATTTAATTTGGTGTTTGAAAGCGCCGACCCACTGTGCAACAGCAGAAACATCAACAGTGACCACCACTTGCGCCAGGCGGTGATGCGCCGGCGCGGTGAGAGGGCACGCGTCCCGGATGGCCAGCCGATGAGAACCGGAGTGGATTTACACATGGCTAGCAGGCAACTTCTACGTAGAAAGCGCAGATGGGTGCAGCAGCAACCCTGCCGCTCTTTTTCTTTTGCTGCTGCTGCTGCGCGCTTTTCACTTTCGGTTCTTTCAGTTTGTCGAGAACGTTTGAACGCATCGGGACTTTGGAAAACGTGCGTGCGGGCGAGTCTGAGCGATACAATAGAAAAAAGTAATAGAAAAAAATAAGAATTCCAAATTGCAAGCACAACGCTGAAAAAAGGAAATGTGCAAAAAATAGTTGTGTAAAAATAAAAGCCAAAGCGTCAGGCGAAAATGTGCGGGCAGCGTGAAAAGAGCTAAAACGAGCGCAAAGTGTAAAAATGTAAACTACACACGCACACTCACCCATACATACAGCATACATACATACATGAATGTAAGTGTAGGTGCTCCTGTGTGTGTATGTGTGGCATAACAATGACCATAGACACTAAAAAAGGCAACAACAACAACAAAAACTTAACAATATATTAATAAACATATTATTTAATTAAACAGATTGTGTCAAAAAATCCATAATTATAAAAATCGGACGCGCTATTTGTGCGTTTGTCTGTGTGAGAGCGAATTTTTTTCTACTTCAATAAGCAACTGTGTGTGTGTGTGTGGGTGGTTTAGTGTATGTGTGTGTGTGTGTGCCAACATTCGTTTGCTTTCTTGATTTGTGAAAATGTGTGTATCCGCGCGAATTATGTTGTTGTTGCACGACGAGACGACAGTGTCGGTCGTTTCGTGTAGGGACACCTAAAAACTAAAACCGAATAAAAAAGATATGTCCTTGTGTTGATAACAATGATATTCTTATTGGGATTACGCGGAATAAAAGCAGCGACAACAACAACAAGTTGCTGGCCTAATTATTCTGCGCCCGCTTTTTATTTTAATGTGCATCAAACATCAGCAGCAACAGCAACAGCAACAAAAACTCATTCAACGAAAGCTAACGGTGACGGCCGCGGCGGCTGTTGTGCGCTCTCTGTGTGTGAAAGTGAAGGTCGTCTGTAGGAGAGAAAGAGCGCACAGTATCAGCAGCAAGCAGCAGCAGCAGCAGCAGCCAAGTCCAAACAGTCCATTTGCTGGCGCAAATGTGCGAAAAATCCTTGGCTTGGTTTTTGGCGCAACAACAAAGCCACATTAATATCCTTATATATATGTGCATACACACACATATATGTATATGTGTAGTTTGGCACGTGTGTATGCTTGTGCCCGTGTTGATGACGCGCTTGATGCACAGCAGCTGCTACTGCGATTTTCCTGCATTTGTGTGCCACTCATTGTGGTCGTTTGTGCTTATCGAGCATAGATGAAAATCCCTTGAAAGCTAACTGTGAAGCAAGGCTGCAAGCCACAAAAAAAAGTCAAAATATTTGATTATGGTTTTTAACACGAACCTAGTTTTGTTTTACGTAGGTTCAAGGTTCGTCGCATTCTCTTCTTTTTTTTAATAGCAAAATATATTTAAGATGAGTGAATAAATAAAAGAAATTATTTTTTTCAATAAGTAAACTTTAAAACTGCCTCGGTTCAATCAATCAAATATTCAAATTATTTATTTTGAAGTTCATCATTTCGCTATTTGTATTATGAATATATATATGTTTTATATATTTTCATATATATCATAAATAAGTCGCAGATTTTGTTTGTTTAACTTGGAAATGTTTACAAATAGTTGCGGTTCAAAATTCTTGCATGGCCTTCATTATTGTGCCTTTAAACAGAACGACATATGAATAATTATGTTTTGTTTTAAACAAGTTTTTTATTTTCCAAAATGTTTGATTATTATAATTATAGCTTGTCTCATTTGTATCTATATGTTTCATATAGCCTTCGATATGAGCTCCATAATGTTGATATTTTATGTGCCAGGCATTAAGGTATTCTCAATTTTTTTCTGTACAAGTTTCTTGTAATCAAACCCTTTGTCTTTCTTTAGCTTAGTTGGTGGCCCTGGCATATATATAGTACATATATCACAGATATACATATGTGAAATTATTTGCAGAAATAATCACATTTCACGCTTGAAAGGCTTAGCGGGCCTACATAAATTACGGCCTTGCCTTAGTGTCCCGCATATACCCCGTATATACACACATCATGCCTAATATTCGAGTTGGGGTCACTTGCACGTTTTTGTTTTCGGCTACGTTTCGTCCCTGTCCCCGATCGGTCATTTTGTCCTCAGTGGCGCGTTAAATGCGACCGAAAAGTTTTTCGGAACTGCTGATGCGTTCTACTGATAAGCGCTACTTTCTCTCTTCTCTCTCTCTCTCTCTCTCTCTCTGTCGCACTGTCTGTCTCTAAAGTCATTTTGCTTTTTATGTGTGTTTTGCAATTAATTTGAATGGCATCTAGTTTATTGTAAAAGCAAATAACTTGCACATGACCTGGGTCCTGGCTGTCCTTGCGGGACCGTTGAGCATTGGTATCCGTTTGGTTATCAAGTGTGTGCCCGCAATTTAAAAATTTATAAATAATAAAGTGTTTTTAGTATGCATTGAAATGTTTGGTATTGCCTTGTACACCTAGGCGTATACGCAATGACTTTCAATTTATATCAACCATACGCCGCGTTGGTCACAGAAGGCAGGCAGCGTAGCAAATACCTTGTACATGAATTTAACTCTAATTATTGTCGTCTCTTTAAATAGTTAATGAAAAATTATACATTTTGAATGTTTTTCTTTTAATGAAAATTAATTGAATTGAAAAGTATAAAATCTATTAATCAGTTCTACTAAATTGTTGTTAATTAGAATTGGCTTATTAATTTGCGAGTCGTTTGTTGTTAATTAATTATAATTATTAATATTCTCACAACAACCCAGCACAACATCTTCAAATTTTATTAAATTAAGAAAGGCCCCATTTCGATTGAGTTGTTTGGCTGCTGGAGAAATGGATACATAAGCGCCTCTTAAGCAGCCCGGACGCAAAATTATAAAATTTTCATAAGTCGCAGAGACAAACGGCAAAAGCAAGTTGCTGTTGAGCCGACAACGACGCGCCAACGAAGATGATGATGTCGACCCACCAGAAATAAAAGAACAAAAAAAAAAAGAAACGGAAATAAAAAAATAAAAGCGCCTAGCGACCCAAACCCAAAATTAACCACCCACATCCGAAAATGCCACCTCTGGGGGCCTTTGGGCAGGCGCAGACTCGGCTCTGCTCTGGCTGTAGCCGCTCTCTGGTCTATTGCTGCATTTGGAAATTTTTCAATAGTTTTGTTTTCTAATGCCGCCAACGCAGACACCAAAAATTAAAACACACACAAAAATTGATTGTAAACAAAATCAGTAAAAGCAGCAGCACCAACAACAAACGAACAATTTCGGCCTGCTGCTACAGAGTATGTGTGTTTGTGTGTGTGTGTGTGTGTGTACTTTTTGTGCTGTTATTGTTTAAATATAGAACACAACTAAATGTAAACATTGTTAACGTATTGTCCATAAAAATACAAAATGGAAATGCACAGACATTAAAATGCGTTTATGTTCGGAGAGCAGATCTTGAGTTTCCTTTTTGAACGTTGCAATGTCCCATATTTTCTTCTTCATTTCGTTTTTTTTCTGTTCACATAGTATTAACGCGGTTTTTGGCGGTTCCGGCGGTTGAAACTAGTATCGGATGCCGCTAGGGAGCGTGCGTGAGAGCAAATGCTGTAGACAGACAGCAAAGTAGAGAGGAAGAGAGCGAAATTGAAAAAAAAAGAAAATAAAAAATGAGAAAGCTTTAGTCATGGAGCAAAAGTCAACTCATAATAAGGCTCGTAATTGGGTGCCTCGCAAAAAATTCACAGGATTTCCGTACATTTTACGTGTATTTCATACATTAACTAACAACCCCGCTGGCCGCGTGCCGGGACGGGGTCTGCGGTAATGGGCTGCGCAGCTCTCAACAATAAACAAAATTAAAAAAAAAAAAGTACCACAAAATTCTGTGGAAATAATAAAAACGAATTAGAGAATGTTGAAACGAACTGCAGATGCACTATTCAATAGACCAAATGCAGCAATGTGAAATTTGTTTCCAAAGTTTTGTAATTTTAAAAAATTTATAAACATATTTGGATTGAAAAAAAAGAAATGTGCTTAAGTACTTGATTATTGCTATAAACAAAGGCAGATGGTCTTACGTTGTAAAAATCTGATTATCTGCCAATTATGCGAATTACCCAGATAGAGATATATTCATATGAATTATAAACAACATGTGCATGTTTGCTTTCATTGTGCCGCGGCTATTAATATTCTGGCTGGCATGCTCTTGTCTCCATAAAATTGCACTGGAAATAAACTTTTGACTATTTAATTGATTTTAAAAATGAAATATTTTATTGTGGTTTTTTTTGAAACTGAATCCTGTGACGTATTGATAGTAAACAATTTGTTATTCGATTTATTTGGAAATAAAGAAGCTTACAATTTGGAATAATCTGAATCTCAATAGAATTTAAACCAATGTTTATTTGATAGATTTTTTTACATTCGATTTTCATTAATAATGTTGCGAGTGAAATGTTTATGTTTTGTGTCCATCGCAAACTTCGCGCACAAGTCAATCACCCCAGCCAGAGTATTTTGCGCAAGGGCAACTGGCGAACAACAACTGAAAGACAAATTGTATACAATGTTGGTTTATGGGCGCGCGCTGTGAATGGATGAATGTGCATCATTATGGGACGACTGTTGGCCATTCCCATTATTGTTGCTGTTGTTGCTGCACTCGGCATTAAGATAATCCAAATTACCAGAGCCTTGAAACGAAAAAACTGCGAAAAAAGTGTAAACTAAAAAAAAAAAACAGCTATAAACACGAGTAACAACAAATAATTAGGCGCTGCCTAACAAAAATAAGCCGAACCGAAAGTTGGCTTAAATAAGCTATGCAAATAATTAATGAAGCCTGCGAAATAAGGACATGTGGCGCCTTTGTTTAGGTAACGGAAGTCGTCGTCCCCCCCACCCACAATTTAGGTGTCGTTTCTTGTGTGGGCTCCGGCTGCTGGGATTGCTTTTCCAGCCATTTGATGTTTGACAATTTATTTTGATGGCTTACAACACGCACACGTCAATCCTTGTTGTTGTTGTTGCTGTTGTTGTTGTTATCGTTGAACTATTGCCTAATGTTAGAGGGACGTCAGCAAGGCGACGTCAACATCAATGGCAGAGCAAAGCAAACGGCATTGATTAATTTCCATTTGGGCACAGTTACCAAAAGCAAGGTCGACCGATGCCAGCAAAATTGTTGATACGATAATATGGCATTAAAACATTAAGGGCCGACACGGCGGCTGCCACTGACAAAAGTCGCCTGTTTCGAGTAGCTGGCGACACTCAACCCGCCCCCGCCCCCGTCCCCGCACCCATTTGGGTGGCTCTCTTTGATTGAAGCGCTGAGGTAACGAGCCAAAGCAGAAGTGTGTGTACAGAACTGTCAGTCAGTCTGTCTGTCGGTCGATGAGTCTGTCTACTGTTTGAAGTGTGCGCCAGCTAACGTATCTGTGTGTGTGTGTGTGTGTGTGTGTGCCTGAGTGTGTGTCTACTTTTATGTGCGCTGATTTTGAGTGATAAGCAGGTGGCGATTAGACACTTTGAGCTGTTGACATCCCACAGTGAAACTACTAAATGCAATTACTTTACAAGATTATCCAATGTACATCGATAAAAGCAAGTCAAGCAAAAATCGTTGTACAATATAATATTCACAATAATTGATTAGTTCACAGTTTTATGAGCCAGGATAATAGTGTAGAAATGTTCATATTTTATAGTTGTTGTCCCAAATTGCATTTGAAATTATACAAAAATGCAATCAATTATAAACACACTTTTACTAAATGAGATTAGTCTTTTTAATTTGCATTGCATTGATAGTTAAATTCTATCCTTTTCAAATACTTTTTTTGAAAAACTTGAATCTATTACAAATATGTGCTTTTAAATCAATTATAAATACACTTTAACTAAAGGAAATTAGTCATTTTATTTTGCATTGAAATTAAAATTCTATTTTTTTTAAATATTTCATTAACTTAATATATATATATATACTTATAATTTCTGCGGCTGTAAATAACCGTAACAGTTACTAGAGTTGTCTTGTGGCTAACAAATTTCGAATATGGTCTAAATTTTTTGTGATCAATGAGTGGTTTTTTGAATTAACTTGGCTTTGTCTTGTGTTTCGTTTACCCAATTTGCTATTGAATGCCGAGATATCTTACCTATTCTAGGTTACCTTAGCCGTTGCCCATTAACGGCTTTCAAACGACCATCAAATAACTAATAACTTGTAATGGCTTTTGTTACGGCAGCATCGAGCACTGTTAAGCCGCAGAGTACCCACCTTGGATTCGCATTAATAATAATATTCATAATCCATTTGACAGCGCCCATAAATATGCAAACACTTTCAGACCCCATTTATAGATTTCTATATATATATATATATATATATGAAATATATGTATATATGTAGTTTAGTGCATATCGACCCGTCATCTATTAAATGCTAACAACTATCGTGCCAGTCATGCTCGTAAATATTATATAAATCAAAGGAACACATTATATAGACTTCAAAAACACGCCAGCAATGTGACATTTATGGAAACAAATGACTTTTGTCAACTGACTAAAGACAAATGCCACAGCGATGGTGGCAGGGGAGCAGTGTGCAGGTGGGAGGGGAAATAGGCACTCAAGCTGGGTAGCCCGGGAAAAAGAAAAGACACTTAATGCTAGCGCACAAAATGTGTTTGCCTTTTAATTGTAGTTGCAAAATGACTTTGGGACCGTTTCGGGGTGTTAACTGTGTAGAAATGCACATAAATTTATTGGCATAAAATGCGGCAAGCACCACCGCCCAATCATCAGCCCACCACCCACACAAGAGGCGCCCACGCTCTCAGACAGATGGAAGCCAGTCGGTCGATTGGTCGTTCAGCGAGTCGGTCCGGTCGGTCGGGTAAAGTACAACAGACTCATTAAAATGACCCAAAAGTTATGAGAATACTCGCATTTCAATCTGTGTATTTCTGTGTTTGTATCTAAATCTGTATCTGTATCTGTACTTGGCCAGCTGGAGGCGTTCTACTGTGTGGCTCGTTTAAATATTTAGATAAAACTTTGCTCGTCCACCGATATTGAATGCTGCATTTCGGCCATTGAATCATTTTATTAGGGAGTGCCAGAAACTCTGGTTCTGCTCGAATGAATAATGTAAACAAGCAAAGCATTCGACTTCTAATACAGAACGCATCCAGTTTTTATGATAAGATGTATACAATACCGAACCGGAAATTCTAAAAGTTCGGACCAGGAATGTGTTTGTGGTATTTCATAAAAATTTATTATATTTATATCTGCACAGAGGCGCCATCTATTGTTGAACATGTGCCTATTGTTTATCGCAAATCGGTAAAGAATTCCGTGCAGAGGGTCTCTTTATGAATTTTTAATGTGCTTTTCGATGCGCATTATAAATTTCCAAACATTTGGAAAATTTTATAAAATCAAGATTTGCTATGCGCAGAAGATGGAGTCTTTATGGACTTTACGAGCGTGTTTTTTAGATCGTTAAATATAATTGATCAATTTTGGAATTTCCATAAAATAATGGGAATTTTTTAATGTTTTCTTTTAACGAAAGCAAATTTTTTAGAGCATTCGAACTGTTTTAAATACAGAATTATATTAAAGAATTGGGTTTACTAAGAGATTTATTGTTTTATCATTTCCATTGAAATAATAATTATTCTATATAAACACACACTTTGTTTGCTTAACTTTCTCTCAGATTATAATCTGAAATCGTGCTCGCTCTTTGACAATCGATTTACTTTCAACAGTTCGTCTTGTTTATTTGTGCTCATTGCTTTATTTGCTGGCAATTCTATAATTAAATTGCTTATGCATTTTCCGAATACTATTGCAAAATGCATTTGGCCAACATTATGTCGCTTTCCAAAAGTTTTCCCCCACTGTGCGTAGGCGTTTTGTGGGACATTTAAAACTCTGCTGTGTGTGGGCTTGACCGAAACTGATTTGTCTAATTTAGTTTGTGGCATTTCTGACTAACTTTTCTGTCTCTCTTTTTGGTTTTTTTGCAGTGCTGCAGCGCATAGAAACCACACAATTTTCCATATCCCCGGCGTGAACAATAAAGCGAAAATGACAGCAATACGTTTAAGCAATAAAGAAATGCGTGGCAAGCAGCTGCAAATTGTAACAAGACAACAATAATAAAGCAAGATGTAAATCGTAGACAACAAAACACAAAAAAACAAAAAAAAAAAATCCAAAAAAAAAAACAAAATTTAAACAAATTAAAAGGATAAACTTTACATATATATAAATAAGCCTAAAAGGAAGCAAGCTGCCGTTAAGTGTGAAAGCTTTA
Source organism: Drosophila paramelanica (assembly GCA_035043915.1). NCBI lineage: Eukaryota > Metazoa > Arthropoda > Insecta > Diptera > Drosophilidae > Drosophila > Drosophila paramelanica. Next base: position 138,112 of record JAWNMO010000393.1, read on the forward strand.
ACTAGAACTAAGTCCAAGTGAGCCAAATAAAAATAATAAAATTAGTTAACGCTCCGTTAAGCAAGAGATTGAAAAGTAATCGAAGCCTCCATTGACCGCCGAATACCTCGAAATCAGCCCCCCGTCCCACCCCGTTATCGTCTTGGGACACTGAAACATTCCACCACACAGTATGGCCTCGGTCGCCGCTTGGCTGCCCTTTGCACGGGCGGCGGCCATCGGTTGGGTGCCGATAGCTACGCACCCGCTGCCACCGCCTCCGATGCCGAAGGATCGTCGCAAAACGGACGACGAGAAGCTACTGATAAATGTGTCCGGCCGACGCTTTGAAACCTGGCGCAATACGCTCGAAAAATATCCGGACACGCTGCTGGGCTCAAATGAGCGCGAATTTTTCTACGATGAGGATTGCAAAGAGTATTTCTTTGACCGGGATCCGGACATATTTCGGCACATACTCAACTATTATCGGACCGGTAAATTGCATTATCCGAAACACGAATGCCTCACCAGCTACGACGAGGAGTTGGCCTTCTTTGGCATCCTGCCGGACGTCATTGGCGACTGCTGCTATGAGGACTATCGCGATCGCAAGCGCGAGAACGCCGAACGCCTCATGGATGACAAACTGTCCGAGAACGGCGATCAGAATCTGCAGCAGTTAACCAACATACGCCAAAAGATGTGGCGTGCCTTCGAGAATCCGCACACATCGACCAGCGCGCTGGTCTTTTACTATGTCACCGGCTTCTTCATAGCCGTCTCCGTGATGGCCAACGTGGTCGAGACGGTGCCCTGCGGCCATCGGCCCGGGCGTGCCGGCACTCTGCCCTGCGGCGAGCGTTACAAAATCGTGTTCCTTTTGCCTGGACACCGCCTGTGTGATGATCTTCACCGCCGAGTATCTGCTGCGCCTCTTCGCGGCGCCCGATCGCTGCAAGTTCGTTCGCAGCGTAATGAGCATCATCGATGTGGTCGCCATCATGCCCTACTACATTGGCCTGGGCATCACCGACAACGATGACGTCAGCGGCGCCTTTGTCACGCTGCGTGTGTTCCGCGTCTTTCGCATCTTCAAGTTTTCCCGCCACTCGCAGGGTCTCCGCATCCTCGGCTATACGCTCAAGTCATGCGCCAGTGAGTTGGGCTTCCTGGTCTTCTCGCTGGCCATGGCCATCATTATATTTGCCACGGTCATGTTCTATGCCGAGAAAAATGTAAATGGCACCAATTTCACATCGATACCGGCGGCCTTCTGGTACACCATTGTCACCATGACGACGTTGGGGTAAGTCGCCAATTACATCAATTCAATATCATTTTTGGCAACATAATATTGGTCATATAACAAAAGTTAACTTTAGACTATCATTTAATACATTTTAAAATAAAACTATATCTATAAATTATTCTATAACATTTCTAAAAATGTTACTGTTAATGTTCCTCTAAAAATTTTACTTTTGATAAAAATCTCACATAACAGAGTTGCCTGAAAAAGTAATGCAGTCAAATTTTGGCTATATTCAGTTTTAAACATTAAACAATAAATATAAAAAAACAAGTGAGATTGCTCCAGTCGGGACCGCCCGACTAGAAGATACCCTGAACCCAGAAATGAACACATACACACAAACTCTCGGCAGTTGATGAGTATTGAGCCTGTTAAAACTAAAAAATAAAATTTACTAATAATTACCAATAGAAAAATAAATACTCCACAAGCGGGAGTTGAACTCGGTACCTCCGTGATACGATGCACAACTCTTACCAACTGCACCACACTACCGCATTTTTCGCGAATGATATAACATTACTTAACCATCGCAAAAAGTCGAGGAAAACGAAAATTTTGCAGTTGTCATTAAAACGATACAAATTAATAAAAATAATAATTATAAATAAATAAAAACATAAAGGAATTCGGACATTTACTACCATACCAACGCTGAGTTCGAACCCGAGTCTTTCACGTTGTCCGTCACAAGTCTTACCAACTGGACCACGCTCTTGCTTCGCTTCGCTGTGCTAAAACTCAACTTAACCGTTGCAAAAAAAAATTCCTAGAAAAACGCAAGACAAATTTTGCATATGCATATGTATGCGTGCACATGTACACAGAAATTGCCAAGCAGCTGCGCTTTGCCCCACTACTGAAAATAGATTCTTGATTTGCTCGTAAACTAAATGTACGATCGTTATGAAATTTTCAGGGCTTATTCAGATCATCGAAATGTATCTACAAACCAATTTGCACGTGTGTAGTATTTGATTTACTTTGTTTTTTTGGTTTTATCAATATTGTGGGCGATTGGGGGAGGTATCCAAAATCTGAAACATTCAAATTCTTCGTATGTTTTACGCGAACATAAAAAAATAAATTTGGTGGCTCTAGCTTAAGTAGTTTGGGAGTTATGCTTAAAAAACCGAGTCAAAAAAGCGATAAATATCGATAATAAGAAAACGGAAGGAGTTATCGATGTTTTGAAATAAACTTGATCTGCGTATGGAATATACGAACCGAATGAGACCAAGATCAGCTTTCTAGCTTTTGTAGTCTCTGAAATCGACGCGTTCATACAGACGGACGGACAGACGGACAGACGGACAGACGGACAGACAGACGGACATGGCTAAATCGACTCGGCTAGTGATGCTGATCAAGAATATATATACTTTATGGGGTCGGAGATGCTTCCTTCTGCCTGTTACATACATTTGCACAAAACCATTATACCCTTTTTTACCCATTTTCAATGGGTTCAGGGTATAAAAAGAGTTTCAACTGACGCAACTTAAACCCAAAGAATTCAACCTTATCTCTTTCTTCTGTTTCCATACAATTAGCATTTAGTTGCATGCCATATTATCAAACAATGTTGATTATAATTCGAGTACGTATTAATCATTTGACACGCTCTCTCAAATCAATAGCTACGGCGACATGGTGCCGGAGACAATAGCTGGCAAAATAGTTGGCGGTGTTTGTTCGCTCAGCGGAGTGCTGGTCATCGCCTTACCTGGTACCTGTTATTGTATCGAACTTTAGTAGAATTTACCATCAGAACCAGCGTGCGGATAAGCGCAAAGCGCAGCGGGTATGTCAAACAATATATCTCTCTCTCTCGCACTCTTTTATTCACATCTCTCTCTCTCTCTCTCTCTTGAACGAATGCAGAAAGCTCGGCTGGCGCGCATTCGCATTGCGAAGGCTTCGTCGGGAGCGGCGTTTGTTAACAAGAAGAAGGCGGCGGAGGCGCGCTGGGCAGCGCAGGAGTCGGGCATTGAGCTGGATGATAATTATAGGGATGAAGATATCTTTGAGCTGCAGCATCATCATTTGTTGCGGTGTCTCGAAAAGACAACGGTGCGTATACATAATCGGACTGTGCTTATTTGCAGGACTCTCTTCGCAGGCCAGCACGACGGAGACTCTAGTCGACTTTTGCGTTGTTCTTGTTGTTGTTTTCTTTGTTATTTTCATTTACACGTTCATTTATCAGACGTCTTTGTTTCGTTTTCTTTTCTGTGTGTTCTCTTCTCGACAGATGTAGCAACATTTGAACATCTTTCTAGTAGCCAATAATTCTCACCTTTGCCTTGTGCTCGTTAGGCAAGCAATGACAAGCGACACAACAACTACAACTATAACTAGTACAACAACAATAACAGCAGTAACAACAGTAGCTGCGCGCGCACTTAACACACAACGGTACGGCAACAACAATAAGAATTCAAATGTTGGCCGTTGTGCAGGATTCGCTGTGGTACAGTTTAGAAATCTTGTGCGTGCTCGTTGATAAAAAAATACATCGTACATATGTCTACATACACATACATGCATAAATTTAAAATTAAAAAACAAATAATAACCTTCAGCATTTGTATTAATAATGATGTGCGAAAATATTAATTATTGTTTTTTACATTTGTATTCTATATAAATCGATATAAGTACATATATATTCATATATATACATATATGCGTGAAATTTGTGTTTTTTTTATTTTATAAGTTAACGTTGAAATGTTTTCCATTTGTATCATGTTTCTCACATGTTGCATTCGAAATTGGGTTTTATTTAAGTTAACCAGCGAGCGCCCCACAACAAAATTTCGATTTAAAGTTATAAATATATAAATATCTAGTATTTATGACTCCCTTCTATGAATATCATAAACAAACGTAAATAAATTCTCCAAAAGTAAGTGCTTTCGGTTTGTACTTAAGTTCCGTTCCTCTCTCTTTCACTATCTCTCGATCTATCTCTATCTTTTTCTAATTTGCGCGTTGCAACTTAAGTTTTTCTTTTTTTACTTATTGCTTTCTGTTTTTGTTTTTGTTTTTTCTTTTTTGGTTTGTTTGTGTCGAAAGCTATGCGCTCTGTTCTGTTTTAACTTGAGATTTTTTTAAGTACTTTTAATTGGTCATTATTGAATATCGGAAAAATAATGCTTGAAGAGGCTCCCAGCCAGAATGCTATAAAAAACAGATCTAAAACAGCGCCAACCGCCACATGCAATCGATGGCTGTCAACACTTAAACGAAAGCAATTTAAAAACCGAAACTAAATAAAACCAAAAGCATTAAAATGCCAAAATCAAAGAGCGCCCAACAAATCGGGTAATTTATGCAAAATATGCTTGTTGGATTTGTTAAATGATGTTATGGAATTTATATTTGAGTATTTGAAAGAATAAATCGTAATGAAAATTAAATTTAAAATTTCCATAAAATTCAAAATTGATCGAGACGCATTGCAACAGCATACTAATCAACAAATATGGAAAATTTGCATTATAATATATGCTCGAAGGGGACCTGCTTATATTGGAGTAACACAATATAATCGATTTTAAATCACCCGTTTGATGAGTACTCGAAATCTTTAATCAAACCCAGCTATGAACTAAATCGAACAGAACGGTAAACCGCGTGCGCGTTTTAAACAGCTAGCTAAAAAAAAAAACGCACACAAAAGTCGCTCGCTCGTGCCTGCTTTCTCAAGCTCCTCGCCCCCCTCTACCCCATTCCATGCCGCCTGACGCTCGTTCTGCTGCCCGCTCGCCGCGCTAAGCACTTGGCCCTCGCCCTGTTAAACCACTTGGCTGACTAACAAAACAGTTCTTATTGTGTTATTGTAAAATTGTCATTGCTTAGGTGCCGAAACCGCCCCCTCCCCACCCCCCTCACAACCAACTCACCAGCCCACCGACCATTAATTTTCAATGTACATTTAAGCGTTCTAATGTTTGACAATTTTCCCCCAGCTTTATTGTTCTGATTGTTGTTTTGACTAAACCTCTTTAAGTATTTATTATTACTTAATATAGAATATCAAATCCTGTGTTTGTGTTTTGTGTGTGTGTGTGCGTGTGTGTCTCTCTTTAACCTGGCTTTATATCCTGCCTCCTTTTTGTATATTTATGTTGAATTGTTGATAAAAAAAAGAAAAAAAGAAAAAAAAAAGGAAAACCAATCATTGTACTCTATGTATTCTATGTTTCTTTTTGTAAAATTCTTCTGGTACTCACACTCAAATGCTCAAATCCAAAGGATCGTGAATTTGTCGAGTTAGAAATACCCTATAACGGCCAGCCAAAGCGACCGGGCTCGCCCTCGCCGATGGCTAGTCCCGCCCACTCGACAAACAGCGCTGCAGGTCTGTTGCAATCCTGCTGCGGACGCTGTTGTTCCCAGCGTTATCAGGTAAGATACAAACTGTACATACTAAATATCCTCTAAACTATTCTATGTTGTGTGCCTGTGTATTTATAAGTGTTGTTGAGTGCGTGCGTGTGTGTGTGGTGTGAGTGTGTTTGTTTCCAGTACAGGTGGGTGCCAAAACAATTTGTTATTTTTAAGTACTTAGTTGTTTGTAACCTTTGTTTGTGTGTACATTTCTAACCAACAAAACCCAAAACACACTCTAAGCGATACGATTACTTTCCCTCCTAAAAGTATGCTGCACTCTGCCAACTACCATCCACCAACGGTTATTGTGCCAAAGTGTTGCATGCTTTTAGGCTGACAGTTAAATAGGCGATTTCTTACATGAAATTGTGGTCCTTGGGAATGGACCGCATTGTGTGTTTTTACATATTTTAAAGGGTGAATATCTTAAATATTCCTCTATTATTAAAAGAAAGAAGCATAAATTGTGTAATTTGTATTTACAATATACAAAATCCCTCTAAGCCAAATTATGTCAAATAAACTTTTTTTTAAAGGGGCTAACAGATGAACCAACATTAAATTAACTTACTAATGTCTTTGATCTTTAACATCTATCACACTTTATAGGTACAAAACACGCATGCAAACTTTCTATTGCCACAAATCCATAGCTTTCAACTTTTAGACAAATTATTAAATATTAAAAATATATTGCGGACTCATATACCATCTGATTAATCATCGACATAATTCATTTTTTTGCTCCCAATTTGCTTTACAGGCCTGCGGCAAGTATATGCCAGCCGCTAGCAATGCTCAAAATAGCCAAAACAATCAGCCAATGGATGGCACCTATCTGGTGGAGGCATCCTTCTGAGCCAGCAGTGGAGTATGGCTAATGCTGAAGAGGTCGATGCTGATTTAAGTTTACGTTTAGTCTAACTTGAAAAGTTTTTAAAATTAAATTGAATTTGTTGTAGACAAGAAACACAGAAAAAAACAAAAAAAAAACAAAAAAACCAAAAACTGAAAAACCCAAATGTAATCTAAAAATCTCTAAAATATGATTTTCGAGTTAAATGCAAAATATTTTCATTAAATTTTGCAAAAACACCAAAACAACACAACAACTGAGAATGTGTAAAATGTAATGAAAACAGACAGGAACAATACAGAAAGCTGCACATGAAAATGGGTAAACAACATAGAGAACATATATAGAGAATGAGGAAAGAATACAGAATACAAAACACTTAATTGCGAAACGGCAAAGTCGGATTTGATTAGCGAGGCACCGTTAATAAATATGAAAAACAAAATAATAATAATAAAATATGCAACACTATTTACTTTATATAGGTGACAAGACAACAACAACAACAAAAACAAAAACAAAAACAACAACAGAAACAGACGCATTTTAGAGGAATTTACTGTGTATGTTTTTAAGCGGGCAATAAAACAAAATAATAGAATTGCAAATAGATTGAAACAAAAATGAATAAATTATAATAACAAATGTTATGTACTCACTCAAGCAAGTTGCATTGGGTCCAAAAAATAAGAAAAAAATAACGAAATATATAAAAATAAACCACAGCAAACATCGTGAGCTAACGATTTGTGTAGTAACAAAACCAAAAATATATATATAAAAAAAAACTATTTAATTATAAAACAAATAACAAAAAAAAAGTAAAAAAAAAAAATGGAGAAATACAATTAAATATAAATACCATGTTTTTTTTTAAAAAAAGGTCCGTAGTTTAGTGTGTATAATGTTCAAGTAACTCGTATTATTTCTTCCAAGTCTTGAAGGACTCGCTGTTCAGAGTTGACTTATATGAGCCCGGTTACGAGGAAGACTTTTCAAGGATTTGTGGCAGGTTCCTTGCCCTAGGCTCTGGCGTTTTATGAGAAATATTCATATAATCAGTTTTTTTTTCAAATTGGAATTTTTCAAATATTGTATATTTTTGATATAGTCCAAAGGTTTCAGTTGTCATCTTTCTTAACTCTCCAATGAAGAAATCAAAAAACAAAAAAAAAAACCAAAAAAAAAACAAAAATCTATTTCAAAAAGCATCTAACCAAAACTATCTTCCAAGAACTAAGTTAGCATCTATTTAACTGTGTATGTATGTGTGTGTAGGCGAGGCTTTTAATTAAAGCATTAAAACTAAAAACTCTTAGCAAATTCTAACAAACTTAAAGTAAATTAATTAATTATAAATTAAACCAAATCAAACATTTAAAATTAGTTCAATATACTTAAAAACAAAAACAAAAACGAAAACAATGAAAAATAATTGAGCTTGTATGTATGTATAATAAATTTATTATGATTACTATTATTATTATAATTATGGTGTTGATCTATTTAAATTGTATGTTAGCATTTATTTCTAAAACCTTACGTTCTCATTTTTATTTAGTGACAAGCTGTACTACTTAAATATTGTTGTAAGCAACCACAACAAACTCTACAAAAAAAAATGAATCGATGAGAAAATATTTAATATGATGGTTTTTGGTTGAAAAAACAAAACTAAAAATTAACGAACAAGTTTTGGCCTCTAGAGCCAACTCCTGTAGCGATATTCTAAAAGAACAAAAAAAAAAGAAAACCCAAAAAGAAATCTACTCTAAAGAATTTTTTTGTTTTGATTTTTAGTGATATGTAATTCAAATTCGACACCTTTAAACTCTGTCACGGGTCTGTGTCTGAACAGAAAAACAACAAAGAAAAACTATATAAAAAAAAGAAACATTAATAATAAAATAAATAAAGAAATCTGTTTACTTCCACAACAACAAAATGCGCGAATTTATGCGAGTGTTTTTTTTTTGTTCGTTCGTTATATTTATTATTTGCTTAGAGACAACGCCTAGACAGACAGTTCGATCGAGATACGTACAAAAGTTGAGAGCTAAAACTAACGGAAATTCCCACCATACATCATCGGCTATATAAAACTAGCTGGAGATCTATACTAAATGTATATATATATGCACAGACATCTGCTTATATATATATATGATAATACTCATAGAGCGGAGTGTTGTTTCTGTAGAGCTGAGCTGAGATCGGTTGCGTGTTTCTCTGTGCGATATATATATGTGGATTTATATAAGTATATACTCACTTATTTACATACTTACATATTGAATATCAGCGGCTGTAATTTGTTTTAGCCATACCGCACAGATGTTGTGCTTGATTACCAGGCCTCCAAACAAATATGGCTAGATTCATTTGCATTGGCCAAGCTTAGTCATAGAAAGATCTGCTCATAATTTGATTCGCAAGCATAGCGTAGGCCTCGCATCCACTCGACTGTGAAGGTGATCAATGAGCACTTTCAGAATGCAAAATGATCAATTATCCTAAACTTCTGTTTAGAACCATTCAAGCTTTAAAATATATATTTTTATTATCACCAAAAAAACAAAAAAAAAAACAGTTTAACTTTGGTTTTAATTTATATTGAAATATTAGTTAAAATTTCAGATATATTACATTTATTTATTACATATATTATATACATATAATACTATATATATATTTTTTTTATATATTTATTTCACTTTTAACATTGAGGCAAGAAACATTAACCTTGGCACATATCACGCATCAACTTTTAAGTACAGCATTAAAATAATTCGCGGTTTTCGTTTTCGCCGTCTTCTTCCATGGTCGTCGCATCTTCCAGCTCTTGGCTAATGTCATATTCAACCGATATAGCCATCTATATGTATTTTCGATATCGATTTCATCAAATCAGCTGCTTATTAGCTACACATTAAACAACAACAAAAAAAAGAAAAAAAACATTGTTAACTGTATTTATAAGCAAAGGTCGTTGCAATGCCATTTTAACGTATTTTGTTTTTACCGTTTTCTTTTGTTAATTTATTACTGTTTCTTTTTTTTTGGTTGGTTGGTGTATCGTTTACAAAACTCTTTATATACCCATTAAATACGAATTTTGTAGTCTCCAGGCCACATAAATCAAGGCAAGGCTCAATTAGTTGAATAAAAAAAAAATAAATAAAAAATAAAAAAAATTAGCGTATTATTATGTTGTATGACATGAACTTGTTAAGTATACGCGCTGTGGTGCGACGAACGGACACTAATATTAACTTCGGTAAGCTAGCTTTATGACGTTATTTATCACTCATACAGCTAGATAACCAAAGACAACATAGCACCCTGTATCTCTTGCACAATCCTTGCTGTGTTTCGGTTTCGGTTTAATATGCAGTCGAAGTCGCGGTTTTTCTTTCCTTCAGCTTTGCAATTGCATTCGTTTAATCGTTTTATGTTGGTTGGTTTTTTTTTCTTTTATTTTTTAATGGCTTTATGGCCTTCCAATTTCGCGCGCGAGTTTTGATTTTTAAACATTCACTTGATTTCTTGTTTTTTTTTTTTTTTTTTTTTTTTTTGTGCTCAACTCCACAACTTGTCGAGTTGGTAGCGCCCACACGACTGTCGACTGTCGACGGTCGACGGTCGACTGTCGACTGTCGTCATCGTCGGCGTCCGTTTTTTGCGCAGGCGTCGCCGTCGACTGGCATTGCATTGAGAAATGCTACGTGGAATTTTTATGCATTTTGCATAGACAAACAAACATTCAGGGGTGGGCGCAACAACAATAACAATAAAAAGGTCAAAGTTGGTCGCGCGCGCGTTCGTCCAGAACTCAGCTCATGTAAGAAAACGGGGAGGGAGCTGCAATGATTTTTTTCTTAGTTTTTTTTGTTTCTTTTCTTATGCTACGAAAAATATTCCCATAAATATGCACGCTACGGCGATCAACAATTATGCCCGCGATCAAAAACCGAACGTCTCCGCAGAAGCGTTTTTGTAGTAGTTTTCGTTTTCTTATTCTTATTGTTTCGGTTGGTCAAGTGACTGTAACTGGAACGACAAGACGATACGACGACAGAGTGGACTCAACTGAACTGAACTGAACCGAGCTGAGCTGAGCTGAGCTGAGCTGGGCTGAGCTGGGCTCAGGTTGTTGGCTGGGTGGTTGTTTGGGCTGTTTGCCTGCTTGGCTGCATTGGCATTATAGCGCCGGCAAAATGTGAGTAAGCCAAGTGAATGGCTGGCTGACTAGCTGGCTGAGTGGCTGGCCTTACCTATGTCTGTCTACTGTCTACGCTAGACGAACGTTCCGTAACCGTAGGTTCCCACAATTATGCGCCTCGCTCGACTCGATTCGTCTCCACTCCACACTCCACACTCGACACTCATTGTAATAATCGTTGAAACATAAAGCGGCGGAAAATGTTGAAAAGCCTGCAAAACGTACCAAACGGCCTGAAATGTCTGAAAATGTCTTACTTCACTTCTGTCTGTTTTTTTTTTATATATTTTTTTTTATGTTCCTCCACTTTGGTCAAATTGTGCAATGGATATGACGACAGTCGGCATAAGGTAAACGGCAGCAACTACTTAAAAGGCTGTTGCCCAAAAAAAAAATAAAGCCTACCAGATCCTAACTATAAAATAAAAGAAATTTTAATGCAAACAGCAGTTAGTAACAAGCCACAGTTTGCTGGCAATACGGAAACTGGCAGTTGCTCCTTCTTATAAACTTTCATTTCCTGCTCTGAATAATTGCTATGCCGAAATATATATATATATATAGCCAGACTTAACACAGTAATTTCAGTCATATCAAACAAAATTCAGTAACAGCAACTACAAATGCGCATTAACTATTTTTTTCTTCTATTTAACAATTAGTCTGAATTTTATAATTTTTTACTTCGAATTTTACAATTTTTGTATTATAATCAAGATTAAATAGAAAAAAAAGGTTTGCTACCTGACTTTAATTTGAATAAGCCTGTTTCTGTTTGCTCTCTCGACCATCTTTTAATGGTCTTGCACATGCTACTTTAAATATATATATATATATATATATTCATAAAATCAACCGTTTGTGGCTCTACAAAGAAGCCGCGCCTTGTCTAGGCCATGTTTTAAATCGTGCACAATCTGTTAATGGATAAATACGGCGATGCTCGGCTAGAGTTCACGACTGAGACTGACCGCAAGACAAATATGTTTAGTAGTTCCAAGAATAAATCACTCATCAAAATGTTACGATATATACCACACGATATATACTACACTTTATATACCACTATGTACATATATATACATATGCAAATTGTTGGACACGAGATGCCGCAACTGATTAGGCCGTACGTTGTCGAGGCCTACCTAGCAATAACGCCACGATTCTCAGAGTGCTCAATTCTCAGTTCTCCAATGTCCGATTGCCGATATTAAACCGCTGCCCAAGCCGATGCCGATGCCGATTGGCCCAAAACACGTTTCAAATGACGACGACGGCGACACGAGCACAAAAAAAAAATAACAAAAAAAAAAACCAAAAAAAAAAATTGCCTATGCATGGGCGATGAGATCGAAGATGATGACGATGACAAGAGATTTGAAAATTCTGGAAACTTGTGTGCGTGTGTGGATCGCTTCTAAGCCGGATGTAGACGTTGTATTGGAATTTCGGATCGCATAAATTTAACAGCTGTGAATGCAAATAATACATACCTGATAAACCAGTGGGCGCCTCTTAATTACGGCAGCTGTATTGCTCTGGAAACTGTGCATTTAGAGTTGCTCGATCATTAATACTGACATATATATATATATATATACATATATATAAATCATTCAGTGTATTTGAGACACGTTTTGGTAACTGCACTTGAACTGCGAAACACTTGCGAAACCTTTTCAATGATTTCTAATTTGTTTTTTGTGATAGAAAAAATATGTTGTTGACACAGACAACAGACCCTAAGTAAGTAAGTAATGTTAATGGTTCTGATTCTGGTGCCATATAGTGGTTGTAGTATGGAGTATGGTAGCGCTCTCTGTGGTATGCTATGGTGGCACCGGATTGCGCTTTTGCACACACCTTCAACGCCGCCAAACGCTTCTAAACTAAATTCAGTTTTGGTAAAAATGCGACAAACGGGCTCCAGATCAGCTTCTTGAGACGGCGACGCCAACGCCAACGTCGACGTCAACATCGACATCGACATCGTCGCTGTATATAAAGATTTACCTGTGTAAAGGTGTATATGCTGCTGCTGTGCTGCTGTGCTGGTGTGCGAGTGTGTGTGTGTGAGCCGCTTTTGCGTTGGTGTAGCCCACGACGACGACGACGACAACGACAACGGCGACGACGATGACGACGATGATCCGATCGCTTACCTGTGCTCTGCTCGAACGTCGGCGTCGCTGCTGCTGCTGCTGCGCTGCTCGGAGCTGTTTACCTGATTTTCGGGTTTTTGTTTTTGCTTGCGAGAGCGCGCTGCGGCAATGATTTCCCGCCAAATGAGAGGTACAGGTAAAGACAAGTACATTTGTGTGTTGTGTGTGCGTGTGTGTGTGTGTGTGTACATATAAATTATATATATAAATATATATGTAGAATCGACATAGACAGCCGACTTGTTTCAAAGACGCTGCCTAATGACGGTGCTCAGATCTCAGCTTATGTGTGTAAGCGTGTGTGTGTGTGTGTGTGTTCGTGTGTTTGTCTATTTCTATTGATTTTCGAATTTCAACAATGCGGGTGAAAAATGTTTGAAATTATATTGTACGCAGGCTAAAATTAACAATAGTTAACATTAACATGGGCATACAGGGTGCCGCCACGTAGAGCAACTAACTAAACAAACGGTTTAACTAAATTTAGTAAAACGCATAGTTTAAGTTATGCTTACTTTTTACTACCGCCAAGCAGCAGCATCAGTTGCGACACCCTGTATATGGCGGCCATAGCCCAAGAAAATAATCCAAGCTAAAAACCAGTTAAACACACAAATGTGAACGTTATTTTTTTTTGTATTTTTTTTTTTTTGTCTGCAGCAAATTGTTGCCTGGCGCACAGTTGACTTTTGCCAAAAAAAAAAAAGAAAGAGAGAGAAGAAGAAAAAAAGACAAGAAACAGCCAACAGAAAAAACCTACAGAAACTTGATCAAGAGTTAAGAGCTGAATTGAAGCCGGGCGTATGACTTAGGCGGGTCTAAAAGTGCGCTATACAAGGCGTGAAAACTGACAGCTGATGTTGGCCAATAGATTAATCTTAGTAAAGGATTTATGGCAGGGTGCTTCAATCTCTGAAACATTTGTGAATTTATATTGGTTAATATAAAAAACCAAACTGAACCTAAATAACTGTAAGCTAGACAGGATATATCTATTGAGTATGAATAAAATTTATAAATTTTGTGGTATTCATTCAAATTTGTTAATTCGCTTAACTAGCTTAAATTGGCCACAATAAATACCCATAAATAATCGAATAGTATCTCAGCCATTAACTTCATCTCCGTCTTAATTCCGTCTGCCGCTGATTTCAGAGTTTTTGTGTTTCATTAACCCCAAATAGAAGAGCTTCTAATTTGAGTGCCAAGAACATTTCTCCTCAATCAGAGCTTAAATCAGTGAGTCAATTGTTATGCCAACCTTTGCTGAACTCTCGCCAGGCAGCTTCAATCTATAAATCTTCCAGCTTCTTTGGCACAAAAGTACAGCACACAATTTGCTGTAGCGCAATGGCCACGCAACAGCCAGCAGGGGGAAAAAAATCACTTTTATGGCAAAGATCAAACTGGCAGAAAAAAGAGTGAAAAAAAATATATATATATGTATATGTATATGTATATAAAACAACAACTACGAAAAATACGTTACCAAGGTAGAGCGACGTCGCGACGCAGACGCAGACAGCGCTGCCGCTCACTGCGCATGCGTGGCAACAACGACAACAACAACAACGAAGCAAAGAAATGGCCGTTAAAGTTGCCAAGCAAATGGCAAAAAGCAGAGGCGTAGCCAATGAGCAAAGCACAGAGGCTACCGCATAGCCAAGGCGATGACGAAGACGACGAAGACGAAGACGGCGACCGAAACCAGGCTCGAAGATCGAGACGACGACAACGACAACGGCCTGGCTACGTGAGCCGAGCTCTTGGCACGTTTTGGCGTGGCCGCCGCCGCCCGTTGGCATCATAAAAGAAGTCAATTGAATTTAAATTTAAAGTACATAATGGCCAGCAGTACGTACCAAGCGTACAGCGAGCGAACGGATCGGCTGGGAGGAGGTGGGGGGATTGGGGCGACGGCGACGCTGCCGCCTTTCGAATTTCACAAAGTCATCTGCCGGCGTCGCTGCTCCAGCCGTTGTCTGTGTGGGCCTTATATATAGCTTTCATATACCAACATATGCACACACACACACACACACATACTCTAAGCACACATGCATACATACATATATCAGCAAGACAGCACGCAATACTTATACACATGATCGCCCGGCTGGATGGTATTTGTGAGCTCTTTTGATTTAAACGTGCTTAAATTTAAAGATCAAATTGCTTTTGGGCTTTTTTTTTATTTTTTTTTATTTTGCACAAGCGCGGCACAGGAATTTTAAATTGTAACCCACCAAAAAAAAAAAAAAAGAAAAAGAGGCCGAAAACCGCAATGCACCAAAAATCACAAAAGCTTTAACAATAAATCTATATATACATATATTTGAAAAATCGCCTGAATATGCCTGAATATGTGAGTCACTTTGAATGTCGTTTGTTGGCGGATATGGTTAGCAATTTGTTGATGATGCTAAACAAGCAATAGATGAGTTCAGTTTGGTTTGGCATCGCCTTCTCTTTCTACGTTCCCAGTGGACGGACTGACATTTATGCATTCAACATTCCGTTGCTGCTGACGGTTTGTTTTTTTCGCTTGAAAATGATTAAGCGCCTGGTGGCTAACGACTAAGCTGTAAACGCTTAACAAAGTTTGCGCTTTTTTGTAATTTTTTTTGACTGCATACTTAAAAAAAAGCTAAGAACTCGAAAAAAAAACAAAAGACTTAGGCAACGAACTTGTGTTTAACCTATTGACACTCGAAAAGAAACCGCCAAACGTTAGCCCCATTCTCTTTCGCCCTGTCTTTCGCTGGCACCCACTCACTCAATTAACGTCTACGAGTATCGTCTAAAATTTGCATTGTTTGCTTAGCCCCCCCCTTCTAAAAAACACAACATGTAAGAAGTAGAAACAGAAAAGTTCCAACGTCGCGACCTCCCGATTTGTCTGCCAAGCAAGCGTGAGGTTTGGTTCGTTGATTGTTGTTTTTTTTTGTTTTTATTTTTTGTGTCTTTTTCTTCGCCTCTGGGAACGTTGCAGAGAAAATATTTGACTTTAATGTGTGTATATATGGATATATAAATATGTCAATGTGCTTGTCTTTAGTGGGTTTTCGTTACTTGGGAACAACTTTGAACTGTGGGCCGTGTGATATTCGTGAGATCTGAGCACCGACTGTCTCTGTGGATCACGAAAGATGATTTAGTGCTTTACTTAAGCCAAAGCATCTGCAAATGCAGAAAGTATGCAGTTGAACTCCATTTGCAATACAAAATTAATATATCAAGTATACAAATGAATATTATTTAATTTATAGAGTTTTTATTGAACTTGACAATGTGCTGAATAAATTGAAATCATAATTTTATAATTATTTATTATTTATTTATTATAATAAGCACATTAACAATAATTCATAATTGTAATAAATTATTTGTGCAACTTTATTGCATATATTATACTCAATTTATTTTTAAATTTTATTTATACATTCTCTATATTAAGATACTTAAAACGAATACTGAAAGTACTTTTAATGTATTTGAAAATTGATTGATTAAATATGAAATTTTATGCAAAACTATCAGTTACTTGTATATGAAATATATTGCTTGATTGCGAACTAGTTATAGATTTATCAATACAAAGCAGATTTGAATTTATACAAATTATTTCTTGTAAATAGCTTTTAAAATCTCTCCGTCTTAAGTTAGTTGCATTTCTAGTTAAAAATACTCCAACTAATTGACTAGTATGTACTTTCATGGAATGCTATTTGCATATGCTAAAATGCATAAATGATATAAATTTCATTTAGCTGACAGGCCAATTGATGTTGTTTTTTTTTAAAGTGTAATCCCGCTCCATAACACATTCAGTTGTCAGTTCTATCGGCTGCCAGATCATTTCCATAGCCAGCATTTTAGCATTATTATTGGCCTTTGTTGGCCACAACAGCAATAGTCGATCGGACCAGTTAATAAGCATAAGCATATCAAATAATGCGAACTAGTTGGCTAACCAGCCAAGCCCCTGGGGTCCATTGCTGAACTGAATATGCATGGAAAATTAGCTGGCACAGCTTGAACCACATTGGCTTGACCACATCTAAGAGTCTATCTATAGCTCTGAATAGAGCTGCTTTGAATAGAGCTCTTGGTATAATCTATGCCCAAGCTGTTCAGTATTCCGGCGCTGACAAAGCCCCAGCCAGAACTAATAAAAAGTCATTAAACAAAACATGTTTTGGCCCAAACAAAGCCTTACCACATACATTTGAATAATGTGCACAAAGAACGAATGGGACAAAAAAAAAAACAAAAAAAAAAAAGAGTAAAATAAAAAAACCCAAAAAGTCAATAATCTGATTGTGAGACAAACAGCAAGAAAACAGCGACGGCGACGTTCAATTAAAAAAAAAAACTCAAATTAATGAAATAAAAATAAAAATAAATTAAGTAAATGTTGTTAAGGCGGCCGCCCCAGCGATCTCCAACTCGAAAGAAAGCGGCCAAAACGAAAACAAAAAAGAAAAAAAAATGATAACTTTTCAGTTCGAAGCGAAACTGTACCCCCTTGGCGCTGGCTGAGATGCCGATGCTGATGCTGCTGCTGCCGTTGCTGTTGCTGTTGCTGATGATGATGCTGCTGGTGCTGCTGCTGCTGCGTAGAACGCTCGAACAAAGCGTACGGGCCAAAAGCAGAACACAAAAGGCGAAAAAAAACAACACCGAAGCCCGGCTAAGGCAATGGCAACGATCGATACAATTTTTTATTTTTGTTGGTCGACGAGTTTTGGGCATTGGCATTAAAAAGTCAGAGAACAGTAACAATGCCAAGTCACTAACACACACACACACACACACGCACAGACAGTGAGAGACAGGCGGACAGACTGCGTTACCTTTGGTTATAGTAGGGAGACAAAAGACCCGAGATTGGAGACCGGAGCCAGATTCAGAGCCGCAGCTTCATTTTCATTGCATTTTTTTAGCTGTTGCTCCTTCTGCTGACGCGAAGCCAGTTTCGCCCAGCATGGTAACAAGTTTGACTGAAAAATTCTAAAAATAATGCCGGCCGGTTTGTCGTTAAAATAAAAAAAAAACAACAAGAGGAAAGAGTGCCCTCGCAATCACAACTATCTATATGCAAGTGTGTGTGTGTGTGTGTGTGCGGCAACAAAAATAACTAAAATGAATAACATTTCAAAGGAACGGACAAAGGAGAGATACCTTGTACAGGCACCCCGGGACCAAGCAACAGGCAACAGGCACCAGCCACCGGCACAGGCCGGATTGCGAGCCAAGTGGTGCCCAAGTCACTCGTTTCAGTTAACACAGAGGCCCACGGAACCGGCAGTAGCAGCAGCAGCTGCAATCGGTCAGGTTTTGCCAGGGATGGCCACTTTAGGCCACTTAAATGGCAATGGGACAGAAAGTCGGTTTAAAACCACGTTAAGCAAATATCAAGGATATCTTGGCAATAGTTAAGGCATATATTCGGAGTAGCGTGAAAGCATATGCAAAATGATTTATGGTATAGTAAATGCATTGTTTCTATTAAATAATACATTTTAGCCGATTTCTTGATCAGTTGTTGTTCAAGTTCGAATTAAATTGGAAAAGTTGTTTGTGAAAGAATTGGTTGGATTTTAATTTGTAGAGTTTTCGAATGCAGATCTTTTTGGAGTTCTAAATTGGAGACTTTATATTCTAGGTTTTACCTTATATATACTTAATTTTATCAATATACAAATTTTATTGTTCTCTGAATTTAATAGATAATTAAAAATTATTTATTATTGCCTTGAATATTAATCAAAATCTAAAAGGTACTGGCTTATTATCAGCAAAAAATTATAAGCTGTTTGGTCTGTCTCCGAATCCCAGAAATCGTTTGAAAATATATTAAAGAGATACTTCATTTAATCAATTAATGATATAATGGATGTATTTAAAATACCTTAATTGACCTTTTTAATCCTACAAGCGAATTGACTGGCTTTGTAATAAGGTTATAGTCGGTATTACCCCAGGATAGTAGACGATAGCCGATCTATATTTAAAAAGAATTAATTCTAAGACAAAGAAATTTGGGGAATTTAAGCTCGTTCAAAGATCAGACTAGTTAGATATAGTGTGATTTATATATTTATCCTATATCCTATACTTTGGATAGTAATAAAACTAATTTGATAGAAATCAGATATGTTAAATTTTTATAAATATTACGTATACGCATAACTTAAAAAGTTAGTTTTAAAGGTATTTTTAAATTGAAAAGTTTAAGTTTTTTTTTTTTAATTTTTAGGTGTTTTGCCCAGCCCTGGTTGTTTGCTGATGCTGTTGGCTGCTGTGCCTTTGCCTTCGTCCAGGGCTCGAACCTGATGATCATGACGCTGCTTAAATGTTGTTGCTGTTGTTATTGTTGTTGTTGTTGCTGGGGGTAGCGTGTCGTAGTCGTTGTCGTTGTTCCCTCATCGTCGCCGTCATCTCTTAACGTTTGTTTGTAACAAGTAACGCGCATCTGCATCTGCACTTGTGTGTGCGTGCGTGTGGTTGTTTGTCTGTTTGCTCGGCCAAAGAGTTACCTGCCCAGCGCTACCTGCGCACAGGTAGGCGTATGCTTGTATGTGCATGTCTCCCCGTATCTGTATCTGTATCCTTACCATTGCAGCAAAAGGCAGCCAACGGTCAGCAGCAACGCAGCATCAGCAGAAACCTTCATTGTGGCCATATATAAGGTAAATACATACATACACACATTTATATACAGAATCCGAATTATCAGTGTGTTTTCACATAAGGGCTCTTTCTCTCTCGTTTTTTTTTTTGCTCCATCTCTTTCCGTCCTGGTCTTGATATGACTTGTCAGCTTGGGGTAGCTAGGCGTCTGCCTTTGTTTAATGGTTTTAGGAAATCGAAAATTAAATAATTTATCTCGATTTTATGACGTTACAAGCAGGTTTTCCCCCCACAGTGCCCAAGCACCCGATAAATCTTCAGCTTACAATCAAACTAAATAAAAAAATAAAAAAAGATGCTTTTAACTCGCTGCCGAAGCGCTTGTAATTTAAATACTTAACCATCTAATGCCGTATATGTTCGTCTGTCTGTCTGTCTGTCTGCCCCTAGGTTGAGTCAGCTGAGCTCCCAAGCCCACGTCTCAAATCAACACAATTCGAATCGAACGGGGATCTATTTTTAAATGCGGTCCCCTCGAATTTGTATTTGTATTTTTTTCTTCTTTTATTTTTCGGCTGGTCATCGCTCTCAAGTGGACTCGCATCTGAGAAAGGCGCAGAGAAAGTGCCTTAAAGAGGTAGACCAAAAAATACAAAAATCAAAAAAATAAAAAATAAATGTTGGAGCTAAACTTAAAGCTGAAGTTGACCAAGTGGCTTGTCATTGTCGCGATGAAAACATGTCAAATGACAACCCGGAGCTCTGCACTTGGTCAGCGCCCATGTGCTCTCCGTGCAAAGCCAAATGGTAAACTTTGACTATTAGTCAGACCGCAGCTGGTAGCAAGTAGCTCGAACGCTCGACGTGGATGTTGGTTGTGGTTGGAGGCATTTTAGGCTAACAGCATTTCAATAGTAGCACTAAAAAGCCACGTTATTAATGATGCGCCTAACTGTGTGCGGATTTTGTTCCATAAAAAGAGGGTCAGAAAATATGGGGGCAACTTCTGGTTTCGATCTTCTTTTTTAGTGAATATTTTAAAGCGAATACCTTTCAATATTCACATCAACATTTTCTATCCAATTTTAAATCTTGTTCAAAAGAGCTAGTTCCAAACAAGGCTAGAAGGATCTCAGCACAGATCAAGGCCGTTAATATATTGATATAAATATTTTATCCACTAAGGATTTTCACTTGGTTTCAACGAAAAGTTTAATAAACTTGTTTTTAAGACCGAAAACTAAATAGCTGCTCGATTATAAACCGGTTGGTTTGATTGTTTAGTGTACATATGTATAATGAAATCTGTTCAAGTATATTATAAAATCATTCAAACACAATCTACATGCGAAATTAGTATACATTTCCATTATAATTTGTGATTCCCTTGAATAATTGAAAACTATGCACACACATTCAATAAATGCTCATAAACAATCGCTGTTTCCGAGCCATATTTGTAAAAATGTAAGTACACAGACAGTTTAATGTTTTAATTTAATTCTACATTTGTTTAGCTTATGACTAACAACGAAATTTGTTATTAACTGAACACGTTTGGAGCCTATTCTTAGTATAGCTTAACTTTCTCAATGCCATACCACATGGTGGGGTACGGATTTTTCAGCTTGCGTCGTTGAACAATGTTCGACAGCAGTGGCACCACCATCGCCAATGGCTCCAAGGTACTCGAATACAGCTGGAAGAGCTCCGACCATTGCGCCAGCACCGCCATCAGCTCTTCATCTTTGGAGATGGTTAGCAGCGTAATGTGTGAGGTTAACAGGGCGCCCAGCCACTGGAACGCTTGTAGTTCTGTGGGCGCATTGCCCTGGGAAGCGGCGTTGTGAATGGGACGCTCCTCGAGTAGCACATTCGGCGCAGTAGCCAGGAGATACAAATGCCGGAGTAAGCGCTGGACGTGAGACATTTCCAGTCGCTGTTTTAGATGTTTCTCAATTGCGATTGAGTTAAAGCTGCAGGCGAGCACGGCATTGAGTAGCTCATCATCATTGCCCGATGCTGGCTGAGCGGCTTTATCATTAGTTTCAATGGTTTCGCCATTGGTGACCACAGTTGAAGTGTTGTCCAGCGCATAACGCAGACACCAGGCAAGCATGTGCTCCGAGATGTTCATATAACGGCGCACACACATCAGAACGTGCTCGGTGTTTTTGGTTTTAATAAACAAAGTTAAAAGCTTTTCCGTAATCTCCTGCTCGCCAGCTCCACTGCGTTCCAGTTGCCTAACTATCGACTGCACCGCTAAATTCTGCGGTCCCATATCAAAATAGTTGCTCATCAGCGTAATATTGACATCTTCCAGCCCGTGATCGACTTGCACCAGCTCACCATCAACATGCTGTTTGATCAGCTCGTTCAACTCTTGCTGCGATATTTCAGGTGACTCAAAGGCGACAGCTTTACCATCTGCACGCGGCAGATCTGCCACCCGCTGCTTCGACAGCTTGGCCTGCTTGACGGCATTGTGGGACCGACTGTTGCCCCCAAATTTAATGGCCGCCTCTAGTGATTCCTCCTCGTTAATATGATCCAGCTCAATGGGCGTTAAGTGTGTCTCGTTCAGCTGGGAGCCGAGCATATCCACCAGCAGTTCGTCATTCATGCGATAGCGCACGGCAGCAATGTTCTGGCCCATGGCAAGGAGAATATATTCACTACGCGCCCATAAGCGCGAGAAGTCCAAGTAGACTTTGAAGTACTGCTTGGCATTGACCACCTTGAACTGTGTGTTGTACACCAGCAACGAGGCGCCCTCTTGGCCATAGTTGGCGCCGTAGATGGCGGCAAAGTTTCGCGACAAGCCGTACACCGACAATTTGCTTTCCACATTCAGTTCGGCGAGCATTGAGACAAATTGACCGGGTGCAGATACATGCGAACGGTCAGCAAGATTCAACATGAAAATGCGCTTATCGGACCCTGTAAGAGAAGCAATATCAGTTTTCTGTATATATATAAGAATGCAGTCAATTGGTGTGCTGCTTACAAATCGTCATTAGCTGGGGCCCAGTGTCGCCCTCGATGACAGCATGACCGGTCAGGCGTACCGCCTCCCTCTTTATAACATAGGAACGCTTGTTGAAATTTGAAAGGCTGCGTCTGATTAGCGAAAATTCGCCAGTAGCATGTTTTTCCTCAAAATACGTGAGCACTTGTTGTCCATCCGACAAAGTGTGTACGGTTGGCTTGCTAATTGTCAAGCTAGCGGCAAGTGCCAACTGCTCAGCGGTGTTCTCTCTTTGGTCTTTGCGCGACTCCAAAGCTTTTGATAGGGGTTGGCAGGAGCTATCGCTATATAAGACGAGCGCTTCCTTGTCTGTGTACACCACATGAGCAATGCTCTTTTGAAACTGTGTGCAAAAAAACGGTTAAAAATTAGAATGCAAACGTTAAGTGGATAACAGAAACCTTTAATTTTTTGCACTTGGACACATCGGGCGTGTCCACATCCCAAAGACGCAGCGAATGGTTGCCGAATACTCCCACGTATTTTCGACTGTTTGGATCGTATATCACCTTCGTGGACAGCTTTTCTGGCATGGACCAGCTGTACAGCTGCTTATGTGTGCTTATCTACGGTGAATATGTATGTTAAAAGCTTATATATTAAATTATTGATCACATTGAATCTTACATTTAAAATAACAACAACATTGCGAGCCAGAGTGGTAATAACGTTGCCATTCTCTTTGTCCGCTGCCATGCCCAGGAACTCTTTGGGATCCGGTATGGGAAAAAGATTGTAATATGATAAAAATTTGGACATTTTATCTGAATTTGTTAAATAAAAGCCGAATCAAAACAACACGTGCGGTCAAATAGTGGTTGGATACTATCGAAGCGCCTCTTTGCCGCCACCATCGATATTTCTGGAACAATATCGATAGTCTTATAATGATAAGTTCATTGGCAACAAGACAATAGTTAAGACAAAAGCAATGTAAGCAGCTAATTATAATTGAAAAGGTATTGTATTATTGATCAAGTTGCATTTATATTGTATACCGTTGATAAATACAAACGCCCGACAAATTTTCTTAAAATACTGCACTTGTGAAAATACTAAACAGCTGTTCGGGCTGCGTATTTGTTGCAAAACTGTTTGCATTTGCAGACGTGCGGTCACATTGCTAACTTACTTCAACGTGTTAGAATGGGTGGAAAAACGAAACAAACGCCTCGAACCAAAAACAATGCAAAGGTGAGCAATAAAGCCACGCTAGACCGCATGATGACTAATTGACTTTTGTTGAAATGCCTTTAGCCGTCGAGCAGCAGCCGTTCCGCGGAACTGCTGGGCACCACAACGCCGATATTCGTTGGCTTCTCGGCCCAAGCCGATGGCAATTTGGTGCCCTTTGCTCCGGGCTTCGCCAGCGCCGAACAAATGCCCGAAACATTCGATGCGAACATTAGTCCACAGACACAAATAATACTGCGCAAATTGTCAAAAAAGGATCCCATGACCAAGAAGAAGGCGCTACAAGAGCTGCACGACCTGATAACAGAATCCGAGTTGGATGCACTCAAAAACATTTTGCCGCTGTGGCCAAAATTCTATCACAATCTGGCCAATGACGTTGAGCACGCGGTGCGCGAACAGACACAGGTGGTCCAGCAGTTGCTCGTCTGCAAGTGCAAACGCGCAATGGCGCCGTATCTGAAGCAACTAGTGCCCGTCTGGCTCGCCAGTCGCTATGACAGCTATGCGCCCGCGGCGAGCATTGCCAGCAATTCGTTTCGGGAGACATTTGCACGGACTTGCGAGGTGTGCGTCCATTGTCAGAATGAGATAATTGAGTACTGCACACGCAATTTGACCATTCACACGCCGGCGACGCTCTCAATAGGCAAAAGTCTAAAGCCGGAGGAAATGGAGCAAAAGTATCAGCGCGTTGTCATCGGAAGCTTGAAGGTCTTGTCCTTCTTCATGGAGCAAACGGCGCTGGTAGAAGAGCAGGATCAGCTGAAGCAGGGTATTACCGCGCTTTTGGCGCATCAAAAGTTTTGGACCTTTGCCAAGCACAAGCTGCCTGCCATAAAGTAAGAACTAAAAACAACTGGAAAACGTTTAAATTACTGTTATTTTGTTTTGCAGAGCCGCCTGGTTTGACTGCATGTATCATCTGCTGCAGTGCGCCAAGCTGCTTGAGGTGCTGGCACCACAAAAATCACAGCTTATCACCACCAGTTTTCAATTCATCGACGATGCCGATCCATTGGTGGCACCTCACGTTTGGGGCTGTGTCCTGCTGCTGCAAAGCAATTACGAAGACTGGTACGACAAATCAAGTTATTTCACCTCATCATCTTTATCTGTTGTATTTTTTTTAGGTATGCTCCGCTTAATATTCGCAAGGCGCTGCTGCCGAAGCTCTCGTCGCTGTTGCGCAATGCCTTCAATCGCAATGCTCAGGCAATTTGTCCAAATTTGCTGCCGTTTCTGTCGAAAATTACGCCTGCCAGTTTGCATGACCTGGACATTTATGAGTTCTATCAGCGCTTTTTCGATGACCTTAAAACTGCAGTCGTGGGACCACATGATCCGGTCCTGTCCAAATCGGACACCTCGATCATGCACAATGCATACTTCGAATGCTTGCGCTTTATGCTGCAACAAGTCAACAATAACACACAGCGCACTGTTCCCATGGAGGAGTTCGCCTTTGGGCTGCTGGAACATCAGCTGCTGGAGCCCATTGGCGAGTTGTTGCACAGCGAGAGCAGCCACGTCAAGTACTTCTTTCAACATACTTCAGCGTTGGTTGCGTTTTGGGATCGCCAGTGCAATAATGATGCCGATAAAACCTCTTGCACCTTGTATGTGAAGTTACTGAACACGTTCTGGACGCGCATCTTTGAGCTGGTCACAAAAGATCTCGCAGTGGAAGATGTCAACGAGCAGCTGTTGTCTCATGTACTGCTGCTGGTGCAGGATCTGCATGTGGCCAATCCCAGCTTGGAAACGCAGAGTGTTAAGTTCGTGGAGGTAGACGAGAAAAACGAGCCGCCCGAGGTGACCTCACAGCAATCAACACCCACGAAAAAGGTTCATGATGCTGCCACCTTCATCCAAAAGGAGCTCAAGCAACTGGTCGTGAAACTGGTGCGCATTTGCCTGGACAAGGCGAGCAGCAGCAGCAACTCTGCTCGCTTCGTGAGCCAGGTGCGCACGCTGACTAAAATGTTCACCGATGTTGAATTCTACAAGAGTCTGACTGACCGAGGCGAACTCAGTGCCACGCTGGATAAGTTTGTGGCACTGCTCGATAAGCTGAGAGATGACGCCTGCGAGTCGGTGGTGGATATTCTTTTTGAGATTCTCTCTCTGCTGGAGCCAGCGCAACGTTTTGAATATATTGCTGAAACACTGTTAAAGGTAAGATTAGTCGTAATCTAAGTTAAAGCGAAATTTATTTAAATATGGAAAAGTATGTGGGTGCCATTTGAAATTTGTTCTTACTGTATGTGTCAGAGTTTTAAAAGAAATTTAAATTTGCATTTCTTGAATGTATGAGAATAGCATTGTTTGCTCTCCTTTTCTTTGACTCTATTACTTTCTTTCACTATGTCTGATTGTCTTTCCCTTTTACTCTCTCACTCGTTCTCATGCAAGTAATTCAATCAAGTAATGGTTGAATATGTTCATATTGGTTTATTGACTATGCACTTGATTTTTGCAGTGTGATTTGGTAAAAAGTCTAATTATTCTCATTTATTTTTAGATACAACAGCACCGCGTACAGAATCTGTTGTTGCATCGGCTGCTCTCGTATCCGTTGTGCACCGAGCCGGCCGTGCGTAAAATGCTCTCCAGCCCAGAGACTTGTGCCGTAATTGCGCGCATTGCCGATGAGGTTGTGGTGGACAACAATCGGGATAAGTTGAACTTGTTGCATAAATGCTTCTTTCAAACGGACACGGGTGATATTCTAATAAGTGCGGCGACCGTCGACAAAATACTGCTGGCCATGTGTGCACCATTGGAGCAGCCAGCTGCCAGCGAGATGATTGAAGTGTGCGGCAGTTTTATTGCACAGATTATGCCAGTTATATGCAGCAAGGCGAACTCCTCGCTGCCGGTGCGTCAGCAGGTCTTCTTGAGGTTGTACAAATTTAGCTTGGAGCAAAGACCGAGCGATTATCTATCGGAGGATACGCTGTGGGAAATAACCACCTGCTGGCAGGATGCGCTCTCAAGCAAGGATATAGAAATCACTGATGAGTTGCTGCCATGTTGTGCACGCATTGTGGAGGAACTAGCTGAGAATGTCGAGTTGAACGCTACTACCTTGGACGGCATGGCCGAGGCAATGGCCAAATTTGTCATCTGCTCCACGGAGAACATTGAGGATGAGGTGCAACGTTCATCGCGCATAGACGAGACCATTGTACAGTTGCTAAGCTCTGAAGTTAAGACACCAGAGAAAGTGTTGCAATTCGAGCGGCATTCTGTGTACCTGGAGACAATGTACACTTCAATTACCGCTGGCGCAGCCTTCGAGAGCGCCATCTTGGAAGACCTAAGCATCGTATCGCTGTTGCGACGGGCAGCATTGAATTTTGCCACAATCTGCAAGTTGGTTTGCCGTGTTGACAATCCGCAGTTGACGCAGCAGTCCAGCGAAGGCGAGGATGAGCTTACCGAAGACTACTGTGATCCCAATGCGAATCTGCTAAAGCAGTGGAGCGAATCGCTGATTTCCGAGCTGCTGCAGTGCATGCGGGTGTCGGCTGCTGCCGAGTCCTGGCTGGAGGTCACCACCCAGGACAGTGCCTGCGAAGAGCTGGTGCTCTGCCTATCCGAACAGGTGCGCAGCTTCATGGGTAACAGCAGCGAATTGGTGGACATTGTTAAGCAGCGGTTGGAGCAGGCAGCGTTGCAGCATAGCAGCGTCATAAACTGTCGCATGCTGTGCTATCTGATTCACTGTTCCCAATACGCCGCATTTGAGGAAAGCGCCACGATTCTGTTGCATGAGGATCTTGCAGAGAAGCTTGTAGCGCAGGGCGCGCTCAAGGCTTATGCGATGACACTGCAGGTGAGTAAAATAAATAAACATTGAATCAACTTATTACTAAGGCTTTTAACTTTTCGCACTTAGCACTTGCTACCGAAATTGTCCCAAAGGGCGCTCAGTTTGAATAGCCCCATAATGCGCACGGAACCACCAGAAATTTGGGTGAAAGCAGCTGTGTTCCGCTGTTTACTACTTAATAACTTTCAATCGGATCTAAATGAGCAAACGGATCGCAACATTATTGTTTCAGCATTGCAGTTCTTGACCTACATTGGTGACCAGCAGAACACGCAAAAGGACCTGCTGCATTATAATGTGTAGGTGGATCGACTATATCTATTATATTTGATTGCTAAGATTTGTCTATTTCTCAGCGAGCTACTGAAGCAACCATATGAGGCAGTGATAAACACTGTGGAGATTATTCAACTGCTCAATGAGATCTTGCAACGTTTTCCATATGAGCTGAGCATTAAAAACTGGGATACGGTACGCATTGGCCTAAGCTCCTGGGTGCTGACCGTTTCAAAATCTATTAGGAATTACAATGATCCAAAGGTGCGTTTTTCGATTTTAATTGATATCTTCACTACTAAATTAACAACTTTATTTATTCACAGACATCCTTTTTCGTTGTGGCTGTATTTCAACTGTTTGCTACGCTTATGACTTTTATGCGCTCGGAGAAGCAAAAGAGTTCACGGGAACTACTCAAGAATGTAATCGATGAGTGGGAGAGCCTGTTTGCCAGGGACGTTAATGTGGTGCTCTTCAAATCGTATTATGTGCTGACGCATGAAGCAGCGGAACAGCCAGAATTTCGTATATGCCACGAGGCGATACTGGAGCGTATGATGCCCACATTGGAACTGCTGGACTATAGTTTTATTTACGGGGTATCTAATCAATTAATAAGTAGTTTTTACGATAATTCTAATCCGCTTACTCCCTAACTTAGTTCAGCAAACTGCCCAACTCAAAGCTATCCTTGGATGAACTGTGCAATTTTCTGCTTAGACAACTGCACAGCGCACAGCACAGCGTGCGTTTGAATGCGGTGCATGCGCTGCGTCAGTTGACGCCACAGTTTGTGGCCGACGACATTGAGCTGAATGATAAGAATAGCGATAATATTGATGTTGGATCTTCGACGATCGCCAAGTGGCATTTTCTCAATCGATTCGAGGATTATTTAAACCGGTATGATGGACTCATACGCAAATATTTGGATGAATTCAGTTTTAAGCTCACTGAACTGGAAGATCTCGAGCCAATTGATAGGCACGATGCATATAGCTATTTGCTGATATGGGACTGCATTATAAATTCGTGCGCAAAGTCGCCAGTTGCGCTGCGCTCCGTCTACACGAGCTGGCTAAATGAGAATCATTACGAGGAGGTAAGAACTTGTCTGGAACTACAATTTTAATTTTGATTTCAACTTAAAACACTTGAAATTTGTATATATACTTGACAGAACTTTCTACATTTTCTCTTTCGTGCCATGCCGGTGGACATTTTGAAGAATCATAGCGCCAAGGTGCATAGTAACGGTGTTTACAAGGAGCTTAGCTGGTCTCAACTCAAAGGTGAGTTGCTCTTCGTTATGCAGCATTTATTTGATCAGCGTCTCCTCCGAGGGCAGATTCTCACCCAGCACATCTTGCAAATAATCCTCGCCATAGTCCTCATAATCAGTCATACCATAATCAAAATCAGCCATCCCTTCTTCGTCCTGTTCCTCAGTTAAAGAAATGTAATCCGAAATCGGCACAAATGTTTCATCGTTATCCGCGTGCATCGAACGTGCCACGGGCACTTGTTGTGGTGCCATGTAAATGTTCAAGTTCGATATGAACTTGTTTATCCAAACGGTCAAATTGTTGGCCAAAATGCGTTGATACTCACGCAAATTACTTGTGGTATAGAATTCTTGTTCTGTGATAGAAAATTTAGATGTTACGAGATTAGTAAAATCTATTTTACTAGTAGAATGAAAAAATAATAGATTTGCCAAATTAGAGAAAATAAGTTGCTAAGAATCTTGAACTGAATTGATAGCATCGACTCACCAGTAAATTCCTTGATGCGCCCCAATATCACAGCAGAAAGGGGCGATTGCTCATCAATGATGAACTGATCGTTTAGCAGGAAGTCCTTCATCTCCTCAAAGAGGACACAAACAATTTTCATCATCTGCTTGCGCTGACGCTCAATAATTAGCTTCTTTAGTCCCTGGCAGCGTTTTTTATGCTGCTGCCTTTGAGCGCGACGTTGTCGCATTTCCTCCTCCAAATACTCCATTGCCTTTTCCATGGACATCGCTTCGACGGGCGGCTTCGGTTTCAATTGATTTTGCAGTGCCGTTATATGTCGTTGCGATAGGATGTGCTTGAAGTACTTGAATGTATCCTGGCAACGCATTGGATGCGGATCAGCCAGGCGTTCCATGCGTGCCGTGCAGATTGGCACATAGATCTTCTTGGTGATATAGCGCGGCTGCCTGAGTCGCTGGGGCGAAAGAAAGTTCTTTTTGGGCGTGGCCAGAAAGCAGGTGTGCTCCTCTCGCTTTAGCATGTCGCGATCGATGATGATCTGGCCGGTGTGCTGGCAGGGCACATAGCACGGATGATATCGCGGACAGACACAAATGAATTTGTACAAATGCTGCGGTTTGGGTATATCTGATTTGACCAATCGCTTAATGCTCTTGGCACGATCCGGCCGCAACTGAACCATGGCCAGGCGCGCGTTCAACTCATCCGCCACCGTGATGCCCTCTTCTGGTTTGGGCGCCGGCTTCTTTGGTGGCAGATCGCTGGGCAACTTGGTAAAGTTGATTGTCTCAGCGACGTTCTTCTCACTTGCCAGCTTTAATTCGCGCGCTGGCATTTCGCTAGCCATTTCATAGAAGTTCAACGGTTTTTTGGCCATTATTGATATAAAATTGAAAAATTATTTATCGAAACGAACAACAGAACAAAAATATCACAAACGAAATGTACTGAAAACTTGTTTATAAATGAATGTGTGAATGTGTTTAGTGTGTAATGTTTTGGGTTGTGTTTGATTTCTGATTTTGATTGTAACAGCCTGCTCACTTCGCACATCGTTTGTTGAAACTGATTTGTCATTTATTCAAACAGATCCTCAACTGCCACTGCAGCGATATGCCTGCCATCTGTATACGGAGGTGCTTCGCAAGCTGCCGGCCGTGGTGCGCAAATGGTGGAACACCAGCCAGTCCAGGCAGAAGAACTTTGTGGACAACCTCACTACCAACTACGTCAGCGCACTCATCTGCAGCGAGGAACTGAAGGCGATCGCCAATCGCAAGGAGAAGCATGAGAATATGCAGGTGAGTTCTCGTTCTATTCTTGGGGGTGGTTTTTTCTTTTTCGTTGGGAGTCTTCCTCACCGTCTCTAGACGGCCTCCTCGATGCACATGCGCAACACAAATACCACCAAAATGCAAATCAGTAGCACCACAATTACAACAGCCCGAAAGATCTCAAGCGGTACCATACTGCGGCGGAAACTCGGTCAACTTTCGATTAAGACACACATATAAATGCAAGGCTTACTTTCTACGAAAATGAAAACTTCACTGTTTCGAAAGAGACAAAAGATATACGTTGGGATACATTTTGCACCGAGCTCTTTGCTCATGCTTGTAATTTCACAAAAAAAAAGATATTGGCTACATGGAATATTAAAAGATTGGTTCCAGCAACTGAAAAGTACGATAAGCAATATTAATAAACTCTAAAAAAATTTATTTTTTATATTTACACATTCCAAATAAATTTGTTTTTTTCTCATAAAAAGGATATATTGAATCACAATTGTTTAACGCGAATATATTCATTATAGTTATAATTCAAAAGTAAAACCGAGGGGGGTCACATTTTTTAAAGTATAAAGTGTTCTTGATCAATATTAACAAGCTTCGATTTTCAATTCCAGGTGACAGTGCACACATCCACTCGTGAGGTCCTGGCCGTCTATGCTATCGATGAGGCACGCATGGAATTGGTCATTACGCTGGCGCCAAATTATCCGCTTGGCGCTGTTAAAGTCGAGTGCGGCAAGCAAATTGGCGGACGCGCCAGCTCCCGAAATGTAGGCATGCAGCTGACCATATTTTTGACACATCAGGTGAGTGTTGTCTTATATGCCCATATGCCCAAGATATGTGCTCAATTTTGTATTCGTTTGTAGAACGGCACCATTTACGATGGTCTGACATTGTGGAAAAACAATCTGGATAAGAAATTCGAAGGTGTCGAAGAATGTTATGTTTGCTACACAGTGATTCATCAGGATACCTGCCAGCTGCCCAAGTTGACGTGCAAGACCTGCAAAAAGAAATTCCACGGACCCTGCTTGGTGAGATTAACAAAAATTCATAATATAAAACCTTTACTAATAAAAATGTTTGTTGTTTTTTCTGTGCAGTACAAATGGTTCACCACCAGCAGCAAATCCACCTGTCCCATTTGCCGCAACGTTTTTTAAGGGATCTGCTTTATTGATACAATTTGGCGACACGTATTAATCATGGCACAACAAAACCATTGTCCTTAGTCAATAGTTTTCTTTTTTTGGCCCTATTTGTAAATCAGTACATAATAACAATAAATTCGCAATAGGTTATACGAATATTATTATTTATATAGAAATGCAATACCAAATTGATCCTGAAGCCTCAGCATAACAAGCTTCATATAAAAATTCCGCACTGTTCCAGTAATTATATTGTTTAATAATTGTTTAATAACTAAGCATTAAAAACTGAATCAGTCACGAATCAGGAAACAGAATAAATTAGTAGGCTAGTATGTCTACAATTTTCAGGCTGTCGTTGCTACATAACATAACTTCTCATAATATACTCGACTCTTCACAAGGTAATAGATAGAACAAACAGCACATTTTTAAAAAATAAATATTTTGTGAATCAAGAATAATAATGGCAAAGCAAATGAAGATTATCGGCAGTTGCCCATTTTGCCAGCGAGAAGTTAGCAGCGATATGCGTCCCATAAATGCATTGAATTTGGAGCACATCAAAGTTTTAGCAAGCAAGTTAAAGCTAGATGAGACAACGAAATCTGATGAAACCGTAGCGAGTATATGTACGGTGGAGCAAGTGGCTTCAAACTCTACAGTTGAAGTGCGAAAGGAGAGACCAAATCCGATCTCCGTTCTAACTGAAGCTATGTTGGATATGGTCAAGGAGCAATTCGAGAGCGTTCCCGACCCTGAGGTAAGTTGGGGAGTCCCACCAATACGATGCCACCGATAAGTTCGTGTCCAATTGCCGCCTATATTTTCCAAAGAATGTAATAACTGAGGACAACGCTGAGCTAATTATGGCTATGCTGACAGAGGAGCAGCACATATACAACAAATACCTGACTAAGAAAAAAGCGCAAGCAAAGCGCCGCAAATAAAAAGCGTTCCGGCAAGCATTCCAAAAACCCTTGGACAAAATTTTAAGTTAATCCAAAACAAGCGCTGGTGTCAAAATGCGCGCTCAAGTTGAGGCAACTTTTACTACTTTTATACCGTTTCACGAGGCATTCGAACGCAATGCAAATTAGTTTTAATAAATTCCAAAGAAGTGTAAATTTCTGCAGGGGCTTTTAAGTAAAAACACATTTTTTTTGGTATCAATTTAAATTCTCTTGTATTATATACTTTATTAATGAGGTGAGAAGTAGTTATTGTAAAAACAAATATTATATAAAAAATAATCGATTAAAAAAATAACTGTTCTATGTGAATTTTACTAAAATATTCGTATCTATTTTGTTTTTATATAAGTAACGGTCAAAAATTCCTTGCAGACGTAAAAAGCTGTTGCTTCTATAAAATTAAAATCGTAATTGTGTTGTATATTGATGGCGCCCAGCCACGTGCCACATATAGCAGCAATATGTGGTGCATGGAACCACCCCGAAGTTGACGCGTCTGCGCTGTGGTTGAGAGCCCGCTGAAGCCTGGGGTGGGGCGCGACGATGACGAACGCATCGGTTTTTGCAGTGCAGTTTGGTGGGGCTTGTTAACTGGGATTAGGCACGCCATCGCTCGATATATAGCGCCGGGCCATGCGTTAAGCCAAAATGACGTAAGCCATCTATGAATATGTCAACAGCTCAACCGAAACTTGGCCAGCGTGTACAAGTAACGGGCAAGAATCAGCTTTGCGGCCGTGTCGCGTTTGTGGGACGCACCAGTTTCGCTGGCGGTCAGTGGTTTGGCATTGTCCTGGACGAGCCGCGTGGCAGGAACAATGGCACCGTGCACGGCAGCACCTATTTCAAATGTGCGCCCAACTTTGGTCTCTTTGTGCGCGCCCAGCAATTGCAGCTGCCAGCTTTGAACCAGGCGGATCACCTTAAAGAACAGTGCGACAATCGCGACGAGGACAAAATGCAGCGGGATGTGGTCAAGGGAAAGCTGCTGACCAGCAGGCACAAAAGCAGGCAGCCGACCGACGACCAGGTGAGTCATGAACTTTGAACTTTGTTAATGTCAGAGTTGAAAGTGCGGCAAGAAGGAAAGATACAAAGATTACGAAATCGTAATCTCTTGCAGGATAATCAGCGGGAGGCGAGCACATCGGCTGGTCGATTGCCCAAGAAGCCACCAGAGAAGGCGACCTTTTCAATGACAACTTCCAAGACATGGGTGACGACTACCACACAACAACAACAACAACAACCACAACAACAACAACAACAACCAGAAGCACAGCCACAGACATTGGTCAGTGGAAATTAATCAATGAATCCTCCCATTGCAATAACAGTTTTTCTTTTTAAAACCAGAGCCCAGCTGAACCAGCGCAGAGTGCTCCGCCAGAGCAGCTGGAAACGGCGCCGCAAACGAAGGAAGCGACACAGGCTGCCGATGGCAGTCCGGAGACCAGGCCAGCCGGAGAGTTGCGACAGGCTGCTGCTGTTGCAGCCAAGTTGACGCCGCCAGCTTTAACGTGCAATCAGCGACGGTCGACATCCTACACACAGCTGCGGCCGACGCGCATCAGCCAGCCGAAGCCGACGACGGCACAGGCGCAGAGCTCCACGGCACAGCTGACATTGGCGATGCCGGTGCCGCTGGCATTGGCGCCGAAGCGCAGCAAGACGAGCATGAGTCCGACTGGCAGTGTGAAGCGTGCGGCGCCCGCTGCCTTTGTGGAGGCGGGCTTCTTGGAGATACTGCGTCCACAGTTTACGCCGGGTCCGGCGCTTCGGACGCCCAGCACTGTGGCGCCAGCTGTGGAGAACGCGGAGCTGCGGCAGGTTCGCGAGGAGCTGCAATTGCTGCGCGTGCAGAGGAGCGAGGATAAACTGAAGCTGCTGGAGCTGGAGCGCACCAAGATACACAACGAACAGCTGCTGGAGTTCAAGGCGCAGATAATGCAGCAGCAGGTGCTGCTCCAGCGGGAACTGCAACGCTGTCGCCACGAGCAGCGCGAGTCGCAGGAGATCGCCGCCAAATACAAAAGGGAGCTGGACGACGTTGCCGAGAGCGTCGAGCTGCTGACCCTGGACAAGGAAATGGCTGAGGAGCGTCTGGAGACGCTGCAAATGGAGCTGGAGACGGTGCAGGAGCGCAACGATGAGCTCAGCCTGGACCTGGAGATACTCCGCGCCGAACAGGAGGAGCAGAGCGATGACCAGCACCTGGAGAAGACTGAGAAGCAAACGACGAACACAACGACGCTGCAGACCACCGGCGAGTTCATGCGCCTGGAGCAGTACAATCAGCGATTGCGCGAGACGGTGGTCCGACTGCGAGATACCCTGGCGCACGAGAAGCAGCTGGCACAGCGCACACACAAGGAGCTGGAGACGAAGCACTCGGAAATCAACGAACTGAAGAGCATCAAGGAGCTGCAGAGTCGCCGCGTGGATCAGATGGAGATGCAGCTAATGGATCTCAAGGAGCAGGTGGATGCCTCGCTGGGCGCCGAATCTATGGTGACGCAGCTGGCCACACTCAAGCTGGAGCTGGAGGAGCGTGTGAAGCTGCTGGAGGATGAGGTCTCCGAACTGGAGGCACTCGAACAAATTCAGGAGCAGCTCATCGAAAGCAATCAAGAGCTGGAATCGGATCTGCGTGACGAAATTGACAAGCTAAGCGGTCAGGTGAAATCGCTGGAGAAGCAGAAGAACGCCGCCCTGGAGAGTCTCTACGATCGCGACGTGACCATACTGAAGTTCAGAGATCTGGTGCGCCAGCTGCAGGAGCAGCTGCAGCTTAAAACAGACGGCGGCAATCTCTCCATCGAGGACTTTAGCAGCGCCAATGAATCGCAGCAAGAGGAGACTTCCCAGCAGAGCCTTGCCGACTATCAGCACATCTTCAGCGTGAGCAAGGCCTACGGACGCGCCCTCGAACATCAGCTCAAGGCCGTCGAGCTGCGCCTGCAGCGCCAGCACTTGGACCATGTGCTGGCCTTTGTGCCGGAACAGTTTCTACTGCGGGGCGGCGAACACGACGTGGTGCTGGTCATGCTGCTCCTGGAACGCATTAACGAGAAACTCGAAATCGTTTGCCAGGCAATCAACGAGAAATTTCCAAATGCCTGCGAGTTCGGTGAGTCAAAGATTATCTCGTTGTAAGCAAGTTATATCTGTCCAAAATTGTATATCGAGTATATTGGGTTTATGAAATATCCGTACGATCAGAGGGACGGACGGAACAAGAGATTTTTTCGTTGTAACAAAGATATATCTGTACAAAATTGTAGATTGACCATTGACCATTTGAACGTAATATTTTTCGTGTCAACTATTTCCACAGAGGGCGTGGCAATTCCATTTAATCGATATATGTCTTTTAGTTTTTAGGGCTATATACATACAACTTTTTCAGGCAGATTACTGATGACCTCCTCTAAAGAGCGCACACAATGTTTTTTGGATGCACCCACGGCGGCAATGACAAATTGATGTATACTATATACATATATATAATTTTGGGCATGGATAAGCGTGAAAATGCGTAGTTTAGTTTAGTTCAAGAGTCATCAAATTTTGCAAATAGTTTTCTGAGTTCCATCTCTAAAAATCTTAAATTTTAGATATTTTGAAAACAAAAAACAGCAATCAAGACAGTTTAAAGTTTTTTTTAAACTGTGAACGAGTATTGCGCATTCGGTTACACCGGATTGCACTGTTCTTACTTATTTTTAAAGCAAAAATTATACGTTTCTTTATTATTATTATTATTATTATTATTATTATTATTATTACTATTACTATTATTATGATTATTATTATTATTATAACTATTATTATTATTATTATAACTATTATTATTATTATTATAACTATTATTATTATTATTATAATTACTAATATAATAATTATTATTTTCTTTATTATGTTGATGTTGACAGGTCGCGATGCCATCTTTGAGGGCTATTCCGTGCAGCGTTACATCTTCCGGGCGCAGTGCATCTATCTGCTGAAGAGCCTTCAGCTGGTGCTGCAGCAGTTCCGATTTGGGCTCAATCACTGCGATTACGAGCTGTGCACACATGCGGCCATCTATCGCATGGATCTGGAGGCGCAGGAGCTGCAGCTGGATGAGTTTGTGCGGCTGCTGAAGACCGGCCAGCTGGACGAGCACACCAATTGTGAGCCGATTCGCCGTGTGCTGCACTACATCAATGGACTGCACCAGAATCTGATGCCGCCGCAGACGCTGGTGGATCTGCTGGACGAACAGCAGCTGTACGGGGCACTGATTGAGGTCTATGAGGCGGGCATGGATGCGGTGAATGCCAATGCCGGCATGCTGCACACCATCATACAGCTGGGGGATGAGCAGACCGCCTCGTTCCACTGCATGCAGCTGCTCATGGAGCAGAGCTGTGCGCTCAAACAGAAGCTGAAGAAGCTGCAGCGCAAGCTGACCGGCAACAAGACGGCCGCTGCCTGGACGGGCATGCAGGGTGCTCGCTATCAGCGCATCCTCGAGGCCAACGAGGCGCTGGGCGCACTGATCAGCATGCTGGGCGTGTCGGCGCGCGAGGCCAGCAAGGAGTCCAACGGCGGCATTGCCCACGAGAAGCTCTGGCGACTCCTAGTCCTCAACTACAACAAGTTTGCGCCCGCTCAGGAGGCGGAACAGCGGGAATTGGATGCGTATTGTCAGCGGTGTATGCAGCTGCTTGAGGAGCAGCTGGAGGAGCTATGCACGCTGCTGGAGCCCGGCGATGTGAACACGGAGTATGTGCGTCATCCCACAAGCAATACGCTGCAGCAGCGCGCCGCGCAAATCAAGCGCCACTACGAGGATGTGAAGAGCTTGGAGCGGTCGGTGGCCGAGCGGGAGAAGGAAATCAAAGCGCTCAAATATGCTGCCAAGGTGAAGCAACAGGATTACTCGGAGCTGCAGGTGCGCAAAGAGATGGCCGAGAAACAGGTGCACAGATTCAGCAACGACTATTGCCAAACGCTCACCCAAATGGCCGAGGGCATGGAGCAGCTGGAGCAGGCCATGCTCTCCAAGGAGGCGGCCATGCAGCACGCCCTCAACATACTGACCGAGAAGCTGACCGCTCTGGAGCTGGCCCAGCAGCAGTGGCAACAGCAGCAGCAGGCGGACAGCGCCTGCGTGAGCAGCTCGACGCGCAGCTGCAATCGGGAACTGAACCTGATGCATCAGGCGCTGCGTCAGGAGCGCAAACTGCGCGTCCAACTGCAGGACAATGAGCTCTGCAAGAGCTTCGCCGCCCTCGAGCCGCTGCATGTGCCCCAGCTGGCTCCGAGCAGTGAGCTGGCCACACTGGAAGCTCAATTGCGCTCCCTGAAGAACCAGTGGCTGCTCGCCCATCTGGAGCTGGGTCCCAGCGGTCAACAGCGCCGCTCGCACATCCAGCTGCAGGGCAGCCGCCTGTTGCGACATATCTTCCAAGCATATTGCACAGTG
Source organism: Drosophila paramelanica (assembly GCA_035043915.1). Taxonomy (NCBI): domain Eukaryota; kingdom Metazoa; phylum Arthropoda; class Insecta; order Diptera; family Drosophilidae; genus Drosophila; species Drosophila paramelanica. The sequence goes on from JAWNMO010000393.1 coordinate 176,681, forward strand.
AATCCGCATCGTGCGGCGCCAACCGATTTTGGCTTCTTCATAACCGACGATCTGCGGCGCGCACTTTAGGCCAAGTTAATAAGTATTAGACTCAAATGTATTTCGGCTCGAACAAATGTTTATGTGATTTGCTGCTTAACCAATTACCTATTATTATAAAGTTCATTTCGTTTGTTAATCGAAAATTAATTAAATTTGCAAAACATAGCGAAAATATTTAAAAATCATTCTCGTATATAACTCTTTGTTCCCATACATCTGATTCAACTTATGATACCTATTTGATGGAGTTTTGCATAATAATTTGAGTGCTTCTCGAGAAAAGTTACATATATATTTACTTGCGAAATCCGCCTTACGGGATGTTTAGCTATGTAGAGCTTCGGGACTCAAACTTCCATATTGCAAACTTGGCCAAAACTGAACGCAACATTTACGGTGATTCCGAGGGCGTTTTTCGTCAAAAAACATGTTAAAATCAACAAAAATTTTAACTTGTAAAGCTCTCGGATCCATATATCCCATATTTCAAAATCCCATTACTAGGCCAAAACTGAACCAAATTTCTTGTTTGATGGCATTTTGTTCATGATTTTTCCTTTAGATTAATTCTGTATTTAAAATATCTGCAGTTTTGAAAAAAAACTTTTTTTTTTTTTAAAAAGCTGTAAGCCTTACTCATTAAAAAAAATTTTTTTTTTTAAATTTAGAATTGCGAACTTATATTTTTAATCGATTGTGGGTGCCAAAATTAGTATAAAAAACAACATTTAAGGTGATTCTGAGGGTGTTAAATTTTTCGTCAAAACTCATGCCAAAACCGACAAACATTTTGACATGTAAAGGTCTCCCCATATTTCAAACTCCCATAACTTTGTCAAAACTAAACCGATATCCAAGTTTAATGACATTTTGATCATGATTTTTTCAATTAGATCGCTTCTACATTCAATTTATTTATTTATGCATTTTTAAAAATAATTATTTTTTTTATTTTTTTTAAAAATCATGTCCCTTTTATTAATTTTTGAAAAAAAATTGTCAAAAATTTTAAATTGCAAATTTATTTTATTTTTTATCGATTGCTGGTGTAAAATTTTTCGTTAAAAATCATGCAAAAATCAAGAAAAATGTTGACTTATAAAACTCTTTTGATTCATATGTCCTTACTAAACCGATTTTCGAGTTTGATACAATTTTGGTCATGATCGATTCAGTAGATTTTATTACAGATTGATTGATCTACAAGCCTTAGAGTTTTTGAACCATATGATATTAAAATAAAAATGATCTGTTATTATTGTCATTAGAAAATTATATAAAATAACAAACATTTTCTAATAATTAAAAAATTTATAGGGTTCCAAAACGCATTTAAAGTAAAACCAAAAGTTAAGGACATAAAAATTCAAAATGAGTGCAGAATAATTATATTAATATAAAGTGTATAATTTTCCCTGCTCGTTGGAATCAACAGCGTTAAGAAATAATCAGAAAGTCGAGTGAACTCGTTCTTAAATGTTGTTTATTCAATTTACAATTTACACAATATGTACACGTATAAACATATGTATGTGTGTGTGTGTGTGTGTGTGTGAGTGTGTGTGTGCACATCTATGGAAACGCGCAGTTGTATGAGAAAGAGAGCAGCGCAAGCAGTTCAATTGGAAACGCTTATCACATGAGCAAAAAAGAGATAGATAGATAGATATAATGAGTAACGATAACGGATATGTGCTGGGGCAAGATGGTGGCTCTCAGTTTCTTTATCTTGTTGCAGTTGCTGTTGTTGTTGTTGTTGTTGTTGTTGTGGGATTTACATAAATACGTTTAATGTTTAATGAGAAAAAAATTGAATCGTAGGCTATTTACAGTTGCTGGCAAACAAAACAAATCGCTGATCCGTTTCAGGCGCTGCATTTGTAATAGACATTCGCATCAATTGGAGAATCGATAATGGTTAATCGATCTTACCTCACGATTTGACAGCCGTCTGACGCTTCGCCACAGTTTTGCCCTGGTCGCGACTGTTGATGACCTCGGCGTGGAAGCCCGTCTCCCAATCGGCATAGTATTTGACCGTGCGCACATTGCCATCGGGCTCGACCAGCGAGTACTCGCCCTTGACCACGTCCCCGTCGCGTTCCTCGCGCTGATGCTTGTTGTCGCCAGTGTGTGGATCATTCACCGCGTACTCAAATGCGTAGCGCGGATGAGCATCCTGTGAACCAAACCCAAGCAATGTAACATTACATCGGAAATACCAAAAAAAACCATCAACTTACAAAATGCTCGAGATGCTTCTCCGGCAATACCTTCAGCAGGGCGTGCTGTGCCACCGGGGCGGACTTCAAGTAGGCGGCCGGCGACAGCGGAGCATGTGCGCTCAGTGCCGACACGCTCGGCGCATAGCGATTGAAGCCGGCTCCGAAGGGTCCGATGCCAAGGCCCTGGCTATAGTCAGCGAGTGGAGCGCCCAGCGGACCCAATCCCCCAGCAGCGTGCGACAACGCGCCATGGTAGCTGAGCGCTGGCGAGACGGCGGCATTACCCAACGAAATGGCACCGTAGTATGCGGCATTGTGGCCACCGGCCGAGCCCAAGGCTAACTTACCTACAAAATGGCGATTGAGAGAATGGATAATTGAAAGTCTCGGATTTTTAACTGATCAAACATTTCGATTGCGAGTTTTATCATATTCCAAAATTTATCCTAACCCGTGAAAAGAGTTTATTGGGTTTGTGCAATGTCTGACTTGCTGTCCGTCCGTTCGAATGTCCGCGCGAGACTTAAAATTTTAAATTTATACTTGAATTAAAATTTGAATTTATTACCAGCATCAGATAAAGGCAAATCAATCAAATCTATTTAATTCCGTCAAAATATTACTGAAGAAATTTTTTAAAATTTTTCTCGATTTTATCTGAAGTTACATACAATTTTTAGAGACATTACTGAAGACTTTCTCCAAAGATCGCTAAATGTGTTTGGGTACGCCCATTGGGTGCGTGGTAAATTGATAATAATCTCATATCCATATATCCATATCTCTAAATTTTTCAAATTAGAGTTACCAAATATAGCAGAAAGTTTTCTGACGGTTTTTTTTTTTATAGCTCCCACCTCACAATTCCCAAACTTGGATACTTTACTAAAGTAACAAAAATTATTAAGAACCATTTTTGATTAATTAAAGCTGTGAATGAGTATTGCTTCGTCGGTTACACCCGACTGCAACGTGCTTCCTTTAGTAAAATGTTTTTTATGTCGTTGGCAATAAATCTTTTCACTTGATCGGAAGTTCGTAGGGAAATAATTGCAATCCAGTTCAATTAACTTACCCGAATTGATTCCATAGGCCGTGCTGCTGGCGTAGGCGTGCCCCAAGGCCGGTGCCGTTGTCAGCTTGGTCAGCGGTGCCGTTAGCAATGCAGCACCTGCCGGCTTGGACACGTATTGTGTGGAGAGAGCGCCGTGTCCAGAGGAGCCATAGCCCTGGCCCAAGCCCAAGCCCAAGCCGAGGCCCAAGCCCAAGCCCAAGCCCGACTTAGACGTGGAATAACTCTGGCCATAGCTGGCAATCGCTGGCGCAGCGCCCAAAGAAGCTATCGCCGGCTTGGCCACATACTGATGCGAGATGGCCTGTCCCGTGCTTGCGTATCCCGAGCCGATTGCTGGAGCTGTGGCGATGTGGGTGACGGCTGGAGCGCCATAAGAAGCCACCTTGGCGATGGCGGGCACAGCTGCGATGCTGGCACCTACTGGCCTCGACACGTACTGATGGGAGACAGCACCATGACCGGATCCGCCATAGCTGCTGGCCACTTTGGTGACAACAGGAGCAGCTGCATAGCTGGCAATGGCCGGCGCAGCGGGCAGGTATGTCTTGGAGAGCGTGGCTCCATAGCTAGCCACAGCCGGAGCAGCATAGCTGGCAATCTTTGCAACAGCGGGAGCAGCAGCAATTGTCGCCACCGCGGGTTTGGACACGTACTGATGGGAGATGGCGCCATGGCCAGAGCTGCCATAGCTGGTGGCCACTTTTGTGAGGGCGGGCGCGGCGGAGTAGGTGGATATGCCGGGAGCGGACAAGGTGGCAATCTTTGAGATCGCTGGACCCGTTGTCAAGGTGCCCACGGCTGGCTTGGACACGTACTGATGGGAAACGGCGCCACCATAGCTCGTGGATACCTTGGTGATGGCCGGAGCAGCGGAATAAGTGCTGATGGCAGGAGCTCCGTAGGTGGCAACCTTGGCTATTGCTGGGGCAGCGGCAATCGTGGCTACGGCGGGCTTTGAGACATATTGGTGGGAGATGGCGCCAGATCCGGAGGTGGCATAGCTGGTGGCCGGAGCAGCCGAGTAGGTGGCCACCTTGGCAATGGCAGGAGATGCGGCAGGATATGCGGCAACGATGGGCTTGGAGATGTACTGATGTGAGACGTCCGCAGCTTGGCTGTAGGTCGCCACCTTACCGATTGCCGGCGAGGTGGAATAGGTGCTGATGGCAGGAGCAGCATAGCTGGCAATCTTGGTGAGAGCCGGAGCAGCAGCAATTGTGGCCACCGCGGGCCTGGACACGTACTGATGGGAGACGGCGCCATGGCCAGAGGAGCCATAGCTAGTGGCCAATTTGGTGATGGTCGGAGCAGCTGAATAGGTGCTTATAGCGGGTGCTGCATAGCTGGCAATCTTTGAGATAGCCGGACCCGTTGATAATGTGGCTACAGCGGGTTTTGACACGTACTGATGAGAGACGGCACCGTGGCCGGAACTGCCATAGCTGGTGGCCAATTTGGTGATGGTCGGAGCAGCGGAGTAAGTGCTGATGGCGGGAGCGGCATAGCTGGCAATCTTTGAGATCGCTGGACCCGTCGAATAGGTGGCCACCTTGGCAATGGCCGGGGAGGCGACATACGCCGTGGCTGGCTTGGAAACGTACGAGCTGATGGCAGGTGCAGCATAGCTGGCAATCTTGGTGACGGCTGGACCAGTGGAGTAACCAGTCAGGGTGGGCGCAGCATAGCTGGCAATCTTTGCTACAGCGGGAGCAGCTGCATAGCTGGCCACCGCGGGCTTGGACACGTACTGATGGGAGATGGCGCCGTGGCCAGAGGAGCCATAGCTGGTGGCCACTTTAGTGATGGCGGGAGCAGCTGAATAGGTGCTAATGGCGGGAGCTGCATAGGTGGCAATCTTTGAGATTGCAGGACCCGTTGAATAGGTGGCCACCTTGGCAATCGCCGGAGCAGCAACAATCGAGGGCTTGGACACGTACTGGTGGGAGATGGCGCCATGTGCCGATCCGCCATAGCTGGTGGCTACTTTGGTGATGGCGGGCGCGGCGGAGTAGGTGGATATGGTGGGAGCCGCCAAGGTGGCAATCTTTGAGAGAGCCGGACCCGTTGAATAGGTGGCCACGGCTGGCTTGGACACGTACTGATGGGAAACGGCGCCGTGTCCAGTGCCGCCATAGCTCGTGGACACCTTAGCGATGGCCGGAGCAGCCGAATAGGTGGATATGGCAGGAGCCGCATAGGTGGCCACCTTGGCAATTGCCGGAGCAGCAGCAATTGTGGCTACGGCGGGCTTTGAGACATATTGGTGGGAGATGGCGCCAGATCCAGAGCTGACATAGCTGGCGGCCGGAGCAGCCGAATAGGTGGCCACCTTGGCAATGGCAGCAGCAGGAGCTGCGGGATAAGCAGCGACAATTGGCTTGGAGATATACTGATGCGAAACATCCGCAGCCTGGCTGTAGGTTGCCACCTTGGCGAGGGACGGCGCCGAGGAGTAGGTGGAGATGGAGGGCGCAGCGTAGCTGGCGATTTTGGTAACGGCTGGCGCCGAGGAGTAGGTGCTGATGGCGGGCGCAGCATAGCTCGAGATCTTGGTCAGGGCCGGAGCAGCTGCATAGCTGGCCACCGCGGGCTTGGACACGTACTGATGGGAGATGGCGCCGGAGCCACTTGCGCCAAAGCTGGTGCTCAATTTACCAATGGCCGGATAGGTGGATACAGCGGGAGCACTATAGGTGGCCACCTTGGCAGGCGACGAAATATATTGCGTGGCAATGGCGGGCGCCGCGGGCAAATAGGTCTTGGACAGCGCCGGGGCATAGCCGGCCGAGTAGCCCGTGCCGTGAGCAGAGAGTAGTGATGTGGTGGTAGCCAGCTTGAGGGCGGGAGCGGGTGCAGCATAGCTGGCCACCTTGGCAATGGCAGGTGCGCCATAGGCGATCGAGGGCGAGTAGGTGGCTATCTTGGCCAGACCTGGAGCAGCCTGGGCGTAGCTGTAGCCGGGTGAGCTATACGTTTCCACTTTGGAGTAGCCTGGCGTGGCCTTGGAGTACGTGTAGCCGGGTGAAGTGAAGGTCTCTACTTTGGTGGTCACCGGTGGCGCGTAATAGGCGGAACTGCCGGCGGAGGCGGAGGGCGAGGTGTAGGTGGCCACCTTGGCAACGCCCGGCGTGGACTGACTGTAGGTGTAGCCGGGCGATGAATAGGTGGACACTTTGGTCAATGCCGGCGATGGCGGCAAATAGCCATTGTCCAGCTTGGGCGCCGTCAGCACCGTCTTGGTTAGGGCCGGCGAAACCAGATTCTTCAGCTCAATGCCAGAGGGCACCACAGTCGCATATTTGGCAGCTGGCGACTTGTCCGCATAGGTGATGCCGGCGCCACCATATTCCGCCGATGGCGTAAACAGCGTCTTCTGCACGGGCGCAATGTACTTGTCGATCTGGGTGAGGCCACCCTGCGAGTAGCCCGACAGGCCCGCACTGGACTCATACGAAGCAGCCGCGCTCCCAACGGACGCCTGCAGCAGCTTTCCGTTCTCCGAGTAGCTGGAAATGGCCGGCGTCTGACTGTACTTGGTCACGCCCGGCGTTATCGAGAACTTGACTTCCGCTGGTGGCGCATACGCGTAGCCAGCGGCGCCTCCCGCATGCACGCAGGGCACAATCGCTGGCGCTGCGGGCGGTGAGGGCTCTGCCAGCACTGCGCCGAGCAGGAGCAGGCTCAGCAGTGGCATAAGTCGAAACTGTTGGCATGGCAAACGAATGAAATTAGTTGGAATTTGGTTAATCTGCATACAACTAAATATTCATTAAACTTCATCAAAACTTAATCCATGCTTAATCAATTTTTTTAAATAATTTCAAATATTATTTTTAAAGATCATTTTAACATGTGTACCAAAATTTCTTTCATCATCAAAATTGAATTTAAAATAAATTTTATTAAAAAAAATAAATACATTTAGTATAGAATTAAATTCAAAAATCAAAAGAATAATTATATATTTCTCGAAGAACTTTAAAATTGCATAAAATAAGTGTTAAACTATTCCTTTTTCTTTTTAATTAGTAAATGTGCTTTAATTTAAATTAAACTGTTTATTCCCCTTCGCAGCAATTTTATATAAATTATTCGATTAAATATAATCATATTTTCATTAAGTGTATTCTAACAACATAACCAAAATAAATTATTAATTTAGTTTTACTTAAAAAGCAACTTTTAGTGCTCTAAAATTAAATTATCCTTGTATTCTTTACAAAATTATATTGCTGACAAAGATAACTATAAATGCAATCAAATATATTTTTGTACAGACTATTTAAATACATACATGTTACTGGCCTAAAAATAAGTTAAATTAAATTAAAAAAAATTTGTTTTTATATGTTTTCTTTTGTTTGAGTTTAAAACACACTTTTCTCAACACTTTCTCGTTTCTTGTAAAATGTCCATAAATATGAATTTTTTAAATTTAAAATTTTTTTAAATACTTTACACAGGACATGCTGGTCAAATTTGTTTTAATTGTAATATTTATTATAATGTTTCTTGTTTTGAATTACTTTCATTATTACTTCAAATTGTTTTTGAGAACCCACCTTCATATTTGCACTTATATCGCGCAATTAGTTGGGCTTGTTGTAATAATGTTTCAATATAGTTGAGCGCACTATTCGACTTTATTACGCAAAAAAAAAAAAAAACTGTCACAGTTTGAATGAGAGAATGCACAATCGAATAATCCTGGTTGTAATCCAACGCTCAACGGTGAATATCCTTTGAATATGCGTATACTTAATATCGTTTGATTCGGACTCGAACTTTCGGCACACGGCACACGCAACGCTCGCTCGATGTAGAGCAACGCGGCTGACTGTTGGCCAGCCCGGCCCTATAATCGCTTATATACGTTCGGTCAGTTTTGGCTCACACGCATGCGCAGCCGCCACGCACCAGTTTAGCGACAGAAAAATCAAACGCACACACACACACAAAAAAAAACTATTGAAAAACAAAAAAAAATATAGAAAAACGAACAGAAATCGCCAGCAAAAATATAGCAGTTAGGAAAAGCGAAGTGAACTCAAGTCAGAGCTGAAAACCTGCGAGTGCGACGGCAACTGCCTGAAGAAAAATTGATGACTGTTGTTCGGCTGCGCGGTTGGCAGTTGGCAGTTGGCAGTTGGCAGTTCTCTTTGTTATGGGTTCTCTCGCAGCAACCTGCATCGCCTATTGGAGGCCCCACCTTCGCGTTGATCTGGCTTTGGCTCTGGCATTTTATTAGATCATAGCAAACGCCTCGGCTCGAAATCGGCTCAAAATTTGCGCGTGGTGCGTTTTCTGCCCAGTTCTCTTGGCGGCTGCTGCGCCTGTTGCATTGTTGGCCAAGTTTGTGCCCGAGTGTGTGTGTGTGTGTGCATTTGAGTTTGTTTTTTTTTCTTCTTTTGCATATGCTTTTAAAGCGACTTAATTTGATTTAGATTTTAATCGCGACCGTTGCGTGTAGCGTGGCAAAAAATGCAGGCAGCTTTAAAATTCATACGCAATTCGCTAGCTAAAAAAAAAACAAAAAAAACAAAAACCGAAAAAAAGTTCAAACTTGTGGTATTAATGTCGCTATCAATAAATTTTGTCTGTCTGTCTGTGCGTGCCTGGGGCCTTGATTGTGCATTAGTTAGATAAAAGGCGCCATATTTCTATCTATACACACGCATACACACACACACACACACACACACACACAAATGTTACTAATAGAATAACCCGCGATATGACCAAGTGTTGACTTGTTGGCAATTAAGGTCATTTTTGTAACCGCGTTTTAAAACGCGCGCAAATCGCACGCGGGTGTGTTCGATATAACTGTTGGGCGTATATTGTCTTGAAATGATCAGTGAACAGCCCATTTGGATTTGATGGATATGTACTCAAAGTTGTGAAAATGGATTATAATATTGTCCAAATAGGTTGTCTTTAAATTTGATATATTTATCTACTTTTAATAAAGCTAAGCAAAGGATTGATATAAAAGAATTTAAATAATTTAATAAAGGAACTTTAAAATTAATAAAAAAATTAAAATTGAAACTTTCCAATTAAATGTGGTTCAATTTAAATTTATAATTTTAATAATATTTATAAAAGATTTTAAGAGTTGAAGCTTTCAATTCAGGATATGAAAACTGTCATTTGTGAGCCAGCTAGTTGTCATAGCCATTTTCAGTTGACCAAAATTCAAATCCGAATCAAATGTTATTTTTAATTAGCTGTCTAGGAGTCGCCACAGCACATTTCAACTTCAAGCTGCCACAGTTGCCACATTTTGTCCCTGACTTGCGGCTGACACCACACGCCGTGCAAATCAATTAAAACCGATCCAATATGAATCGATACGCAATCTAGGCGATCTAGGCAAACAGTCTGACCATAAACGCTTAGCTGGAAAATTGATTGAGCAGCACACGCGTTGACATTTCAATTAGAAGTCCGCACAGAGCACAGACCAGACCAGACCAGACCGCAACTGATCAGAGCGAAGCCACACCAGACCAGGCCAGACCAGAAGGAATGCTGATTCCAGTTGGCTGAAAGCGATAAACCTTATGGACCAATTAAGTATTTCGTGTCATGATGTGATTTTTTATCGCACCAAATGGAGAATAATACGCATACGCAGCGTGTAGAGTGAAAGGCTGTCGTTGGTATTGGGATTTTTGGGCCTGTTAATTGAACATGAAACATGTTTCAGCGCGGGCTGCTTGCTGGACTCTAAGTCTATCTGTCTCGGCTGTTTGGCGTTTTTACTATTTCATTTTGTATTTTGTATTTTGTATTTTATTTTGTTTTATTTTTTTTTGTTGATTTTTGGGTTTTCGCAATTTGATTGAATTTTAATTTTTGCATTTGCAAACCAATACGAAAACTCCATGCAACAAACTGCAAACTCCAAACTGCTAGTCAGCTGCAATTTTAACCTACTTCGGGTGGACTGGTCGAGTTTAGTTCGTCGCGCATTTGTCACACACACGCACTATGCTGAGCCGAGCGGAGCTGAGCTGGGCTGAGCTGAGCTGAGATCTCTGGCCGCGGGGCGTTACGTAATTGCCAACGGGCAGGCACTTGGCTAACACAGACGGCAACTACAGCTGGCCATGGCTAACACATACGACCATTGCCTACTTAACATCATGACGAAATCCGCCTGACAACTACAGCCTACTACTACTGCTGCTGCTGCTGCTGCTGTTGCTGCTGCTGCTGTTGTTGCTGTTGCTCCTCCTCCTCCCTAGTTGCTGTTCCACCCGCCGAACAGCATCAATTTTTAATTGAAAAATCTAGATTTCACTTACAATTTTCACATCGATTATTTTACATACATGAATATGAGCTCAACTTTGTAGTGACTTGTGTGTGTGTGTGTGTATCTGTGTGTGCACGCGTCTATCTAGATCGTTTGTCGCTCATTGAAAATCGAAATGCATGTTGTACATGCCGCGTGCGTAAACATTTCAAAATTTGCCAACACATATTCATAAAATTACAAATTTAATGCCGCCTGCCTTTTTGCGCAATTGACGATCTCGATTGTCGAATCTCTGAAAATAAAAAAAAAAACTCAAAGCCCATATCTTGAATCTAATTCTACACGCATCGAAAATCTGAACCAGTTTGTGTTGTTTCCATGCATATTTAAAAGTGCAAAATCGCTATAAAAAATGTCGAAAGGCCGAACGGGCTGGGTATCTACTCTCTACTTGTGTGCGTCTGTGTGTGTGTGTGTGTGTGTGTGTGGGGTGTACAACGCTGCGTATGCGTGTTATTTTGTCGTCGTGCAGTACGTGCTAATAGCCGCAGGATTAGTGACTGCAACTTGCAATCATGGCCTAAGGTTTGCATTTATCCAATTTAAACAACACGTTTATTCCCGCTGTGAAATGCTTGCCTTTAAATTATATGAAACAATCGAAATTAAGTGGCTGTTGTCGTGATTTAAGGCGTTTTTTAACTGGTTTTATCAAAAATTGTTTGTCATATTCAATATTGCGTAATGCAGTTACTATATATATATAAGAAAAACCTTGTGGAAAATACATTAGAAGATACCACAAGAAAGAACAGATCACGCCTCTGATCAGAGCTAGCTCAGAGATATCACATACGGAATATATGCAAATGTATTGCTGCATAAATCCAAAAAAGACAACAATACGAGCAAGTCGAACAACAAATTGTGGGTAGGCAGGAAATTGCTAACAAGCAACGTAACAATCAAATATGATTTCTGATTTTTGATTTCTGATCAGTGTCTGTCTCTCGTTCCGTCTGCTTGTCTGTCTAGCTGTCGCTCGGCCCAACCTCCAAAAGTCAACGGTGCAGTGGCAACCGTATGCATTCGATTATGCCACAGACGCAACATATTTACGATTTACGATTTACGATATGCGATTTACGTAGACAACCATAAATTAACACCCGGTCATTTGGCAGGCGCGCGCATTAATTATTCTAAGCCGCCGCCGCCGCCGAAATCCGTGCGATTTGGCAAGAAACGTTGCCAGGCAAACAACCGTTGTATGCAATGGAATTTTTAAAATTGTCTCACATTTGTTTTAAGCAGCTAATTGCCCAGCAAAGTTGACATTCTCTTGGATCCTTAATAGGCGTGCGTGTCGGGTGATCAGCTTTTCTAGTTAACCAGCAAACCGGATCTAACTCTCAAGAGTCGGCTGAGTCATAGCAGCAACTGTTCAATCGCTCAACTGTTCAAGCGTTCAATGTCGCCGCGTTGCAGGCGGCGCCTAATCTAGAAAATTGTAAATTATTTAATTGGGCGCGTTGGCAACGCCTCTGCTGCTGGCTAACAGATATCAAATGATCACAACTGAGAATTTGTTGCATTCGATTGACTTTTAGACATTTCTCACGCGTCCAAAAGCGCGCTAAGTGTTTTGTTTTATTTATTTATTTGTTTTTTTTTACACTTGGCACATTTGCACATCAATTTGTGGATCAACTTATTTTTTATTGATCTATACGAATTGAGTAACTGGTTGACTCCAAAACGGCTTAGAATGCTGTTCTCGACTGACTGACGATGTGGGAGCCATTTGCATATTTGCATACATACACACATACACACACACACACACACACACATATTTGTATACGTATGCAATCAATTTTGAAAAGTATAACGTGGATGGCATTTGACACGCCATATCGATAGCTATTGCTTTGCATACTCGCACCTATGTATGTATGTGTGCACCAAATACATACATACCTGCCTGATGCTTTTTTTTTTATCTTGGACAAATTGAACGCACTTTAGCCCAGTCGAGTTGGCTGTGAGAGTTAAAACCAAGTCAATGCCACAGTTAGCTAAAGTTGCGTTGACAAAAAGTACTTTTAATTAGAATAGTTGGTACGAACATTCGTTTCGGTTGCACATATATAGCTGTCTATTGAAACTCGTTATCCGAGATTAAGTTAATTGGATTAGCCAGCAGTTAGCTGCATAGAAGCCATCGCAGGTGGGCAGGGTGCAATTGCAGCAGCAGCAGCAGCACCAGCAGCAGCATTCAAATGCTGCCTAATTTGTGTTAATTATGACAAATGTTTATGACACTGCACCAACTGTGGCTAATATATGCATATGTATGTGTATTTAGGTATGTATGTGTGTGCGGTCAGCAAATGCGAGGGTCGATTAAGCACTTAAGTGTGCTTGACCAAACAAGGCTAAATCTAAAAACCGACCTTGCTGCTAGGATATAAATTTGTTGCTTGCATACGTTTTGACACTGACAGGTAGCGCTTGCGAGGGCCGCTTCAAGAGTTTTTGTTGTTTGGCCAAACATTTGCAGTTAGTTTTACTCACCCTTAAAGCTGTGTGTATCTCATGAATAGCAGACAAGTACATAAAATTTTATTAATTTACCTTAATACTATCCAGGATGCCATTTGTTTGCTTATGTTGTGAATTAGTAGCAAATATTTGCTAATAATCGTTCAAAGTGTAGGAAAAAGCCAAAACATGTATCTCACCAACATTTGTAAATGTAAATACTGAATTAATCTAAGACTAAACCATAGCCAAACTGGCATCAAATATGAAAATCTGATCAATTTTGTCAAAGTAATTGGAGCTTGTAATATGAGAGCTATGGATCAAGAGAGCTTTACATGTGATTAATTTTTTTTTCGATTTTGGCAAAAAATTCCATAAATGTTTATTTTCAATAATTCATATATTTAAAATGTAGAATGCATCTAGAGGCCAAATCATGGCCAAAATGGCATCAAACATTAAAATCGGTTCAGTTTTGCCGAAATAAGGGTGAATTATGGGCGGTATCGATCAGCTTTACATGTCAAAATTTTTGTCCATTTTGACATTATTTTTGAAGAAAAATTTGACCCTCTCAAAAGCAGTTTTCATGTTGTTTTTTATACTAATTATGACACCCACAATAGATTAAAAATAAAAATGCCCAGCTCTAAACATGATTTTTATACAAAAAAAAAACAAAAAAAAAAAAATGATTTACCAAACAGCAGATATTTTAAATACCGAATTAATATAGAGGTAAAATATTGCCCAAAATACCAACAAACATGAAAATCGGTTAAATTTTGACAAAGTTATCCGAACAGTTTATATTTATACAAAATTTTTGTAAATTCAAATCTGCCTTCAAATTGTGCAAAAATTGCTATGCGATAGAAATAGTTGTTGTTTTTTCTGGTAGAAGTTTATTTATTTAATATACGATAACTAAAAAAAAACAATAAATAATATAAAATTAACAAACATAAAGGAAACAGTTCACAAAAATCACCCCCAGCAATACCATCGCTCACATCCTTTACACACCCTGCAGATTCCTATAGCTGGCCGCTGCGAACTGATGGCCCCGGGCGTACATGGGCACCATGTGCTGTTTGTCCCGCCGCACCATGGACTGCACTAGGCTGGCGGAAGCGGCGCCCTGTTCATCGTCGTAGGCCTCCTCGAAGTCATCGTCGTCCTCCACCAGCTGCGGAAATAGCACAGGACCGGCGCCTTCGGGTCGGGGCACTCGCTGGATGTGCGCCAAAGGCTTGCCGTGCAGCTTTTGGGCTTGCGCTGAAAGTAGCTGGCGTAGTCCGGGCGGGCAAAGCTCTTGGGCACGCTCTTGTATTTGTAGTGCTTCAGGCCGGGCGTGGAGTGCACAACCTTCTTCTGGTGTATGTGATTGGAGATCGGCTCGGGATTCTTGCCGGGCCGCGGCTTCGAGGATGCGTAGCTTGTGTGCAGCGACTGCAGCGGCGCTGCCGGCTTGTGCAGATAGTTCTGGGGCAGATCCTTTGGCTTGTAATGCTCATAGTAGGGATGCTGATGGGGCTGACTGGTGCTGTAGTGGGGACGATACTCCTTCGGATCGTTGACAATCAGCGCCTTCCAGTCGCTCTCCTGCACGGCATAGTTCGGCTGCAGTTTCTGTGAGTAATCCTCCAGCTTTTGCGCCGCTGCAATCTCCTTGTAATAGTTATCCCGCGCCTGCTGCAGCCGATTCCTAATGTCCGGCTCCAGTTCCATTGGCACCTGTTTGATCCGTGCGTGCGGCTTGAACTCAATCAGGCTGGGTATCTTCGGATGTGAATGTGTCAGATCCTCGATCGGTTTCTTCAGCGGCTTTATGTCGGAGCTCAGCACAATATGCTCCTGATCTTTGCTATAATGATTGATTTTCGACTGCGATGTGTCATCGTTGGCACTGCTCTCGCCATCGGGCGCCTCGGTGATCGGATGCGAATTGGCGCCGACCGTCTTCACGATGGCATTGAAACCCTTCTTGGCATCTGCCGTGTAGTGCACCGTGCGTATGGAGCCGTCCGGCTCCAGTATGCTATAATGACCCTTGACCCCATCACCATCCCTTGACTCCCATTGCGATTTAACATCACCCGTGTGCAGATCCTTGACGCCATAGCTAAATGCGTATTCCGGATGTTCCTGTATTCAATATTGGCAAATAAAAATGTAAAATTAAATTAATTAAATTATAAAATAAATTTCAATTAATTATGATAGCATGTGTTGGGACTGTTGATAAACTAATCATATTTTTTTAAGGCAATGTTTTCCTCAATGCCTTTCATGCATAGGCCTCAAAATGCGTGAAACCACACCTAAATCGAAAAAAATACACCAAATATATACAAACTGCTGCTCTAATGCTTTAATGGCTGCCGCAAAAAAAGGCGCTTTAGAATTTTTATGTATTCACGGCAAAAAATATATAAAAATAAAATGAAATAAGCGCCGTTTTGGTTTTGACTTGGCCAAAAATTGTGTCAAGGCAAAAGCGCGCGCTGTGCACAGTTTGAAAGCCACTGGGGGCTGGGCTGGGTTTGTCTTTGGGGCTAGTCGACAACATATGTATATGCAACGATCTTTTGATCTGCAGCCGACATCAAGCTAAATGCTGTTTATCAATTAATCCGATTTCAGAATAAGCGAATAATGCCAGCCTTTTCAATAATAATATGCAAACATTTTTAACATTAAGAACATTTCATAAATTCAATTAATACAAATGTGGAGCGTTGTCATTTACTAAAATCTGTTAAATATTTCTCTTTGATTTTTACTTTTTTTTTGTTGGCACCTCTGTTAAAGCAGGCTGAAACAAACTGCAAAAGTAGCTCGCATGCTTTGGCACTGGCATCAATTAAGCGCAGACGTCCATAAATGGCCACAATCGTGTCCAGGCTGCAGTCTACAATCTCGAGTCTCGAGTCTACAGTCTACAGTCTACAGAGTCGAGTCTACAGTCTGGCAATAGTTTTAGTTGTTGGCTGCCTATCAATTTGCTTTAGCTGTCCGCTGAAAACAAATGATTACATTGCGAGTGCGTAACCTGAGCAGCCAAGGCCTGCGCACAAAGTTAAATCTTTTGGGAAAAAATATAGTTTTTAATCAAAGCTACTTTTTGTTTTTTTTTTATTTTTCATTTTGGTGTTTGCCGGTTGCATAAGTTGGCAGGCGGACCACAATTGATCAGCGTTGGCCACCCAGGAGTCAGACGCTGGCAGCAGCCGCTTGGTTATGAGCGGTGGCCCCAGCTGGTGGTCGACAGATCGCCTTATTGCTGGATTGGTGGGTGCGTGTGAACTTTGCCTCATAAATTGTGCGCGCAGAGAATTTATGATGGCCGGGCCAACTGGGCGTATGAATGCTGCAATTATATGCAAATTGCGTATACGCTGCGTTGGCCGTGTGCGTCAAAGTGACAACGGTACGGCGGACAGATCGTGGGAGAGAGCACACAGTTATATGAAATATTCTATATTGACAAGCAGACAAACTAACAAACTGACAAACAGACCGACAGACCGACAGACTGACAGTCAGTCTGTCAGACAGGCTTTGGCTCGAGCCACGCACAATCGAAGGCGTTTCACTGGGCGGACAGAGACGGAGCGACAGGGCGACAACTTGTTGCTGCAGCACATGAAAAACATTTTAAAATGTTAAACGCGCCTTGTCATAGCTATACAGTTACAATGAAAACAATTGTCTCCTTTCGAGGCCTTTCCATGTGCGAGTAGGTGCAGCAAACTGCGTGAGTTTGCCTTATATGGCGCCAGCACTCGAACGCTGATCGCTGATCGCTGATCGTTGGGTCGTGTGCTGCACGCAAAACGCATTTTCGGCTACCAGCCGCCCCTTCGTCTCCTTCTGCTTCTCCTTCACCGCGAAAATAGACAAAAAACAATAGCCCAAACCAGGACGGAGCCAGGCCAGGCCAGGCCAGATCAGCTCACGCCACTTACAAGTTGATTTATGTGGGCGACGATACGATACACACAAAAATGTCTTGTGGGTGGGGACGATCATAAAACGCATGAACAACATTCACTTTGAATTGCTTGCCAGCAATGGCGAGAAATGCGTTCGCTGCACTTAAATATTTTGTCGATTGCGGTTCAAACAATTTCAATTTGCAAATATGCGAAGGCTATCCAATTTGAAAAATGAAATGAAATTAGACTAATCTGCTAGGCTTTACATATTTAAACAAATATTTTCGTTAGGAATTATGTCAGCAATATAATAAAATAAATAACTTATATACTAATTTAAAGCCTGCACAATTAAAAGAATTTACTAACAATCTAATTTCACTATGTCACATTTAATTAAAAATAAAATAAAAGCTGTTAGGATTTAATTAATATTAATAGTAATAGGAATTCAATAAATATTAATAGTAAATCAATATATAAATAAATTAAATTAAATTTCTATTAAATCTTCAAATTAAGCATTAAAAAAATAAAAAGCGTAAATTTGTTTAAAACAGTTTTTTTCGAAATATTTCTTGAATAAGTAATTTATGTTTGGAAAATTTATGAAAAATTTGTTGCTTAATGAAATTAAAAAAAAATATATATATAAATTTAAATTATATATATATATAAAATAATAAATCAATATATAAATAAATCAAATTAAATTTCTCTTAAATCTTCAAATTAAGCATTAGCAAAAATAGAAAGTGTAAATTTGTTTAAAAATAAATGTCATAGAAAAGCCACGTAAAAATGTATTTTCGAAATATTTCTTGAATAAGTAATTTATGTTTGGAAAATATATGAAAAATTTGTTGCTTAATAAAATTTAAAATAAAATTATATAATATATATAAAATTAAATTAAGTATTGTCGTGTTGTAAAAATGAAATTTTGTCAGATATTAAATCAATATCCGCCCATTGTGCGTGATTCGATAGTTGGCTGGGAATTTCGGCAGCCTTATAAAGTTACCATTAGCTGCTCGCGCACTTTGCAGTGCGGATGTGTGGTGTGGTGTGAGTTACTTACAAATTGTGGTGCGTATTCCATCATTTCGTCATCATCCGCAACGACAACAGGTGCGGCGGCAGAGATACGTTTGCTGGCCGCTGGGCTTGTCCAGAGGCTGACCGCGAGCAGAGCCGTGAGAAGGAGGAGGCGGCAACTGGTGCAGCGGGTTGGAGGCGGCTGTTTCGTTATCTAAGGCATTTAACAGAAATATGAATGTGCGTTTTTTTTATCAGTGGAGCGCTTAATAAATGCAACGATAAAACAAGTTGACCAACAGCCAACAGTTAATAAATTGGCTACAAAATTATTACGCGAGCATGGGCCAATTAATTGGCCAAACAGCCAAACAGGCAAACAGGCAAACAGCCAAACGACGCGTGTTCAGATGCATTGGGACATTTCTCAGGCCCCGTCTCGAGCCCGGCCATGTCATACAGCGTTGTGACAGTTGTCAAATGGTAATGGTAATACGCATACGCCTCGCTGTCCCCAAAATTAGGCTTCGCCAGACGCACATTTGTATGTACAATGTGACAGCAATGGCTACAGGTTGGAGATTGATGGTTTTGCTTAAGACCAGTAGCTTGGATAGCTTGGCTACAAACTGGTCTGGCAGGATGGCAGCCGACGCCACGTACAATTCAATTCAATTTTTCAATTGCCAGTTGCCAATTGCCGCTTACAACTTGTAACTGATTTTATTTTTGGGCTACCAGCCAATAAATTGCAACATTTTTGGGCCATTTTCTTTGGCAGCAGCCACGATTGGCATGTGTCGTTTTTCGCCCAGGCAGCGTTTTCATTCGCCGTTCCATGATGAAACCCGGCTAATTAGTTCACCTGTGGCTCCACCAAAGCCCCATACAGATTCTCACACGCAACCAAACTGGGAGAATGTGCGGACAATAATGCCAGCTAATCAGCAAAGTTTAAGATAAATTTGTTAAAACCTGCCTGGCATTCGATAAGAATGTGGGATTCATGTTGTGCACAAATGTAGTTTCTTCTTTTTTTGGAATCCCAAACTTTAGATTACCAAAACTCTGCAGTAAATACAAAAAATTCAATTTGTACACTACAAATTAGCCCAGCTTAATTGAAACTGTTTGTAAAGAAATTTTACAAACATTAAAAGATATTGTATTCTGATCAATTTTTTTTTAAAGAAGACTACATTTTGCGTTACAGAAAGTCAGCTTGTTTTCTTATACTATCTAGGCTTATCTTTTAAATATATTTCAAATTTTATGTTTTGCTGTTGCTTAAGAGCTTAAAATTATTCTTCTTGCTGCCAAACGAAATTCTTTATAACAAGAAAATCGATTATGCATCCTAAGAGCTTTTATTATATTAACAATAACTTATTTATAACCAAAAACAGTTTTCATTGATAATTGTGTTCTTTGCTTTCTTTCTTTTTTTCAGAAATCAAAACTTTGTATTTCCATTTAAGGTAAAGGTAATATCCCAACTACATTTATAATATAAGTCTTCCTCTCACCTTTCAATTTTATTATCTTTTCTATTTTCTTCTTAAATTTATACCAGCAAGTTTTAAACATAGTATTCTAGTCATTAAGGTGATATTGCAAATAATAGTTTACATTTGCAGGATAATCTTGAAAAAATGTTTTAAATTTATCCATTTATCCACTGCACAACGCTTTTTATTCTAATTCCTAATTAAAAAAAAACAAATGTATTTATTGTTTGCTTTGGTCCTACGTTAAAGTAGGAATTTATATTTTCTTTTATTTAAAAAAAAAACAGAAATTAGAAACTTTCCCCTTCAGCAAAAACTCCCATCCGCTAAATATTTAGGTATACTAAAACTCCTTTCCAGGTTACATTTTCGTATGGTTTTTCACATGGGTTTTTTTTCTTAACATGAAATACATTTAAAAAAAAAATTGGAATGTGTATCTGTAAAACTGCAGTATTTGGCAAGATTTGTGCATTTGCATGAAGTTTTGCTATGATTTCTGCACTACTTTCACTTTTGGGGGGTGAAAGTTTTTGCTCAGTACTTTCGCTCTTATTTACGAAAAAAAATTGTTGTTTGTGTTGATGAATCGGTACACAAAACACACACACACAATTGCCAAATGTTTAGCACTTACATAGAAACGCATGGCGTCCACAATAATTTTATGAATAATTTTTAATAAGAATTACAAAAAATACTGTTGTTGTTGTTGTTGTTCACGTCACACAAGCGATTTAAATCGCACGAAAAACGCGTCGAAGTCGCTCGCTGCACGCTGCTCGTCGCTCACTGGTTCAATGTCAAGGACAAAAACGTAATTAAAGCGTTTGCGCGACATTGCCAAAGTATTTATAGGCAGCCGCAAACGAAGACGACCGGCAGTGCGCATGGCCACAAAGCCAAAGCGTTTTCCCGGCGACAAGATTTTCCGGCCCAACTGGTTTCACAATTGTTGCCGTTGTCAGCTGAAGAGATCAGGCGAGGCGGCAGCGATGCGCCAATGTGGGCAGAAAAGCACCGCACAGCATTGCTTTAACGAACGCTTCCTAAGCTCAGTCTAATTGACAATTTTATGAAACTCTGGCTCAAACAGTGTTTGCTCCGGCAAACCCGTTTGCGTTTTCGTTTTCGTTTTCGCTATCACCAGGCAGGCAGCCGCATCAAACTCCAATTTGGCTGTCTCCACTTTTGGTTTCAGCTGCAGCAACGAGTAAAAGTCGTCGGCGCCACGCTTCAATTGCAGCTGCCGACTGGCGTTATAAAATTTATATCAGGCAGGATTACGTTTGGGTTTAACATAAATTAATAGCGATTGCCTTGGGAATTCGCCAGCCAACTATCTTAAATGCTAACCATGAGAAACTGAGTACGTTTTAGCTGTTGCAGAATTCGTTAAAGAGTCGGTTCGCATTTCGATGAGCTGGATTATTCCGTTGTATAAATCCTATTAAATAT
The DNA here is from genome assembly GCA_035043915.1 of Drosophila paramelanica. Lineage (NCBI taxonomy): Eukaryota > Metazoa > Arthropoda > Insecta > Diptera > Drosophilidae > Drosophila > Drosophila paramelanica. The sequence continues at coordinate 197,782 of JAWNMO010000393.1, forward strand.
TTACGCGGATTTTGTAGCCATTAAATTCATTATTAGCCATTAAATTCATTATAAACTCTTTTATTGGCTCTTGTGTAAGTTGCTAAAATGATTTTTTTTATATCCAAAAAGGGGGTGTTAATTTTCACAATTAAGTCTGTATAACATTGATATATCCGAATCCAAGTTGAATGATATGTTTGAACTATATGATTATCAAAATTGTTGAAAAGTTAAACAATAATTGAAATTCAATTTAGATTTTTTTTGCGTTTTATTAAAATATATGTTAGAAATACTGTATACAATTCATTTGGTCTATTGAAACATATGCATATGTGTCACTATATATATATATATAAATTCAGATCAGGTTACATTCACGTATTCTCCAGGTCCTTAATGCAGTTGCTTCACACTCACATAGCTGCTGGCATGGCCGTGTCCGTGTCCGAGTCCGTGTCCGAGTCCGAGTCCTGCATTGTATCCGTAGTCGGCGCCATAAATATCGCCGTGTCCGTAGCTCTTGTAGACCTGTGGATGGTGGGCGTGTCCCAGTTTCTTGACCACCGCATTGAAGCCATTGTGATCATCGGCCGTGTATTCCACAACGCGTGTTGTTCCATCGGACTCTTTCAGAGAATAGCTGCCGTGCACCTTGTCCCCGTCCCGTGCCTCCCACTGGCTCTTGTGATCGCCGGTGTGCGCATCCTTGACACCATAGTCAAACTGATACTTGGGATAATGGTGGGGCTCGTGCTTGTCGTAGTCGTGTCCATAGCTGGCATAGCCCAGGCCCAGGCCTAATCCATCATAGCCACCATAGCCCTGATCAATGTATCCATGTCCGATTCCATAGCTCTTGTGCACCGGCTCCTCGTGCTTGGTCAGCACGCTGTAGCTGGTCGCAGGTCCATGTCCATGCGGTGCCGCCAGACCCAAGCCCAACAGGCCGATAAACAAAACTCCACAGAACAGTTGCATTTTTGGTTGAATTGATCGATTGGCGTTGTGATGATGTCTGTTGGTTCTTGCCGGAGCCACTGGCCGTTTTTATAGCGCTGCCTCGGCCCACCGGGTGGTCTCTCTCTGGGCCCAAGCCATTCACCTGCCTTCGATTAGCTAATTAGTTGCTCATAATTGTAGTTTACCTTTGAGCGCTGAGCTGCATAGAAAATGTAATAAATTATTTTTGGCCCAAAACACTTCAATTTAATTGTTGAAAATCAAATTGGAGGGCGTTCGTCTGTGAGTAATGCAAAAGTATCGAAAACTATGGCAACTACAATTCTATAACATTCGATATGCTAAAGGGGATAAACTAAGAATAAAATAATATAATAATATTATATTATGATAACGAAGTATTAGATACAATTTGATATTTTGATAGGCAAAGAAATATTTACAAGTAAGCAAAATGTGGTTCAATTTGGCTATTGTTGCAGATCGGGTATATATATACAAAATGTTAAACAAGATGGTAACACAATACACCCTTTTTAACCACTATTAATGGGTACATGAAAAGTATTTTTATTTATTATAGATATTGCAAATATAAAAATGTAGCTTGTATTAATTGCTGAGGTGGGTAAGTTATTCAAAGAAGTATGCGAACTATTCTAGATATTTTGAAATCGTAAAATTAAACATATGTAAACCGTTAGGTAAATGCTACATTAATGATTTACAGCTATATCCGATAAAGTTGTTGCAATAAATTTATTTAGCTTGATATTTGGGCAGTAATTTTTCCTGATATTCAAATTGATTAAACTTTTGACAATTGTAGCATCGGAAAAAACAGTTAATAGATATTTTGTGAATGTCGACTTTAATTAGAATGTTTATTCTGACCTTGATTCTTGCTAGCGAGCCTATTCTGAATTCGTTTAATATCGAGCACTCCCTTTTTATCATCCAATTGGAATGATAAATCAGCCAACGATCATAAATCATATTTAACACACAAAACAAAGCCGTTTAATTCGTAGCGCCTATTGAAAACATTAACGGGTATTTAGTTTAGCGCTAATTCGGAAGCATTAAGCGCAGAGGCCCCCCGAAGTGTTAGTATTAATGGCCAAATCGATTGCCCCCTTCTGCAATGCGTCTCAAGGTCGCTTGACTTTTCGGCTTTGGCTAACTGGGCGCAAAAACACTTGAAGCTTGGCTTGGAAATGCACCGAGGCGAGGCATTTGTAGTTTTTGGTCAATTTGAAAGCGGGCCACACTTGTTGATTGATTTCGAGCAGAGCAGGCAACAACAACAACAATTGTTCAAGCGTTGCCGTGTTTTTGGTCTGTTAACGCCCCATTTATTAGTTGTTGCTGTTGCCGTTTGGGCCGCTTTTAATTGGGCAATGGGCATCGGGCTACAAAAATTATGAATACGAAGTTTGGAAATGGAAAATTTGCACAAATATTTGAAGCATTTTTGTATTTTTACTTTTGCTAGCCTATTTAACCTCTAGAAAACTAATTAATTCACATTTTATTTTGATTAGAATGGTCGGCTATAAAAAGGCTAGGGACCGTTCGTTTGGCATCACAGTTCCATTTGCGTCTTAGACCAGGCAACAGTTCCAAATCCATCAAATCCAATGGCTCAGAAATTGACTTTAGTGTGCTGCGCTCTGCTGGGAGTTTCGGCCGCCAGCTATCTGCCGCATGGTGGCTACGAGCATGGCCATGGCATCGGCTACAGCATTCAGACGCACCATGAGGCGCCGAAGAAGTGGCACAGCCAGGAGCCCGCACACCACTGGGCGCCACAGCAGCATTATCTTGTGGCAGCGGCACCTCAGGAGCAGCACTGGGCACCACAGCATTATCAGGTGGCCGCGGAGCCGCACCATCATCCCAAATACCAGTTCGACTATGGCGTCAAGGATACCAAAACGGGCGACATTAAGCAGCAATGGGAGACACGTGACGGCGATAAGGTCAAGGGGGGCTACACCATGAAGGAGGCTGACGGACGCACTCGCATCGTTGAGTATACCGCCGATGATCACAACGGCTTCCAGGCGGTCGTCAAGCACATTGGACACGCCCACCATGCGGAGCAGAAGTCCTATGATCACAGCTACTACGGACATGGTCATGGACACGCCAGCAGCTATGTGGACGTGAAACAGGATACAGGCAGCAAATGGTGGTAATACGAACGGACTGTCAAATTGAATGATCGCTTTAAATAACCTCTTCACCAACTAACAAACTATTAATATGTAAATAAATATTACGAAAATTAAATAAACAAAATGAATAAGTTGAGTTAAACTAAAGTATGTCGATTTTTATTGTGTTAACAATGGGCCAACACAATATTTGTTAACAAATAACTTAAATTACATTTACAAATGTTGTTAGCTGTTTTCTCGAGCATACTTTTCGGCGCAGGTATTAACTGCATGATGGATTACACTGCTTGGCCACTGCTTACAACACATTTGAGAATCCCTGCACTATACACTGCTTGACATGCGCACAGAAAGTCTATAAACACTGCTTGAAAAGAGTTTTAAAAAGAAGCCGTTACATTTTGCTGAAATTTGTTTACTATAATTTAAATATTGTATGCCGCAATGAATACTATCGTACAACAATAATGTTAAAAAACTAAAATTTTGTAATCGGTATGTGTAATATAGCCGCTTACCAGATATACAAATATATTGAATAACCGAGTACTTTAAAATGTGTAAAACAACTAATTTGAATCTTGAATGATAAACATAAATGTATATGGAATAACCGACTACTATACTTTAAACAATTAAAATGTGTAAAGCAACTAATTTGAATCTTGAATGCTTCTTCAAGTCCAAATGACTAACTTAACTTAAAAAATTTTCTGATATCAACCAAAAATCCGATTAGCCCACAGGCTCATATAAATGCATCAATTAAACATTAATTTATGCTGCGCAGCAAACTTTTGCGGTCACATAAATCTGCAAGTGCTGCGAGACCGCAAGGCAAGATTGCCTTGAATCTGGCATCTGGTCAAAGTGATTGAAGCCCCGGAACGGCATAAGCCTTTAAGTCCAGTGCAAAGCTGCCTATGTAAATGATGGGATGCATTTGCTGGCTACAGCAATTCTCACCCATGATACGCGCGCCAAACTGTTGACAATTTGGGCAGGGGTCTTGCCCCGGGTTTGGGAGAGCTCGTATGCAACCATATATTCGTTTGTCTGCAATCCGCATGTGCGAAAAGAAAAAATCACCCTTGATTTTGGCTCATAATTCGCATTCGTACTTACGCTTGACCTATCCTACCTTTTGCCGTTTTATATGGTTTCATTAAATATGCAAATGAGCAGTGAAAATTGCGGCTGCCTTAAACGAAAAAAATTTAATTGGGAGCGCAAAAGCGGCCAGGTGAGTTCGAAAGACAAACGCAGACCCTGACGGGCAGAACTGCCAGAGACCCATCAGGCCAGCCGTGAAATTTATACAAAGAGTTCTCATTGCACTTTGTGAGCTTGCTTGCCCTTACGAAAAAGTACAACACAATTTCTCGCGAACGTTATAATATAGTCTTTTATCTAAAGGGATATCTTTGCAATATCAACTTTAACTTCATACACCCTACGAATAGCATCATTTCTTGTTCCAATTCCAATGTTTTGTGACTTGTTTTTATTTATTTAAAAAAAAAATCATATTTATGTCATGGAGAATAGTTTTATTTTCATTTTTCGTCTGAAACTAACAAAAGGGTATGCATCCTTCGTTTTGTTGCATTAAATGCGCACCTCCACTGTTTTGTGGCCCGAGGGGCAACAGGGATCCGGAGTTACCGAGAGAAAGAGTCGAAAGTCGAATTAAATCGCCAAGTCCGAAATGAATGAAAGCAGCGAGAGATGGAATAAATGAATGAAACGAAATGTAATGAAAACGAAGGCGACGTTCACGTTGAAAAGTGCAACGCGTGGGAAAACTGTTGCCCTCTTCTGGGCGTCTCTGCTTTCTGTTATGACAACAAAAAGGAAAAGCGAAAAAAGAAAAATCAAAAAAAAAAAAAAAACAAGGCAGGAGTAACGGCCAAACAGAAAGTTTTGCCTGATTTCGGCGCCGCTCAAAGTATAATAATGTGCTGCTGCCGTCAACGACAACGACAGCGACAACGACAACGACAACAGCGACTGCGGCGAGGTTGCTGCAGTTGTAGTTGCCCCCTAAAAAAAGTGGGCGTGGTCATGGGCTGTGTAGCATGCGGCTTGTGCCGCTTCAAGTGCACACTTTCTCATGGCTTAGCACTTTGCTGCATAGTTCGTTGGTTTTTCTAGTAGCGGGGCGATTTGGGGTCGGGCGCTGAGATGGTTGGCCAGCTTATGCAACAAATAATTTAATTTTATGCTGCATACAAAAAGGAGCATCAGCTACAAACGAACCAGCGAACGAGCCAAACGAACCAACGAAGGACGACAACGGAAATGCCACTTTACGGCCTGTTTGACGGAGAAGTGGACGTTAAGTTGTGAATATGATGATGGAGATGAAGAGATGCAGCGATGATGATGATGATCATCATCATAATGACGATGGGGGCGACATGAGCAACAAGCAACAAGCGACAAACAAACTGAAATATTGCGCATACGCCGCCTGGGACAGCGGAAAATCGCTGGCAATGAGGTCGAGCCGTAAAACTGGGCTAAATGTCGCATCAACAAACAAGAAGTCAGCCGGATAGGGAATCGTTTGTTGAGTGCCATAAAACCGAAGGCTTAGACATAAAAATAAATTGTCGCAATCGAGCTCGAGCGAATTATGCAATAATAAATTTGAACCATTCAACACACTCATACATGTACATAGTTGTTAAAGTTTGACTGTTAAACTAAGCTTAACTTTATTTAGCTTTGCAAAGGAAATGATGTGATAAAACATGCCGAAAAGGCAGACGCTTTTTGAACATATATACTGATGCACATGATATAGATTTGGATCTGCTACCATCAACATAGCGATTTGATTTGAATGAAAACCTCTCGTGATTATAGCCTTCTTAAAACTAACCAAAAGTATAAATATATATTGTTTGGCATTAAAAGCAACTTATACTGATTGAACTTAGCTTTTCGCTTGTTTTGTGAATGCATAATAAAATCTGGCTTGAAACCCTCAGAAATCGTTATGCCGATTCTAAAATATCACCAGTCGGTTTGTGTTCACGTTTTCTTCCTTTTGCAGTTGCCATTAGCCATGTTTATGTTGCTTCCTTTACAGTAATAACAACAGATGTTTGCCCACAATTAAAGCACTCTAACGACCGCAAATGTTCGCATTGACGACGACCTTCAAGCGAATCTCAGACTATACTACATAAATACATATAATTTGGCTTAATTGCGCAAAATAATCATAATTTTTTTCTGGCAGGCCAGCCACAAGCCAACAACAGCCAACAACAGCCAACAACAACAACAACAACCTAATTCCTTTGATGGGCGGCATTCTCGGTTTGAACTCGGGCTGGGAGGGGCAAGTGCTGACCTGCTTTTGTTATCATCAAATGTTTGCCAGCACATGTGTGCGCAAAGTTTTCGCCGCCGTCGACACATTAAATGAAATTTAATTCCTGCTGCCGTCATAAGCAGGCAGCAGGCAGCAGGCGGCAGGCGTGTTGGTCCCGGCCAGGACAGCAGCTGGACAGGCTAGGAGCCGAGCCAAACCGCCAAAAACTGTAGCCGATGTGGCCAAAAACCCGCTTTCTTGCCCCATGTTCGAGAACTCCGCTACCAAACCGAACCGAACCCCGATTACCCCTTGGCATTGTACGTGTTATGCCAACATTTAAATGTTATTTAACGCTGCCCCAAAAAGTGGCCTGCTGCTGATGCTCTTGTTATGTGCTGGTGTTTGTGTTATATTCTGTGGGCGTGGCACACTCATAAAACGTCGCACAGTTGTTGCAAAATTTGTGGCCTTAACGCTTGTCGTTTATTTAAAGCCGCACAGCATCCGAGCCAAAATTGCCACTAGAATAACCAAAAAAAAAAAAACCGAAAATTTCACGCTCATCTGACTAAATGGTTTTATAGCTTTGATATTTGCTCATTTGTGTATGGGCCAAAACTACGTTGATTTCATTGCCTTGTTGTTAGTGTTGCTGTTGTTGTTGGTGCTGCCCTTGTTGTAATTTATGAGCGGTCAGTTTAGGGGCCAACACTCGCCGCCAAACGTATCCCTCGCACCCCCCCTTGGATCCTTCGTTCGCTACGTTAGCCCTTTGCCTGCGCACCCAAATTCATAAGCCAAGCCAAAAACCAATCATATCAAATTTGTGTAGCCTACTTTTGGCCGTTGCGGCTGTCTGAAATGCTTGCGTTGGCCATATTTCTGTGATTTTTCATTTCTTTCCTTTTCTTTTCGTGCCTTTTCGGGTATCGGGATTTGTACGTCTTAATCATATTTTATGTTTTATATTTCGCGCTTCAAGTATTTGATGGGTGACTGGCCGAAACGAGACTTTACTTTTTTTATTTATATATTTATTATTATTATTATTTTTTTTTTTTAGCAAAAATGAAGTGTGAGAACTGTGGAGGGTGCGGCCACAGCACACAACTTGTGGCATTATTCAGCTGTCCAAAAGGCCGTGAAGGGGCAGCCAAATGAATAAGGCGTGTTGTTGCGGGCCAAGACACAGAGTCATGTGCGGTTACCAATTAGTGTTTATGTGAGCATTAATCTTCATTTTGGTAATGCAGAATAGCTGCTGATGGATAGAGCGGGAGAGAGAGAGAGAAATGGAGTATGAAAAACAGACAAAGGTATGCAAATTTCAGAGCCAGTTTTTACTGGTCATAACTCTTTCTACTCGTGTAATTTGAAAGCATAACTCCCAGTCCCTTCGACTAAAATATCCATTTTTTTTTTAAAGAGTTTTAAAGTATTTTTGCACTAGATTTAGATAAGAATCTGAATTTTGACTTGCTGACTTGCTATTGCTCATCCGATTTTTAATGTTTCATGTGTCAGAAGGGGAAACATACTGTATAATCGAATATATATCTAAAATTCTAAAATTATAAGAAATATTCTGTTAAAAATTGAAGTTACGCTCCTCGACTTTGTCTATAATATCTACTACTAGAGATGGATAACAAGCATTTGGTTAAGCATTAACAGTATTTGATAATGGCCATATTAAGCCATTTAAAATGAAAAGGCGCTCTTAGTCAGCTCAAGTGGCCGAGAAACACTTGACTCGATTTTGCATAAATGCCAAATAAAAATCTTGGCCGAAATGCAACGGCGGGCACGGCGAAGGGCTGAACGCGTAAGCGCTAAGGGCTAAGCGCTGCGGCCGGATCCGTCGTTAGGCTGCCCACAAATGCTCCACTTAACGCTCGACTAGGCACAAGGTCGGCAAAATCAACAAAAGCTGCGCTGCGGACTTTCGATAATTGGGGCCGGCATGAGCCCCAGGGATAGGGCCAAGACGGGGCTAGAATGTGGGCGGCTGCTTGGCTGGCCGGCACTTCATCAGCGGGGCAATTGAAGCGTGTGGCTTGGGCCGGACTCAGGTTTCTGGCCGGGCACTAAATTACGTTTAGTGGGTTAATAAAATGCCGAGCACTTTATGCAAATTGAATTAAATGGAGCTCAGTTCAGGATCTGGCTCGTTGGCCTGACTTCCGACAGGACAAGGGAAAGCGCTTGTAAAATGCGCTCCCAGCTGCTGCTTTCTCCGAATCTCACTCTCTACATAAGCTACATTTAATGCATTATTTATAAAGGATTAGCGCATGGAGCAACTGTCATGCATCCCAAACGGAAGATGGCAAAAACAGGAAGGAAAAACCTTTGCCTAACGAGAATTACTAATTGCCACCGTTCTCTCTATGTGCCCGTGTGTGTATGTGTGTATCAGTGTCTGTGTGTGCGTGTGTTTCTATGTCTCCATTGTTGTGGTTTTTAATTATATGCATTATGAGATGCTCATTAACAAAGCAAATGAAGAAAGTCAAATGTGCAAGTCGCAATGACAGACGACGTCCTCACACGGCCAACGAACCTCAAACCTACCGAATTAGACAGACACCTGTACATCTGCTGTAGGTAAACATCATTTAAATGTATAAAACCTCAACAAAAACAACAAAAACAATGACAACAATAACAAGGCTGGCGCATTAGAGATGTGTTCGTGAGAGTAAACAGTCTGTGCTTGGAGACAAATACATAATTAATTTAAAGTAAATTGCAAAATAACAATGCTTAAGCTTAAGTGAATAATTTGAGATATAATTAATTAGTTATTCCTTATTTAATATCTCATTTATTTTGTTTGTCAATAATGCATTCAATCAATTTCAAATAATACAAGAACAAAAATAACCGATATATTACAATTATGTTTCTCATTTCAGTTTCGTACTTGTTAAGTAAATAAAAATAATGTACATAATTGCTATCAGCAAAGTATCTGATAATTATGTTGCACTCATCGCTAATACATACACACACACACACGCGCGCAGATTTGTTTGCAACTGAATGTAAATGAGTCAGTGGAAAACCTGTGCACGTGTGTTACATGGAATGGAATGAAAGTCCTTTTATGTGAAAATTTGTTTTAAAAATGAAAATATACGCCTCGACATTTTACATAATTAACTGACAATGAGTTTATGTATTCGTATTTATGCACGTAAGTACAAACACATAAAAGCACAGCTCTTCAGGAGGAGGAGTCTATATGTATGCATGTGTGTGTGTGTGTGTGTGTGTGGGTGTGTTCATATATGTTTCGTATGTAAGGCATTTAAACAGCCAGAAGCGAACGACATCAACCCGTCCGCCAATTCCCAGGGGACTTAAGTTAATTATCACATTTTTTACACACAATTTTACTTTGCATTGATGCGTTACATTCGGTGGAGGCGATGTGCTAGGCGGGGGGTGGGCGTGGCCTGGGCAAGCATTAAAGCGTAATTATGTGTATAATTTGTAATATTTCTGTGAAGCACATGATATAAGCGCGATTAAACAGCTCCAAAAAGTTAAGTCAACTCATTAATAAGCGATTACCCATCATTTAAAGAGTGTTAAATTCGATTGCTGCAGTTGAATAATGATTCAGCTGAAACAAGGATATATTTTATATAAATTCATTGATTAGAAATTTATATAATTTTTCACTAATTGTTAACAATTATAAAGAACTTATACACCCTATTTTCTCATGTACATTTTAGACGCGTGCTGAACTTAGTTGCGCTCTTATCAATTTTCTGGGCAACATGAATTCAATTTAATTGCGGGGACTGCGTAGTTTGTAGCATTTGCAAAAACAAACAAATGCAATTATTTTCAAAAACATGTATTCGAAACTAAATCGAGTGAGCTAAGTAGGCTAGCCACGTGCTAAGTTGCCATAAAATTCACATAAGAATCGCTCGGAATGCTGCGATTACCCGACTGCTAGATTCTCTTTATACAAAACTCATTTTATGTATTTACAAAGAATGGATAATCTTGCTTTGTTGTTGCTTTTACTCTTTATGCCCGATTCTATGGATAGAGAGTATATGGAATAACCTAACCAGGATCTTCTTCGCACATAACATTAATATTTATCAGCAATGCAATTACGATTAGGGCAGACAAACTATTGACTCTGGCGTTGGCTTTCTGCAGGAGCAGCCCCAAAAAACATGCCAGCCAAATTGTCAGACAAAGCGATGCGATTGCCTGGCAAAATTTATTGATTCGACGCATTGAAATAGTTCTCAGCGGAGCCATTTCAAAGATTTGTACGACAAATTTTTCGTCAGTTCCTGTGTTTCATTTCTGTTTCCTTTTTTTTTTTTGTTTTCATGCCTTTTCGCTGAAATAGCCGAAAATTCTAACAGACGCGCATAAAAATTCGAACACGCGTAGTTAAACACATATACACACACACTCGTTGAAAAAATGGGCTATAAAGTGGGCGTGGCAACGGCTATTCAATGAGACAAAGCGCGATTCAAGCTAGCATATTGGGATTTTGTCCGCAACTAGCAATCCCTGGACGTATTTTTTTTTTTTTTTTTTTGGCAAGCGAAACATTTAGGGAGGAGGGTGGTGTAGATTTTGACTGCTATGTGTTGTCGCCTAAACGATAAAGCAATGACAAAAGTCACAGCGATTAAAGTTCAATTGGTGTGACCATCGATTGTTCGCAAAAAAGAAAAATATTAAAATACATGAAACCTGGAAACTAAAAGCAGCTTGTCTTTTTTCGAAATAATTTTTTTATGTAATATAAATAAATATCTATACAAATATATTTACGAATACACTTATGCTCAAAATTTAAGAGTAGAAATTTAAAAGCAAAAATATTTTTTTAATATTAAACTTTTAAAAAAAATACATTCAAAATAATATCTAATTATCCAAAAATATAACCACTTTAACTACTTTTACTTTACTTGAATATTTTACTTTTAATTGTCACTTTTCAATTGACAACCTGTCAATTCGATAAGCTTTTCAAGCTTTCATGGAAGTTCCTCACAAAATTGCTTAAAATCGGAATTATGTGTGTAAAAATACCAATACTACAAAGATTTTCCAAGGCCGTCAAATTTCGCTTTATTATTAATTTTAATCGATTTACAGCTGATGTAATACAAATGTCAATTGCATTGATTCGCTGATCTACTGATCCGATCTGCTGCTGTTGTTGGTGTCGATTTCAATGTATGCTTTCAACTATTAATATATATATACATATATATGCCAGTTCAGGTATGCTGACAATTATTAAGCACAGTAAACTAAATACTGACAGCTAAAACTAGACTAGAAAAGTTCAAGTCTACGGAGACAAGTCATGAGCTATTGCTGCCTGTCACCAATCTAACTTATTGAGCGTTGTTTTCAACAGCTAATTGCATATTTCGGAAGTTCTAAAAAGGCATTGAGGTGGACGAATTCTAACGGTACTATTAATTAGCCTCTAAAAGGCGGCAATGGCCATAGACGAGAGCGTGCTTGGGCATTGGGCAATTAGAAAACATTCTTAGAACCATTCGAAACTGAACTTTACCACCCAAACAAGACACTACAGATCCGAACAACAAATCTTGGATCTAACAATGCCTGAGTAGAGAACAATTATTTGGATACACGTACCTTATATATCACCCATGCAGTTGTTAAAGCGACCGCAAAAAAGCCAAACAACTTGTTTAAACAATACATAAACTGACTAACAGATAATTAGAGCAAGCGCTTAGTGTCAATAGACTAAAACAACACTGTGGATAGCTAAATTATTAGTGCAAAATTAACGATTTTTTTTTGTTTTCTGTGTTTTTCGTTGTTAGGAATTTCTGCGGTTTTTTGCTCATGAGTGCATAAAATGAGTAATGTGATTTTATACAGATTATTTTGTTCTGAAATTAACTAACATGAAGAATGATAAATTTAAATATTTTCTGTATGTTGTATTTCTGTTCTCAATAAATTGTATGTATGATGAATATACCTTCTTGCAGTACCCACAACAAGACGAGGGTATTTTACATTCGCGCTTTTTATATTTGACAAATAAATTTTTATTTTATCTAAACATAGCTTGAATATAGCTCAGCCCAAAGGTTGTAAAACGATTGCAACATGTTAAATTTAGGTTTATTATTCAATAAACTAAAAATATATAAAAATCTTGAGAAAAGATGAGTACTAACTAAATTTACCAGCTCAGCTTAGATCTATAATTCTCAAATAGCTTTAAGATACAAGCGAAATGATGTTACTTGATGATAAATTAAGATCATTTTATAATTGTACTACATTTTACAACCTTGACTCAATTGTATAATCCACCCCTAGTGGCATATCCGTATCGCATCAAAATTATTGTTAATAAGCAACAATAATTCGCACGCAATCAATTTCTCAGCGCCAGATTGAATATGCCTGATTGTTATGAATTCGCATTATAATAATTAGCATCCACCTGCTAACAGAAATCTTCTCATATTTAAATATTCAACTCAGTTCCAGCGAGCCACTTTCCACTGGTTCGTTGAAAATGTGCAATAAATTTTTAAATTTCAGACGTGCGCGAAAAACAAATACAGATTTTTGTCAAAAAAGAAATGCAAAAAAAGAAAAACAAAAAACAACTGGAGTTGGCAGTGGCAGTGCTATAAATAGACGTGGGAATTTATTTTGTCAGATTCGGTATCTGTGATGCATAGACCCGCAACTAATATAATTGTATGGTTCAGCGAAAAAATATCCAATTAATTGGTTCGGCTATAGTTATGCCCGATAGTTCACTGGAAAGTCAGCAATAGTTATAGTTGCTACCAGTTACAGTTAGTCACACAACTGACGCAACAACAACAACAATAGCAACAACAACAGCTGCAGGCCAAGCGAACTGCCGTTGATTTATCTTGTTTTAAGTTCTCCGCATCCAGCAGTCTAGCTTTTATTTGAGTGTCAGCCGCGCTAGCAAATGCACGCGTCAGACGCACACGCTCCCCAAACGTTGACAATCCGTTGACAACTTCATTACGGGTACGATTCAATTTCGAGTATTATTTGTTGTTTCTTTTTTGTTTAAGTGCGCCTTTAAATAAAAAATCACGTTTCACCGATACCTGCAACTTGCAATTTGCTTCCGCTTTGTGTGTGTTCGATAAATAAGACTTTGTAGCAACTGCATCAACATGATATTCGGTGGCTGCACGCGAAAACAAATACTAACAATTAGCGCGCTGGCCGCTGGCGTTGTCTTGGCCATTGTTGCCATCATTGTGTTCAACAACCAACCGGAGGCCAAATTGCCACCTTGGGCGCTCGTAAACAGACCGCACAAATGCTTCAAAACACGTCCCAATACAACAAACTCAACGCTGGAATTGGTGCACATTGTCTTCAGACATGGCATACGAACGCCCGTCGACACCTTCCCAAATGATCCCTATATCAAGGACAGTTTTAAGCCCACTGGCTGGGGCCATGTGACCAATGTGAGTAGCTTAATCGTAATTAAGTGCAGCAATCAGGATATCTTTTAGATATTTAACTAAAGTGACATTGTAAACAGAACGAAAAAACTATGAAAATAATTAAAAATGATAAAATTTTTACAATTGAATTAACTATTATTTAGTAGTACATTATGTAGCTCACATTTGATTTTAATTGATTTTGAGTTTATTAAAGCATGAAGTAGACAAAACTTGATATAATTTTAATTATTCATTTGTGAAATTGGATTTGTAATATTAATTTAAATGTTGAAATGTTCAATGTTTATTTAGCGTGGCAAGAAGGAGCTCTTCGACATGGGTCGCTGGCTGCATCGTCGCTATGGTGACTTTATGGGACCGTATTACAGACCCGACGTAAGATTCAGATTAGCTGTCTATAGGTCTTTAGACTAAATATGATCAATCTTAATCTTATGTATGTAGCGACTTCATGCCCAAGCCACAGCATCGCCTCGAGCTCTGATGTCGCTTCAGACCACACTGGCCAGCATGTTTGAGCCACGCGGCACCGCCATGGAATGGAACAAGCAGCTCAATTGGCAGCCAATACCCATTGTATCTGAGCCATTGGATCAGGATTCGGTATGGAATCGAATAATCACATTTTGTTTTGCATTGCATATTAAGTCTGTATTAACAGCTGTTGTTGGTGCGCACGCCCTGTCCGCGTTACTTTGAGGCACGCGACGAGGTGTTCAAGCTACCTGAGGTAATCGCTCAGCAGGCGCCCTACGCGGATATGCTTAGGGAACTGAGCAATCTGACTGGCATGGCCATGCGCAATGCCGAGGATGTTAACTCCTTGTACATAACGCTGCTGGCCGAACAGGAGTTTGGCTACAAGCTGCCCAGCTGGGCCAAGGACTACTTTCCGGCACGCATGCAGTTCCTCGCCGAACAGAGCTATGTCTACAATGCGTACACACCGGAGATGCAGAAGATCAAGGGCGGACCGTTTCTGCGCAAGATGTACGATGAGATGATCGCCAAGCAGGCGGGCACACTGAAGCCCAAGGATCGCGGCATGTTCATCTACACCGGCCACGATTGGACTGTGGGCAATATACTCTCTGCGCTGGGTCTGTGGAAGCGTCAAATGCCCCGCTTCGCTGTGATGGCCATCTTTGAGACGCACCAGAATCGCCAGACAGGCGAATACTATGTGGAGGTAACGAAATATATACGGAATTGCCGTCAAATCTGTTAATGCTACAAGTTCAAAATCATATTTTAGATCTTTCTGCGAAACGACGAACATGGCTGTTTGGAGCAGCTAAAGCTGGCCGACTGCGAGCTGCAATGTCCACTGAATCGACTGATTGAACTGAGCGAATCGGTGCTGCCGAATGAGCCCGTTGAGCAACGTTGTCGCGCTCATAACGCCGACTTTGTGGAGCCACCGCCTCGCAAAATCGACCGGCAATAATTTATGGAAAAAGCATTTTAGAGTTTAGAGAATGCAGTATTAGGCGATGCGATGACAGCGGCTCATGAAATATGCAGAACAAATCTCGACAATCGACAATAAAGATACTTTTTTTATTTTAATAAATATATATTTTTGTTGTTGTTGTGCTTTTCACTCGTGGCTCAATTTGATTATATTTAATGCTTGTGCAAATTGAGCAACATCCTCTCTCAAACAGCTCGCTATCTTTTGCAAACATATTCTCGACTCTCTTGAGTTCGTTCTACATAATCGCGACTTAAAAGCCGCTCGGCATCTATTAGTGTAGTCACTATACGCGTGAGTCTCAACGTAACTGGAAGCTCGCAATTAAGAAAAAAAAATAAAAATAGTTATCACAAATATATATTTATTTATATAAAATGTTGCCCAAGCATTTTACTGCACTGTTGCTCTGGCTGAGTAGCCTTTTCTTTGTGCAAGCAGCAATTGTGCCCGTTAAAGATCCACAGGATGAGGCTAAGCTCGAGCTGGCCAATTCAAACTCAACATTGGAACTAGTGCATGTGGTAAATTAATGTCAAGACTTATAATTGCATTCACTCTGTTTGCGCGATATATTACTAAACGGATGTGTCAGGTCCGTTGAGCGAGCAGGCAAATATTGTTAGCAGTTAAAGTGTCAAAATAATTCATGTTGATAGCAATTTCAGCCACGCGACGAGCCATAAAATGTAAAAATGGGTTTGCCACATTTATAAACTACCTAATCTTTATTAATAAACCATAAAGACGCTTTTGTTGACGCATGTCAACTAGTTTATCAGTTGAGATTCACTTTTTGTTAATTAACAAATAAAAGGCGCTCAAATATAAATACAATTATCAAATTGCTTAGTACAATTAGTTGGTATATGTATTTTATGTACCTTTAACATTGGCCAGACCAGTTTAGGCCACACGACGTATACTTAATGCAGTGCCAAGCAATGCTAACATTAATTAAAGCGATCCAACCGGTTTGTTGAGCAAATGCAAACTAATTACATTAATATTTCCCTAATTGCAATGCAGCATGCAACTTCATACAGAACTTTTAATGAGTTACCTAAACATGTAGAATTGGTCTACTGAAGAGTTTCCGACTAGAAAAATACCCTGTAACAAGTTTGTATTTTAAATTTTGCATAATAATATAAGAAATAAATAAATATATCTTTAAACTGAAACATAATTTTAATAATGGTTACCCAGCATAATAATTTTAATCCTCTTCAGTTAAAACTGAAAGAGTATATAATATAGCCTAAATGCTTTATATGTGCAAGCGTAATTTATGTGCGGCACCCCGTTAATAACTATTTTTATTTTTAATTATTCGAATAAGTATAAGTATATTATTAACGTAAATGCTTGATTGCACTCAAGGTTGAAAAATTCTTTCGACTGCAAATTATTCACTGAACGATTGAAATAATTATTTTGAAGTGAATACAATTTGAATTTGTTTATTTCACAGCTATTTCGCCATGGGCCACGCACTCCCGTCAACATATACCCCAAGGATCCGCACATAAACGTCACTTACGAGCCCTTCGGCTGGGGACAACTGACCAATGTAAGCAAAAAAAAAAAGAAAAAATTCTTTAAATGTTTAATACGTAACTAGATTTGTATCCCACCAATAGGCAGCCAAAGTGGAGCTCTATAAAATAGGGAAACAGTTGCGCAAACGGTACAGGGATATACTTGGGCCATACTATCAACCAGATGTAAGTTTAATTTTGGATTTAAGGAAAGATGTATAGCTAATCGATTAACAAATGGCAGCTGGTTCACGCAGAAGCCACGCAGTCATCACGCACCATTATGTCGCTGCAGATGGTGCTGGCAGGTCTGTTTCCGCCGGAGAACACGCCCATGGAGTGGAACATGATGCTCAACTGGCAGCCCATTCCAATCTACACCGAACCGGAGGCAACCGATAAAGTAAGGATCCGGCACAATATTCTTGCATAGGCAGCCAATTAATATGCATTATAAATAATCTATTTGCAGCGCCTGCGACAGAAGGTGCCCTGCCCCCGGTACGAGGAGGCCGTTTGGGAGGTGATGCATCTGCCGGAGGTCGTCGCCTTGCATGAGGAGAACGCAAAACTGCTGCAGGAACTAACCAGCCTGACGGGGCTCAACGTGAGCTATTCGCACGACGTGACCAACGTGTTCATCTCGCTGCTGGCGGAACAGGCCTATGGCCTGAAGTTGCCGCAGTGGACCAACGAATATTTCCCGGACAAAATGCGACCACTGGCAGCCCAATCGTACGTCTATGATGCATACACCCCGGAACAGCGAAAGATCAAGGGTGGCTACTACCTGGAGGACATGTTCAAACGAATGCAGTCGAAGATCGCGGGAAAATTGGAGCCAGTCGGCAGGAAAATGTTCATCTCCTGTGCACACGATTGGTCCATTTCGAATGTGCTGAGCGCCTTAAACGTTTGGCAGGCGCAAATGCCGCGTTTCTCGGCACTGATTGCCATCGAGCTGCACCGACGCAATGAGAGCGGTGACTACTTCATCGAGATTCACTTCCAAAACGATCCCAAACAGCCGCCGCAGCTGCTTCCGGTGCCCGGCTGTGGCGAACAGTGCCCCATTGGTAGGCTAATGGAACTATCCAAGGATGTGCTGCCCGATGCTCCGTATGAACAGCTGTGCATCGCCAAGGGCACCAGCGATGGCACTCGCATCAGCTACAACAAATGAGAGGCACACAGCCCACTCCCACAGTATTCCCTATATTAAGTCTTAAAATCATGTTTACTTAGAAGATCTCTTGTGTGTTATAAGAGGCTTATGAAATCTATATTAAAAGTAACTCGTATTCAATTGATTGATGTTTGATTGATTTGCACGCCACTCGAGCAACCTAGGTCAATTTGGAAATTAGTGTGTATTGTTGCACCCCTCTAGTCGAGGATGGTTTGATAAGTTGTGGGTTTTCATGCGATTTGCTTTTTGCTTAATCGGAAACACTTTAAAGATAAGATAAAAAATCTACTTAACGAGCAAAGTTTAACTAATTAGCCTTATCGGTTTTTTTTTTGAGACGGAATACAAACAGGTTTTATTAAATGCTTGCGCATTGGGGGGAGTGTGGAGTAATTTATTCTTCGCTTTTTGCTGATATTAATTGTTAAGTAATGTATAAAAGTATTTATATTTATCATATGAATATTTTAGTAAAGTCTTTATAAAATGTAACCCAACATTTTTATTTTCATTTAAACCAATTTGACAATTCATCTTGGTTAATTTATATAAATTTTTAATCGCTTATAGCTATCGTAATTAGCAATTATAATCGTGATTTTCATCTTTACATACTTTACTGGTATTACGTAAAGTTTCTTTCTATAAATTTAAATAATTATTGTATGCTAAAACTACTATTAAAAATTATTCTTCTAAGCTGCTACTGTTTATTTTTTCCATAGTGAATGTGTCACCTATTATTCAATTAGGTTAAACTTAGACCGTTATTTGAATTAATTCTCAAACTGCCCCCGATTGCAAATTAAACACACGTTTGCTAAAACGTTTGCTACAAACCTAATATAAAGCAAACTGCAGATGATCTTGAAGCAAACAGTTGGCATTTGAACATTTCGTATATAAGTTATATATATATATTGCTTATACTTTATCCAGCAAAAAAATGAAAGCAACTTCCGTGCAATAAAAAAAAAAGTGGATAAAAAGCGACATTTAAATTTAAATTTAGCAAATTGAAACGCATTTTAAAAAACATTGATAAAAACAATAAAAATATGTACAACAATATTATATGAGTGACAATTAACATAAGTTTGATTAAGTAAAAAAGCAAACAAACACACAAATTGCAAAGGTTTATTACAGTCGGCATTTCGTAGAGTCTGGTGACGAATTTCTTTGGGCATGTTTTATGGTGTTGTGCGTGTGTGTTGGTGCAGAAGTCGCGCCCGCGTTTTAAAACGCCTCAAATGTAGAGCTATTGTTGTGGCGACTTCTCAATGTACGATCAGTTACGAGCTACGCAACACACAATAGACATACTCGACAACAACAACAACAGCATTTACAGCAACAGTAACAATAATAACAACAATAAGCAAAAAAGTAATAATAGTCAAAAGCGACGACGGTGACGAAAGCATTTGGCGATAATGAAACGATAAAAGACATATGTTCTGGTTCTCTTGGGTCTGCTCATCGTTTCTATGGGCTTCGGTTATGGTGTGCAAAATATATGACAGTACGACGTCAGTGCTCCGCGGAACAGCTGAGTTATCCGTTATCCGGTTAGACGCTTATCAGCTCAGTCGAAATCTCAAATATAACACGCATCATCAAATTACATAGCCCAGCAGGGCCTTGAGTTTGTCAAACGTAAATAAATAAATATTCTAAACTTTGTATGGATGATAACAGAAAAAAAATAAGACAAATCTGTGCCCGAAACTCTTTTATTCAAACGCTGAAATGGCGCCCTCAAAACTCGTTTTACGACGACTTTGCAAATTAACAATAACATGTCTGCTTTGATGTTGAATTTGTTTTTGTTTTATAAACAGCATAATTAAAGGCATCGCATCGCCGAAAAAAACAAAGGCCCACAAAAGCCCAGAAAAAAAGAATCGAGTTCTCTGTGTTTCAACTGATTTGTGTGTTTGTGGCCGTTCAGATCGCGTCAACGAACGTTCCCGCTCCGCTATTAGCGCTAAGCAAATATATACACACATATACAATAAAACGGAGAACCCCCAAGCTTGAGCCCCGGCTAAGCCATATAAAGCACCTCCACCAAAATGCCGCGTTCGCATTTCACTAGGAAACATTGTCTAGCGATGACGGGCGGCTTAATTGCATTGACTTTGCTGATCTTGTGCTTAACGCACTCGACGATCATTTCGGGCAAGATCACCGATCCTGGCACCGACGAGTCTACGCTCGAGCTGTTGCATGTGGTAAGTCCAAGAGTCGAACAACAAACGACTTTAACAAAAACAAAAAAAAAACAGCTGTTAAAATAACAGCTGTGTTTATTACACTGTGAAACAGGGCCAAGCGAAAAGTTATATAATTAATAAATATAAATAACTTAGAGTGATCCATAGAGTGTATTCATTCTTTAAGGATTAGGCACCTTAAATTATTAAATTTGTTTTTAAATAATATTAAAAAAAGTTTACTTCTTTAGCAGCCATATGCTATATATAAGAAGTCATTGGGTCAGGTTTTAAGAGTGCTCGAGTATACTATATCATCACGTTTATTCAAAGAAAAAGCAGCTGATAATACAAAAACCAACTGCAACTGCGTTCGTTACTAACCTTTTTAACTTGGCCTTGACTGTGAATGCAAGCTCAGGCAATAAAACAGCAGAACAGACCAAAAGAAAATAAAATACATGTTGCTGATAAATACTTGGCATAAAATGTTAATGTGCGCAGCTTTTAACCGACATATCGTGTTTTTGTAGCACAGTGCAGCAGTGTAGCGTTTAATTATTGCATGCAATTATATCAGTTTAGTACGCTGCCGGCAGAGGCAACGGACGAATGTTGAGCGATAAGAGCAAATTCTATACGCATATGTATACAAATAGCCACCAGAACGGAAAGTGAAGGCGTTCGGAACGCGACAGTACAGGTAGAAAGCTGATAATACACAAGTTTACATATGTATATACCTATATACACTCTTTTTTTTTTTTGTTTATGTATACATATATATTTATAAATAGTTGGTAAACATTGATTATAGTAAAAATCAAACCAAGTGATGAGTGTTTTATCAGTTGTTTAAATTGATCTTTAATTGAATCATGCAAGTGTTTTTATAATGCCAGTGATTATAGCTTGATTTTGTATCATGGCTTAGTAACTAGCCAGCCGTAAAGCTTGTAATAAAAGTTTGTTAGCGACATTGACGGGGCACTCTATGTCTATGTTGTAGAAGTTAAAGTTTATTATAGAGTGGAGCGTATTTCGTGCTTTGCAGCGTACGACTCACGCCTCAGTCGCCTGACTTCAGTTTTACGTGTTAAAATATCGAAGGAGATTAAAAATAATATGTGTGATTAACAATTAACAGTAAATAATGTATATAACTTAAATACAAGAGAATAAAAAAACACGAAAGGCGTTTTGAGTTTAAAATAAATATACGAAATGGCAATTTCATTTACAATTACAACTTAATAAAATATGTTTGTCAATGTTAAATGTAAAATGGAAAACCTAAAAGATTACATACACCTGCTGTAATACTCTCAAAACTGGTCTATAAATCAGATGTACACATTACCCCTGCCACATACAGATATCAACAACAAACTAAACAAAACAAAAAAAAGTTTTAAAACCAGCTACATACCTAATTACAATTTTAGCTACTCGTTTCACCCGACTAAGCAGAAAAAAAGGTTGAAAACAAAAGCAAATCAACAAAAAAAAAAAAAACCAGTTCACAAACTTTTCAAATTGGTCAGACCACAAACTGCGACGCACTTTTATAATATAAATATCTGTAAGCGTTTCACTTGGTAAAGCTGCTTATTGATGCTCCGAAAACCTATATAACTGACATAGAGATAACTTGACCAGTCCAGTCCAGGGCTGCTGACCTTCAGGCAGGCCGAGGCCGTTGCTTATCAGTAAACTGGCCACGAGCAATTTGAATCGAATCGAATCACAAATGCTGCCGGAAAAACTTCCGCAAATCTCTAATTGTGCGGAGTTGCTGGTCGCCAGATGAGCTGGGATCGGTGGCTATTCGCATAATGACAGCACATGTTTGAAATGTTTTGCTACCCGCTGTCTCTTATCAGAGTCGCGTGCGCGCTGCAGATTTGTTATTCTAATTGTTGCTGTCGTTGAAGTCACAGACGCTAACCAGACAGTGCAGTGTAATGCGTTAATGACATTGGCTAAAAATAGCGCATACAAACAAGTCTAATCTGGTAATATGAAAAGCCGCGGGTCGAAAGCTCAGTGTTATTTAATAATCTTCACTGAATACTGAAGCAATCAACATACATTAAATTTAAGCAAATAAATATATACGTAGAGTCAATAAACTGACTTAAAATGAGCTTTCAAAGCACATGAAAGCTTATTTTAATTGCAATCAATTTTTTATTTATGAAGAGACCTTAATCCGAGCATGATTTTCACCTAATGCCATTGAAACTTTAGCCAGGCTAATTAATGCAGCGAACGGGAATGAAAGTTAAAAACTCGAAACTAACACTGCATACATTTGTACTATTTTCAGGTCTTTCGACATGGACCACGCACGCCAGCGGACACATATCCAAAGGATCCCCATGTTAACGAAACCTACTATCCATTTGGCTGGGGACAAGTTACAAATGTGAGTCGAGAACAAGTTGCAGCAGCAAAACTTTTTCCCGAAAAATTAAAAAAAAAAAAAAGCAGAAATGGAAATAAAACCAAAAAGTATAAAAGAGAACCCCTACCCGCTGCCCGCTTCTTGCTTCCTGTTCAAGCCGAAAACCACGCAGCAAAGCATTTAAATAAATTGAAATGCAAATGTTTGTCGTGGCGGAGGAGGACGGGCAAAATGCGGGGGTGGCATGTGTTGCATTAACATATACACATGCATATGTTTATGCAATTGCAAAAATGCAAGGCATTTATTATTTTATAACATTTTGCTTTCTCTCTCTCTCTCTGCCTCTCTACATGTTTCTCTGTTTCTTGCCGGCTGTTGTCTCACGTGCCATCCGCCCATGCCATGTAATAAATCAACGCTCAGAATGGCAAACGCGAGCTGTTCAACATTGGGAGCTGGCTGCGTAAGCGTTATGGCAAATTCCTGGCACCCTACTACAGTCCCGATGTGAGTAACCCAATGCTAACGAACCAACCACCAGACACCCGAGTTCCTTTCCCTGCTGGCTCCGAATCGGTAGCCGGCAACCGCCGGACGGGTGTCTGATAGTGCGGACGTTTACAAATTGCAAAGCTCAAGCGCGCTTGCCTCATCACTCAATTTCTTTTCCGTTCTCCCCGCTCTCGTTCTCGTTCCCGTTCGCTTTCTACATCTTCAGTTGGTGCACGCACAGGCAACGGGCGTGCCACGCACACACATGACCATGCAGACGGTGCTGGCCAGTTTCTTCCCCCCAAAGGGTACGGCCATGGAGTGGAACAGCAAGTACAACTGGCAGCCGATTCCGGTCTTCTCGCAGGAGCTAAATGAGGATACGGTACGTCAGCCTATCAATAATGATGGCATCATCAATTGCAATTGATTTATATCTCAATTTACCTTATCGTGCATTCAACAACCAATGCCTGATTTGGGTTCTATTTTTATTTTAAACGAGTCAAAACTAATTTAATTGGCAAATTCGAATCATTTATAATGCTTACTTTGAACAGAGCATAAAAATAACGTATAGAAATGGATTTGTCAGGATCAAGAAATTAATTTTGTGTTGCAATCCGCAGTTACTTCTTGTGCGTACACCGTGTCCACGCTACTTTGAAGCCCAGCACGAAGTTTTGGAGTTGCCCGAGGTTAAGAAGGAGATCGAGCCCTACCTCGAGATGTACAAGGAGCTGTCGGCCCACACCGGTCTCACTTTTAAGGAGCCAGAGGATGTGCAATCGCTGTATCTCACATTGCTCGCGGAACAGGAATGGGGTCTGGAGCTGCCCGAATGGACCAAGGAATATTTCCCGGAGAAACTGCAGTTCCTAACCGAACAGAGCTACGTGTATAATGTGTACACGCCCGAAATGCAAAAGATCAAGGCTGGTCCGTTCCTGAAGAAGATGCTCAACGAAATGCAGCAGAAGCGTAACGAAACCCTGAAACCCGATAAGCGCAAGCTCTTTATCTATACGGGCCACGACACGACAGTGGTGAATATTCTGTCCGCTTTTAAGATCTGGAAACGTCAACTGCCGCGCTATTCGGTCATGGCGCTGTTTGAGCTGCACAAGAACAAAGAAACCGGTGATTATTGGGTGGAGATATATTTCCGTAATAACCCTAAGGCGCCAGCCGAAAAGTTGACTGTGCCCGGCTGTGAGTTCCAGTGCCCGTTGGACAAGTTGCTGGAGCTGGTTAAAGATGTGGTGCCCACCGATGCAGATGCCCACCGATGCGATGCCAAAAACGAGCAATTCACAGAGCCGCCTCTGCGTGGCCCATAGAAATGCTGAAGCTAAAACGGATGTTGATTTCTATTGGAATCGAACAGGTGCTACAACTCAGGGAGATTAAAGTTAGTTAGATTAAGTCGAAAAATGGTATACTGATTAAAGATTGTGTAGAAATTCAGTCAGCTGTCGTCTGGTGTTAGACATAGCGTCAAGAGAAGCGCCTCATGTGGCAGCCAAGTTGGCTCATTTCCGCTTGTGGCGCCGCCATTGCCCAATAGGCCGCTTCCGTTTGCCTTTTGCCAGCTCCGCAAACAACTTCCGCACTTATTTAGCCAGCTTCCATCCAACACAAACCATCCGACATCTCTCCCTCTCTCTCTATCTCTCTCACACACGCTCCCTGTCTCTGTTGCACTTTTGGTTTGTATCTTCGAATCTCGCCCGCCCTTTGGCTTTGCTCATTTTTGCCAAGAGGTGACATTTTTCGCATTGCGGTTTACCATAAACTATTTCATTGGGGAGCTGTTGTCTGTGTACATTAGCAGTGCTCCATGCTTGCAGCACCATTGCCATTCCCCCCACACACCCCAGACACCCCACACCCCATCCAGTTCACCATTGTTTACTCGTGTGCGTTGCCCATCTGTCTCGCAGCATCCCGTTCCCCCTCCCGTTTTGTGTGCTTTTTGCACATATCTGTAAACTTTATTTGTCAACGGGACGCATATGTTGTGTGCTTGCCAAAAAGTAAAGAAAAGGACAAGCAAGACAAAAAATATGAAAATAAGGGAATCATATTCCGTACTCAGGCTAACAGTCTGCATTTGCGTTGTTATCCTTGTCTGTTTGTCGTTGCGTTTAATTTTGCTTAATTTGATTTTGGTGGCACTATAAGGCGGCATAAAGAAAACTGTTCCCGGCGGGGGAATAGGAATTCAACAATGCCCGACAAATCTACATTCACAACGAAGATTACAGTTTATATTTCCAATGATTAATGAGAAAGCGTTGCGCGAAATAATTTATCGTAATTTAAGCTATAGTCACTACGTTTTCACCAAAAAATCGAAACAGGTGTCCGTCATCTATTTTATGAATCGAATTTGGCATGAATATAAGATGCGTGAGGAAAGATCACTTGGTAATTGATTCTTTATATTTGGTGAATGTATGAAGACAAAGAAGAGTGATTGGTATCTTCTAGTCGAGTACCCCCTCTTACTTGTTATCCCTTGTAGAACACCGGATTTCTAACCGAATCTCTATGGTTTGCCCGCTCACACACTCTCTGTTTTCTTGGCATAGGCCTTATTTATAAATTTATACATTTTACCTGAATACGTTTGCTATGAATATATAAAAAAGCACTAAAAGCCTTCTGCATTTAAGCTTAAGCAACTTTCTTTTGCTGGACTTTTACCGCATCACTGAGAGGTGGCAATAAAAATCCACAACCTTTTTTGACAAATGAAACGTGCAACAAACAAGACGCCAAAGCAGCTGCGGCGGACAGAGCCCCAGCCGGAGCCTCCGCCTGAGCCTGGGTCTGTTCCTGTGCCTGTGCCTGAAGCTGAGCCAGTGCCAACAAAGATTTATGTATTTTACAGTGTGTACGCTTTATGCGAAACTAAACGGCAAACAGTTTGAGTGAAGAAAGGCACTGGTTGCATTTTGGCCTGGCTGGCTGGCTAGCTGGCTGGCTGGCTGCTTCTGGCTGCTGGGCCAACATGTTTTGCATATGCGGCTGACAGTCGGGACTGACAGAAGGAGAAGCGGAGTACATAAGTCTATTGTGCCCTTTAATAGACTGAGCTGCACTAGGATCTGGCAGCCGGCAAACATTTGTGCAGCTTATTAATATGCATCCCATCTCTGTTGCACCAGCTCTCGGAGATTAGTCCAGAGCAGGTGTGGCACACTAAGCGCGGCGAGCTTGGCCAGCTATCGACAATTTTATCTACTAGGCCAAGCGCAAAGTTTGTCGCTCCGTATCGGAAAGTCGTTAGTAAGCTGACCGCAAAAAGAGATGTGGCCAACTGCGGCTGGCAGAGTCAGTTGCCCTGAAAAGGTTTTATGTCTAAGTCGCAGTCGTCCTGACGCTAAAAACAAAAGACGAAAATTAAAGTTTATCCAAAGACTTGCACTTAGTTCCAAAAGTTTTCTTTTTAGCAAAGTTTTCTGACTGAGCTTGTCTCGGTTCTCTAAGTAGATTTGTTGCCCCTGCCAAATGTCTAAGGCTAAAAAACGACTTTTCATTCGGTGAGTCAAGCTTGTACCGCCACATAAAGTATCTGCATAATACGTGAAATTATAATGCTAATATGTAAAATCCAGATTCTGTTATCACTGGGGAACTTTATGAAAAATATGTGGACAAATTAAATTACTTGTTTCCTACCTGTAATTTTCTTTATGTTATATCCGGCTCGATCGATTAATTTACCGCTTTGTAGCATTGCTTCGATTGTCGTTACGCACTTTTACAATAGCACAAATAAATTAACAGGCACAAATACTTTACTCTTTTTATATTTTTTACTTCGCTGTCTGCTCTTGGAATATTAACCGTTTGTCAAACGCTGCCACGTGGGTTTAACAAAAATGATGCTAAAAATTGCACACTTTCAGTATATACAATTAAACAAATATATTTATCGGTATTTATCGAATTAACTGATATTTGAACACTATGTAGTTATAACTAATAGGATATCTGCAGAAAATAGTATGCAGTAGGTAATGATTCCAAATTGCTTTGAAGATGAAAGCGACAACGTAGTAAAATATTTGGGTGCACAAATTCAGTATTAACAAGCATAAAACAAATTGTGTTATATTGTCAAAAAACTTTTAAAAACGTATTGTAGCTTGCCAGTTAAATTATATATATTTTGTTTTAAACCATAAGAAATATGAGGAAATGCGTGTTTTTTTTAAAGCATAACATACTAATTGTAGCTACCGTAGTAATAATGCTTCTTTGCATAATTAGTATATTATTTGCATCGGGCTTTTTCCACGAGTCAGCTAAGATTCGAGCAATCATACTGAATACATTTTTGGTGGTTGTGATAATGTTCGTGGTCAGTGACACAATCAAATTTCTGTTAATGTCATTTGACGCAGCCTGGTGGCCACGCCCACAGCCTGAGTTCTTTGTTGATGAGCAGGCAACCATTCACACGCGCAAAGATTACCTAAAAATGCGGATTAGCACGCTGCGCTCCCAGCTGAATTTTATGGAGGAGCATCGCAACGAGCAACTGAACCTGATGTACCAGCATAATGCCAAGGACCTGTGGCTTTATGGCAAGTACTTCCTTTTGCTGATGTGCATGGTTTTATTTACGCAAAATAATTTATACTACCACAATACCAAATTTATAAAGACGCTCTACCTTTATAATCAAACGCACACCCGCGGACTTAATTCGGTGAAGCACATTAATGACTTTTACGTGTTTTTGGAGTCTGCAATCGTGGCCGCTTTTAACCCGGATCCGATCGATAATGGAACGACTAACTGGATCTATGGAGACCACACGGCCCGTTTGGGGGTTGTTCGAATTCGCCAGTTGCGCAGAAAAGAAAACTTTCACATGGGCTGGGAGGATCCACAATTTTCAAATTTCGACTATATGCCCAACTGGGAATTGCCTTATGAACGAATGGCTTACACGGACAAGTATTGGACAATCTACGAGCCATGGCTGCCGATAAATCCCACGCACACCTCATTGGAAAAGATGCTACTCAACTTTGATCATGAGGGATATTGCTATAACTATCCGGAACTATTTGGCTATGTGACGATGCTGGCGCGCAGCTATAAGAACAGCATGAAGGTGATTGAATACCTCAAAGAGAAGCATTGGCTCACGAGGAACACATCAGCGGTTTTTATCGACTTTACGCTTTTCAATGTGGATGCAAGAATCTTCACCATATGCACCCTGCAAATCGAGCAGACGCCCTTCGGCACGATTGTACCCGGAATACACATAATATCGACCAACCTGCTATTTCTACAGGAATTGGGTACACTCGATTTGATCATAATGTGCGTATTCATATATGTACTAATAGAGTACTCCAAGGCAGTTATAGTCACGTTATGGTTCGAGCCGAGCAAGCTGCGCAGCACGTGGAACAAAATGGATGTGCTAATCATAGCGCTCAACTACACATTGATCATACTAATAACCATATCTGAAGTTATTGTGATGAATCTGTTTAAGAAAGTGGAGGGCGCCAGCAAACTGCAGTTTCTTGACTTTCGCCTTCCGACACGCCTCCTCAAGTTTACCTACATCATGATCGGGTTTCTCGTCTGCCTGACCACGTTGCGACTGTGGCGTGTTCTAAACTTCTCCAGCGTTTTCCAGATGTTCGCTGCCACCTTATACTCGGCGTGGAAGGCATTGGCGAATACGGCCGTTTTAATTATGATATTTTTGATCGCTTATGGCATCGCCAATGTCATTATTAATGGCAACAACACAGTCACGTTTAGCAAACTGATAAAAAGTATTATCTCATCTTTGTGCTTTTCGTTTGGCTTTCGCTCGCACATCGAACCGAAGGATCTCTTTTATGGTGGCCGCATCATGGGCTTATTTATGTATCTCGTCCTGGCTTTTGTCGTTGTCCAGTTGCTGATCAACCTTTTCCCATCGACAATCAACGATTATTTCACGCGTGCCAAGAACGAGCGAGACAATAGAAAAGTGCGCAACATTAATTTTCTGCAATTTCTACATGCGGAATATGCCCGTAAATTTCAGTTCCTCCAGAAACTGCCATGTTTCAACAAAGCCTACAAGCGACATAATCGTACAGTGGGCGAGAACGTAAAACTCGCTTTGGATAATATGGTCCGAATAAGCAACAAATCGAGATACGAGGCATTATCTACAACCGCCCATTCAAAGAGACCGAAGACAGTCACTGAGAAAGGCAAGCACAATGATTATAAACAGCGCATCGAACGTCTGTTCATAATTGCGGCTCTTATGCAAACTCAAATTGAACTACTTGATCACATTCTATTTAGGGAGGAAGAGAGGGTTTCAACCATGGAACCTTTCTATGCATCCGATAGTGACTCCGATATTGAATATTAAGTATTAAGTAATGTCTCCAGCCCAATGAATTGAAAAGCCATTAAAACTATTCTATTACATATAATGCAGTGCTTTTTGGTTTGATTTGTGAATATCGTAATCAAACATTTACGTGTTTATAACTCGAAACTTGTTCGGCTGTCGCTTCTACAGAGATTTTTGATAATAATTTCAAAATATTTTTTCCACCTAACAGCATCGTTGTTTTTTTCAAAGAAAAAAAAATTAAACAAAATATATATGAGACTCGTGAAAACTAGAAAGCGAGTAAGAAAATTGAATAAATTTGTATAGAAACAAGAGACGGTAAACATGAAACGAAAATTAAGATATTGGGTATTTTTTATATTCACGGTGAGCATTATTCTCGTCTGCATGTTTTTAATGATTTACTATTCGGGCTTTGAACATGAGACGCAAAACGCCAAGAACATCTTTGTGACCATTGTGATCGTGTTAGCTTTTCAATTGGTGATCGCTGATCCGATAAAATTTATTTTGATCTCAATTGATATGGCCTTCTGGCCGCGCAGCTTGCCCGATTACCGCAAAATAATAAAAGCGGACGATGAGGAGGACAATAGGGATTACAATCGACTCAATTTTCTGAAGCAACGTTTAAGGGCCTTGAAAGTTCAGATGCTGATCACCGAGCGATACCGCAACGAGGCGCTTAACAAGGAGTACAAGAACATATCACAAGACCTATTTCTCTATGCTAAATACTTTTTGGTACTCAGCTGCGTCGTTTTGGTGTCTCGCAACGAGCTGATGTACTATAATACGGCTCGATTGCAAACGATTTTAATGAATAACCATTCCGACTACATGGGACTGGGTGAAGTTTATCACTTAAATCAGCTGTTCGATTTCGTTGAGTCGTCTCTGGTTAATGCCTTCAATTTCGATGAGGACTTGGGCGTTTGGGTACATAGCACTCAAAATAAAATGGTGGGCGTGGTTCGGATGCGGCAACTCCGATTGGCCCGCGAGCAGATGGGCTGGGATGATCCCGAATACACAAGTCAATCGTATTTGCCCGATTGGCAGCTGCCCTATTATGAAATGCACTATTCCGACAAGTATTGGCGCATCTACGAGCCGTGGGTGCCCATCGTCGAGCGGGATCCCATTTCCTATCTCCTGCTCAATTTTGATCACGTTGGCAAATTTCAGGACTATCCCGAACTTAAGGGCTACGCCTCGCTGCTCGCACTCAGCAAGCTGAATAGCATGAAGATACTCGAATTTCTTACCGAATACCATTGGCTGACGTATAACACATCGGCGGTGTTTCTCGATTTTACGCTCTACAATGTCGACGCGGATTTGTTCAGCGTGTGCACATTGCGCGTGGAACAGACGCCATTTGGCGGCATTATACCGGATGTTAGCTGTGACACTGTCGAACTGATCGGCGATGTCCTGCAGATAAGCTACATGTCCATGCTGGTGCTACTCATTTACTTTGTGGTCGTCCTCCAGTTCATACAGGCCTTCGGGACCCAATTATGGTACGAGCCGTCCAAGTTGCGCACCGTTTGGTACAAACTGGACCTGGTTATTGTCGTGCTCAATATCGCATTGATCATTTTGGTAATACTGCGGTCGGCGCTAGTCAACGCGATGCTGAGGAGATTGGAGGGTGCCAATAAGCTTGAATTTCTTGACTTCCGCAAACCGGCCCGTATACATATGCTGAGCAACATATTGGCCGGATTTCTCATCTGCTTAACCACGCTGCGATTGTGGAAGGTGCTGCAATTCTCCAAAACATTTCAGCTATTCACGAGAACGCTGTTCATGGCCGGAAAGGCCTTGGCCATCACTGGCTCCATGATCCTGATTATTCTAACGGCATTTTCCCTAGCGTTTATCATTATAAACGGCAACAACAGCCCACATTTTATTCGACCGCTGAAGAGCATTGTCACAGCTATGTGCTTCTCTCTGGGCTACAGCAACGAACTGAATCCAAAGGATCTCTTCTATGGCGGTCAATACTTGGGCATTATCATGTATGCAACACTGGGATTTGTCGTCTCTGTGCTGCTGATCAATGTGTTTATAACAATGATCCATGACTATTTTACCATTGCGAAGAGCGAAGTCGATGCCAAATTCAGGCATCAGATTACCTTCTGGCAGTTTTTACGTGTGGAGTATGATAACTTCTTCCAGTTTTTCAATAAATTGCCCTGCTTTCGAAGGCCGTACAAGCGAAAAAATCGTACAGTGGCTGAGAATATACAACATTCCCTGGATCAACGCGATAAGTACGAGAGCGTAAAATCGTCGAAGTCTCGCAAAAATGCTGAGAATGCTGAAGACGACGAAGAAACTCTCCAGGCCGAATACAGGGAGCGCATCGAGCATATTTACTCCATATCGACCATTATCAATATCCAATTTGAAATACTAGAACGCATTTTATTTGACGACCATGGCCATGAAGGCAACCCCATGAAGAAGGAGTCCTCCATGGACGATGACAGCCATCCTCCAGATGGACAAGATAGACAAGATGGACAAGATGGACAAGATGGACAAGATGGACAAGATGGACAAGATGGACAAGATGGACCAGATGGACAAGATGGCAAAAAAACATCTACAAATGATAAAGATAGCGTCGTGTAAGCGATGTTAAAATAACAAAAGATTTAACAGTTAGGAAAACAGAAATATAAAAATCTATTTGTGTGAGATTTTCTAATTGCTGGCTGCAATTTTTAGTTTTCCATTTAATTTAATTTAATTTGTTTTATTTTTATTTTTTTTTGTGATTTCAAATATAAATAATTATGCGCAAACAGAGAAAACTTTAACTCGAAAAGGCTTTTAGGGCAATTTGGTGATGGCTTTGTTGGACTTGTTTGCAAAAACTTACGGAACCTGAGCCTGGCTGTGGGCCAAAACGAAATGACTTATGAGTAGCGAAGCATTTCCGACTTACTTGAAAGAGCATTTCAGTTCTGTCTCTCTCTCTCTCTCAGACAATTGTTATGAGTTGGCAAATAAAAATTTAATACCTCATGCTTTTAGGCTGCTGCCCAAAAACTATTTGAGTTGCCCAGTTTCCCCCAGATACCAGTTCCGAGTACCCAGTTTTTGTGTAATCGGAGGCAGCATTCATTGTTAGACCAACACTAAAAACTTTACAAACATTTTGATCAACAGCAAATGTAGCTAAACTAAACAATTGCGAACGGCGCTAAACTTTTGCCAGCTGAGATACATGCCACGCCCACGCCGTGGTCCGTTCCCGCCCAACACCCACTAATGCTGGCAGACTGTCTGCAACTTTTTTTGGTTGCATACGCACATATGTATGTATGTATGTATGTATACATCGCTGAGTACGTACATAATGTGTGCAGATGTAACTTGGGGAATTCTGTAAACTTTTATAATTATTAGCAACAAATGAGCAGTGACAGAGCACTTTTGCAGTAACTGTTACTGCAACTTTTCCCAGACAGATCCCAGATCCACACCAGGACCAAACAAAAAATCACAAATGATTCCTGGCCGCTCAGGCTCAATTTAAAAGTTTTAACTACCTGACTGTTCGTACGTACCGACAGACAGACAGACAGACAGACATACGTGCATATGCACCTACCGACCCCAGACGACAGACACTAAGAAATAGTGTCCCAATCAAAAGCCCCATGAAGTTTTAAATGCTTTAAGTGAGGGGTGGGACCACAAACTTTCTAATTTTTGTCCTGAGTTGGGCTGCCTTTGAATGGGGCAATTTTATAGCAGCTTTGCTCTTTTCGCATTTTTAGCTTAGATGTTTACATTTTTCAAAGGCATATTTACAAAAAAAGAAAAATCTAAATAAACAATGATTTCCAAAAGTGAGTGCCAAGATAAAGTGCTTACATTTGCAGACAATGCTCAAAAAACTAGATAGTCCAAATAGAACACAACTCCGATATTTTGAAATCTTATCTTAATCTTTGCCAAAACTGAACCAATTATTTCTCATTTTCGAAAAAAGTTTTTTTTTTCAAAATTTAGAATACCGTATTTATATTTTTAATTTATTGTGTGTTTTGTCATTTTATTAAATTAGTATAAAAAATCAAATTAACATTAACATTAACATTAACAACATGATTCTGATTCATATTTTTCGTCAAAAATCATGCGAAAATTAACAAAATTTTAGTCATGTAATGCTGTTTGCTCGTATAATACAAAGCCAAAAATGTTTGCCACGCCTTACAAATGTTTTTATATGATTTTTTTAAAGTTGCATATGATTCCTATTGGAAAACTTAACCTAAGTTTTGTCCTACAGGAAATAAGAAAAATGTGTGAAAAATATTTTCCAACACTGTATGTAATTTGTTATGCACTGGACTTTGCAACACTAATTTGTGTCAAAATATTTTAGGTACCGTGGAAGTTCGTAATACCTATTAGCAGTAACATGATTCGCAAACCGAAAAAGAAACACAAAGGGGAATCCTTGGATCGCGACCAGTCCAAAGCTTATTCCCAAAAGGACAAGGAAGTGCCAACGAATTTGCAGGGCAGCGAAAATATCGGAGAGCAAAAGAATGCGAAGCACAGGGAGCGCCACAAGAAACACGGTGGCAAGCACAAGAGGAAGCACAAGCACAAACACCCGAAAAACGCTGAAGAAAAGCCGCAAGAAGCAGCGACGACAGCCGCTGAGAAACCGAAACCAAGCGAACCCGCAATACCGTAAGTCCCAAGATAGTCCCCAGATAACGCTTTAAATCCTTGTAATTAGAATTTTTCTATACGTAGTGGATGCGTCAGCAATGCCATGTGGGGGAACGGCGACAAATTGCTGCCCTCTGTCTACATCGTTGCCGGTGCAGAGCTGGACTTTGGCCTCGGTGGCAATGAGCCGATGCGTGTTCAACAGCCGGTTAGACAGTTTTCGACCTTTGTTATGCCGGAGTTGCGGAGCCGGCGTGCGAGCAACACTGCAGCTATCGAGGAAACCTCAGCGATACTAAAATCGCCGGTCAATGATGAGAATTGGTTACAAAGCCAGAGCTTTAGGCCCATATCACCGATCAGGGATAGTGTTTTTGACCATCTGCCCACATCGGAGGACATATGGCTCAGCTACGAGTCCAGTAAACAGGGCGCAGAGCCAGCCTGGCCAATATGCTGCCCCCAAAATATACAGAGTTCCCTGATGGAGTCCATAGCCAGTCCGGTTAGGCAATTGTCGGTCAACTCCGAAACTCGGAAATGCCCTGGATCAGACCTGGATGAGGTCGTTGCGTCTCTTACCGACTGGAAGGTGAGCAGCGCGTGTAAAGAGGCGACTGACCAACTGGCAGCGTGCAGCAATTTGCCGTTCGTGGAATTGGAGAGTCTAGACCTGAGCCTGGACGAGGAGCGCGGCCTGTTGGATTTCCTCAAGTCGAAGCGACTGCACACGCCGCTTAGCGAAATCAAAGCCTTTGAAATGCTGCTGAGCATGGCCAGAAATATGGAGAACAGAAGTGCGCTGCACGACCTGCTAAAGCAGAAACACTTAGTGCAACTGAAGCCGGGTAAGGCGCCGCCCAAGGTGCCGCTAATGCAAATGCAGAATACGGCAGCGAAGCCACTGCCGACGGTCAAGGAGGCAACGACACCGGACACCATGCAGCAGAGAGTGACGACAATCGTGGAGCGTGCGGATGCGGCACCAGCTGTTGTCGTCAACAATGAGACGTTGCAACAGGCCATTGATTCGCTGATCATCATTGAGCCGCCGCAGCAACAGCAGAGAGAGAAGGTGGATCAGCTGTTCGTGGTGGAGGAAACTGCGCAATCTGTGACCGAGAAGCCGATAGCCAACGTGCGAACCGAACAACCATTGGTAATTAGTGTGGAAAAACTGGCGCCGCTTGCTGCAGCGCCCAAGCCGCAGGAGGACGCCGTGCAGCAATGGCTGCAGCAATTGGGCCAGGATCTATCCCGGGTGGTGCAAATCCGACTGGACGCAATGCCAAGTCTGGCCAACGATCATCTGCCGAACGCTGCGGCCAAGCCGATAGATTTTGAAACGGAAATCAGTCAAAGTGCCCAAATGAAGTCCAAGGAAACAGCGCAAACAGGCGGCACAGTCCAGTCGCAGGTCACGATATCGGCTAGCCAATGGGAGAACACCTATAAGCGAAGATTGGATGGGTTGAAGAACGCCATCGATCAGAACATGACCGAGTTTCGAGACCCGCAGGCTCAGCGACTGCGCAGCAAATGGGTGAATGAAATGGGCAAAAGTAACTTGGACAGTCTGAAGCGGGACGTGCTGATGCCGCCACTGCCGACGCACATGGACCAGGGTCTGCAGCAGATACGGATTTTGCGGCCGCCAACGAAGCGGAAAATCGAACGCGCCAAGCTGCAGGTGGAAATGAAGCTGGTCCGAACGTATAGCACGATTCAGGGCAAGTGCAACTTGGACATGAGCAAGCTGGCCCTGGAAATGGATAACACCGTCTACAACAGCGACATTCAGGTGCTACAGAAGCGTTACGAGGACGCTCATGTGGCTTGGATTTGGGCAAATGGCACCATACTGATCAGCAATGCGCGCAGCAAGGCAATTCTCGGCGAGACCCAAAACCAGCTGGTGGCCAAAATTCAGGGCGGCACTCGAACCGACAACCAGCCGCTGGACAATGCATTGAACTCCCAGACGATCCACATCGCACAGTTTCCGTGGCACATTTGCATTGAGGAGTTCAGCCAGAACTACGCGCTGAGCACCGAAACGGTTCAGGGCACCTTCAGGTGCGCCTACTACGTGAACAAAAGTCTGCCCGGCGTCGCTGCGAAGGTGTACGAGTCCGGTGCGATTCAAGTGTTCGCAATGACCACAGACCAGGCCGATGGCATGCTGGAAAAGCTCTACCTGCTCACGGCCAATCATCGCAAGCCAAAATCGGCAATTCCGACCAAACAAATGCTGGAAGGCAGCGGCAAATTCATACCACTTTATCCCACATAAACTAAATCAATTCAATATGCAATAATCACTTTGGAGCATCTTTAATTCTTTAGTAAAAAGAGTTAAAAGAGTGCAATAAATAATTCATTATTATTTTGCCTCCAAACATGAGCATATCAAAATATATAGTTTGAAATTCGCAAATGAATAAGCATTGTCTAATTATCTGTAGCATATCATATCTCAAATTGCAACATAATGCCCAACAAACGTTTCGCTTTAAACCCAATGTTTGAGAGCCAATTGCTGAAAAGCTCTTCTTTCGCAAAGAGCGCGCTGAATGGAAAGCGGGAGCACAAAAAGCTCTCCACTCGCTCGCTGGCTCGCTCAGAGAGCGCAGGTTGGTTCACTACGGCCCGTCGTGGTTATTGGGTTAAAGTTGTGAGCGCTGGCCATAAAATATGCCGTACTCTGACTTCAGAATTTGCCGAGCGCTGGAATTTAATTCATAAGTTAAGTGGCGTGTCCTCGGCCGTATACAGCCAAGGTTAAGTGCGGCTCCATGCGACGACTGCCGGAGCAAAACACGTCAGCGGCAACTTCATGAATCCCGAATCCTGGCGCCCACACGCTCGTTCTAAGGCCTGTGGGAGTTGCCTTTGTGGGGGGGTTTTTCATTTCAGCCATAATTCTTGTACGGTTTTGCTGCTTGAACACGAAACCGCATCCCCCCAAAAAGCGAACAGTGCTCCCACCCATCTATTAAATGCCGGCGACTTTTTGTTGGTGCGCCTCAACAATTGCCTGGAATTATAAAACATGGCTCATTGTCTGGACTTGCCCGAACTTTGCATCATCTGTGGCCATTGTCTTGGGCCCTAAAACTGTTTTGATTGAATCTGTGCTCTGGGTAAGCGCGACAAACAAATTAACCAAATGATACCGTGGACAGCGTAAATCAGAGCCAAAGCAACAACACAAACAACAACATAATCAGGCCCGCCACAGCTTAGGCACCTCCCTGATTTGCATAAAGAAATAACCCAAAATGTAGCTGGGAAATTTTTAAAGCCCAACTGACCTTTTGTCGTTTAAAAAATAGACGCGTGCCTGTCAATCTCTTTTATTTGCATGACACGTTTCCAGTCCACCAACCGACCCAAAAAACCAAAAAACCAAAAAAAAGAAAAGAGGCAGAAACACTCAACACCTACCAATAAATAAAAACCGATGCAGCAAATATTGAAGTAATCAAAAATGCAAATGTCACTACGTGAATTGTAAAATATCTGCGCTTGCTGTGGGGCAGAGGCCGGTTTCAGGGACCCGCAGCAATAAATCTGCTTCCAGTTCAAGAGCGCATTAATTCTTCTGTTTATCGCAAAAAGTTAATTGCTTTCCCGAGCTCTCTATTAATCATATTCCATAATTTGCTTAGCCTAATTAGCGACCGGCAGACAAACAGACATATTAACAGGACGATAAGCCGGGCAAAGGTCGCAGTACGCGCAATTTGCGTGGCCCATTAGAAAAGGCTCCAAGAACAACAACAAAATTACAAGAAGGTCATTGAAGGTATTATATATAGTATTAAGTGGCCTATAAATATTCGTGTTCCTTTTTTTTGTGTGTGATATATTTAACAATTTTAACGATCAGACTTTAAAACCAATTAAATTAAATTTTTTATATAAATAAGAATCATAATTATAATAAATAAAAAAAAAAAACTAAATTCAATCAAATATATCGAATTGCAAATAAAATAATTCTGTAGAAGACCAAGTCAGTGACATGTCTTGTATGGCGTCATGCTTTAGATTTTCATCGAATTGAGAACTCCTCCTAAAAACTGTTACTTTTACATATATATACAAGAAGTTCACTGAAGGTATTATATATAGTATTCAGTGGCCTATAAATATTCGTGTGCTTTTTTTTTGTGTGTGATATATTTAACAATTTTAAAGATCAGACTTTAGAGCCAATTAAATTACATTTTTTACATAAATAATTATCATAATTATAATAAAAAAAAATAAGAACAAAATTTAATCAAAAATATCGAATTGCAAATAGTTCTCTAGAAGACCAAGTCAGTGACATGTCTTGTGTAGCGTCATGCTTTAGATTTACATCGAGTCGAGAACTCCTGCTAAAAACTGTTACTTTTACATATATATATATATATACATATATATATATATATATATATACATATATATATATATATATATATATACATATATATATATATATATATATATATATTTTTATATATATATATATTTTTTCTTTTGGTTCCCGCTGGGGATGCATTTTTTTCAATTTCTACTCACTGTTAAGAGTTTATATTAACACTGTACCGCGCTCAGTCAAAAACAAATGTCGCTGACATGATTTAACAATTTTCTCCGGTCTACAAGCAGAATAAACATTAAGCAGTACTACAAAAAAAATATGTACATACATAAAGATATATATGTATATATATTTATGCACGTACTTGTACTTTTTGACTAGGCGACGTCCTCAGCCTGGACCATCATCATCAGTTCTGTTCGTGGCCAAATTCAGCCGGCATTCGGAGTTTCGGTGTTGGGCGCCAGATTTTTTAATGCAAAATCCGTGTTGCGTTGCGAGCTGCTGTGGAGTGTGGAGTGGGGCAGTTGTGGCTGTTTTTCCCGGTTAACAGTGGCCATGTACCGTTGCTTGTTTTTGCCATTAACAGCAATTACAAATGGCAAACAAAAACGCAAAAATGGGCGACCAGCGCGCTGCTGGGCGAGGGTAAACTTTTAATTATTTGGAGGAGAACGCGAAAGTCGCACAGTTTTTCACACACAATTCTGGTTGCAGTTTCCGCTTTTTGGGGCGACGGGCCACCGAAAGGTAAATTCAATTATGCAGTTGCTGTCATTGTTGTTCGGTTTTGTAATTACAAACAACTTCACAAGTTGCACCTAATCAAATTACAAACAACAGCGCAGGCAGCCAACTCCTCCTGGAGCAGCCCAGGCTAATTCATTTGCCAGCCTGAAAAGTCCTCGAATAGCAAGTGCTGCGCGCTCTTCGGGCGATAACATATGGCAAGGATTTTGACTTTTTCAGCGCGTGTGCCTGCAAAAGGATTTTATCGTCTATCAGCAAGCGCGAACGCAAAAATGGCTTTTTAAATTGCGCATCAATGCATGAAATGCGCCATGAAAGCATTTTAGATAAATACGCTAAACTAACAAATAACCATGC
Source organism: Drosophila paramelanica (assembly GCA_035043915.1). Lineage (NCBI taxonomy): Eukaryota > Metazoa > Arthropoda > Insecta > Diptera > Drosophilidae > Drosophila > Drosophila paramelanica. The sequence goes on from JAWNMO010000393.1 coordinate 237,687, forward strand.
GGAAAAGCCATCTGAAAGGATAAGACACCAGCTTGGCGAGCTGCGTGTGTGTGTGTGAATTGCAAAATACTCAATTGGTTTTAACATTCAGGCACTTTAGTAAATAATCAGTTAACAACGTTTTATTCAAGTCTAGCTTAAGTGAACACTCTTCTACCACAGTTGCAGGGGAGCCTGATATGCGATGGGAGCAGCCAAAGGAGCAGCAGCATACTTGGCGATCACTGGAGCAGCG